>JAJAQA010000023.1:1642500-1677500 GCA_021464565.1 Rutilus rutilus | reverse complement strand
AAGAGTTTCTTTAGTAAAACTGTGGTAAATGTGTGGTAAACCACCACTATAATCAAAGACATGCTTTGAAACGACTCTTACTCTGTTTGAACTGGTGATTCATTTACAGTCTTCATTTGATTCATTTACAGACATTCGATTCATTTAGTCATTTGATTCATTTACAGTCTTTATTTGATTCATTAAGTCATTCGATTCATTTACAGTTTTCGTTTGATTAATTGACAGTCTTTATTTGATTCATTTACAGTCTTTGATTCATTTACAGCCTTCATTTGATTCATTTACAGTCTTTATTTGATTCATTTACAGTCTTTGAGTCATTTACAGCCTTCATTTGATTCATTTACAGTCTTTATTTGATTCATTTACAGTCTTTATTTGATTCTTTTGATTAATTTACAGTCTTTATTTGATTCATTTACAGTCTTTGATTCATTTACAGCCTTCATTTGATTCATTTACAGTCTTTATTTGATTCATTTACAGTCTTTATTTGATTCTTTTGATTGATTTACAGTCTTTATTTGATTCATTTAGTCTTTGATTCATTTACAGCCTTCATTTGATTCATTTACAGCCTTCATTTGATTCATTTACAGTCTTTATTTGATTCATTTACAGTCATCTCACTGCGGTAAATAAGGTATTTTGGTGGAAACGAACAATGATGCGTTATCGTGGACAAAATACGACGGCAGACACTGTAAAATGTAAATTATCTGTAGGACCAATAAGACTGTGAAAGTATGAAAGCCTCCTCATATAGTCAATAATGAATGTGTATCTGAAATATTCACACACTCTTGTGTTTCTGGAGACCCGTGTCCTTTATCTCATCCACAGAAACACACGAACACGGTCCGGACAGCTTTATGTGACAGTGAGACACACAGTTTGATGGCTTTCACACAATGAGGCTCTTTCTCTCGAGGTTTGCCATGGTGATTCACACATCAGCGCTTAGAAATGTGCGGAGAGAAGAAAAGGAGACACGTCTGGCTCATACTCCAGCCCAAATTATTTTGCATTATTAGTTTATTATTTTGCATTAAGAACATTTAAAAAACATTTGGAGGAATTTTGCATTGTGCATATTTATTATTTTGCGTTGGTAAATTTGGTTGTGTATATATTGCATTATTTTAAACACAATTAAGCACATTTCCCCTGCGCCACAAAAAATACTGACTAATGCAAATTATACATAGTACACAAAGTATACATCGTTTGTAGTACTTAATGTCATTTATATTCATTTAATTTTATATATATATATATATATATATATATATATTTAACAGTCTTTGAGAAAAAAGTATTTTAAGAGTGAAAGAGCATATATATATATATATACTGTATATATATAATACAATTAATATAAATGACATTAAGTACTACAAACGATGTATACTTTGTGTACTATATAAAATTTGCATATATTGTATGACTGTAGTAAGAATTTTATCTTAATTTATTTTATTTTAATTTATTTTATATTTAAAAAAATTATATTGTATTTCTGAAGTAAGAATTTTATTGTATTTTATTTCATTTGTTTATTTATTATTATTATTAGTATTTATTATATATTTTTTATTTTATTTTACATAAATGGGAATAAAAATAAACCAAAATTGAAAAGCAAGTGCTCAACCAACTGTGGAGGAGGTTAAAACATTATTTTTTTTATTACATTTATAATTTGTTTGTTATTAGTTTTGCACTTTTTTCTACAGTTAAATAAAAAAATAATCTCACAATCCCAAAAAATATGCAACATTTCTTTTGATTTGGGGTGTAAATGTGACCAGGCCATTTCTCTGTGAGCTTCACTTCACTGATAGTACACACACACTGATGCGTTTAAAGCTTTTACAGTTGACATCTGGGTCACACACACAGCGTTCACTGTAAATCCCTGGAGATCCGGTCTTCTGCTGCATCTCTGAGAAACACTGTGATTAGTGTGAGGCCAGTGTTTGTTTTCATGCACCAGCGCCCCCTGCTGGAGGAGTCTCATGCTTCGGCCTCACGAGTCTCAGCGTGTCTCTCGCTCTCCAAGTGTGTTGCATCCGATGGGACGAGAATGCCTTCAGCACAAGCTTTTATGCTTCTCCCACCATGATTCTTGGCTCGAGTCGGGATGCCAAAACACAAGGCTGTCATAACACGTCGAAGGCCTGCATTCACGATGGCGATGCATCTCTCGGTTGGCCGAGCAGGGGTCTGAGAACAGTTTGCATGAAATGCTTTGGCCAGAGATGAAGTTTCCGGATTCATAATGGCCGCTTTACTGTGTTTCTCAAAGACGGGGAGAAAGGGGGCACAAACTAATGAAAGTGGGCATTTGTGTGTGTTGTGCGAATCCCAGCATTCATTTCCCACCGATGAGAGTGTGGCGGAAACACTGAGCGGGTAAATGGAGGCATGATTGAGTCCTAATGAGTTCACTGCTGATCCGCACTCATGCATCCGCTTCGGTTTCAACACCAGATCGATCCGGGCTTTTAAAGCCTTTCTAAATATGTGTACAAAACTAATCCATTAATAGGAATCGTTTTAGCTTGGAAGCAAGTGCAAGGTGTGCCGAATAAAATTCGATCATGAAATGACCTTGAGATGCTCAGAAAAATGCCAACGTTTGCTTTATGTCAGAGATCTTGATAGAATTACACGTCTAACAAAATCACAAGGCCACGTTTGAATCATTTTAAGCTTTTATTTGGCAAGGACACATTCAAGTGATCAAAAGTGACAGTAAAGACATTTATAATGTTACAAATGATTCTATATCAAATACATTCTGTGCTTTCTATTCACCCAAGAATCCTGAAAAATAAAGTGTATCATGGTTTTCACAAACATAATAATCATAAATGTTTCTTGAGCATCAAATCATCATATTAGAATGATTTCTGAAGGATCATGTGACACTGAAGATGCTGAAAATTCAGCTTTGATCACAGAATTAAATTACATTTGACTATATATTCACATAAAAAAACAGCTGTTTTAAATTGTTAAAATATTTCACAATTTTCACTGTATTTTTGATCAAATAAATGCAGAAGAGATTCTTTCAAAAACATTAAAACATTTTCCAGACCCCAAAGTGTCTGTGATTTTAGCATGACTTGCTCAGATCGAGTCAGGTGACCTGTTACAGCCAATCAGGCCGTGGCTAAAACAGCCGTTTGATCTCATTGGCTCAGCAGTTTGTGCAGATTAATGTCAGCGATTTGCTAAGAGATCCTCATTCTGTTGTTTACCAGCTAATTGAATCTGCGGAGAGAAATGGAGGGAGAAATAGCCTGTAATGGCCGTTCAGAGGAAGAGAGGAAAGATAATGATTATGATGACTTGATATTGTTCTAAAAGTGAAATGCCTTCTAAGGGAACATCTAAACTGAAATGGAAAATTCAATGCACAATTGGCTTAAATAGAGTTAGCCTTTAGCATGTTGCAGAGCTAACGATGCAATACTCAAATAAGCACAGGCTGTTGGCATTTAGATGATCTTAATTCCTAGAGGCCGGATCTTGTGTGCTTTAAAGGGATAGTTCACCCAAAAATGAAAATTAGCCCATGATTTTCTCGCCCTCAAGCCATCCTAGGTGTATATGACATTCTTCTTACAGACGAATACAATCAGAGTTATATTAAAAAATGTCCTGGCTCTTCCAAGCTTTATAATGGCAGTGGATGTCCGTTTCTGTTTTGAAGTCCATAAAACTGCATCTATCCATCATAAAAGTATGGACAGATGCACTTTTATCATGAATAGATGCACTTTTATGAAGGATAGATGCACTTTTATGAAGGATAGATGCACTTTTATGATGGATAGATGCTCTTTTATGATGGATAGATGCACTTTTATGATGGATAGATGCTCTTTTATGATGGATAGATGCACTTTTATCATGATAGATGCACTTTTATGATGGATAGATGCACTTTTATGATGGACAGATGCACTTTTATGATGGATAGATGCACTTTTATGATGGATAGATGCACTTTTATCATGAATAGATGCACTTTTATGATGGATAGACGCACTTTTATGATGGACAGATGCACTTTTATGATGGATAGATGCACTTTTATGATGGATAGATGCACTTTTATGAAGGATAGATGCACTTTTATGAAGGATAGATGCACTTTTATGATGGATAGATGCACTTTTATGAAGGATAGATGCACTTTTATGAAGGATAGATGCACTTTTATGAAGGATAGATGCACTTTTATGATGGATAGATGCACTTTTATGATGGATAGATGCTCTTTTATGATGGATAGATGCACTTTTATCATGATAGATGCACTTTTATGATGGATAGATGCACTTTTATGATGGACAGATGCACTTTTATGATGGATAGATGCACTTTTATGATGGATAGATGCACTTTTATCATGAATAGATGCACTTTTATGATGGATAGATGCACTTTTATGATGGACAGATGCACTTTTATGATGGATAGATGCACTTTTATGATGGATAGATGCACTTTTATCATGAATAGATGCACTTTTATGATGAATAGATGCACTTTTATGATGGATAGATGCACTTTTATCATGAATAGATGCACTTTTATGATGAATAGATGCACTTTTATGATGGACAGATGCACTTTTATGATGGATAGATGCACTTTTATGATGAATAGATGCACTTTTATGATGGACAGATGCACTTTTATGATGGATAGATGCACTTTTATGATGGACAGATGCACTTTTATGATGGATAGATGCACTTTTATGATGGACAGATGCACTTTTATGATGGATAGATGCACTTTTATGATGAATAGATGCACTTTTATGATGGACAGATGCACTTTTATGATGGATAGATGCACTTTTATCATGAATAGATGCACTTTTATGATGGATAGATGCACTTTTATCATGAATAGATGCACTTTTATGATGGATAGATGCACTTTAATGATGGATAGATGCACTTTTATCATGAATAGATGCACTTTTATCATGGATAGATGCACTTTTATGATGGATAGATGCACTTTTATCATGAATAGATGCACTTTATCATGAATAGATGTACTTTTATCATGGATAGATGCACTTTTATGATGGATAGATGCACTTTTATGATTAATAGATGCACTTTTATCATGATAGATGCACTTTTATCATGGATAGATGCACTTTTATCATGGATAGATGCACTTTTATCATGAATAGATGCACTTTTATCATGGATAGATGCACTTTTATGATGGATAGATGCACTTTTATCATGAATAGATGCACTTTTATGATGGATAGATGCACTTTTATCATGAATAGATGCACTTTTATCATGGATAGATGCACTTTTATGATGGACAGATGCACTTTTATGATGGACAGATGCACTTTTATGATGGACAGATGGACAGATGCACTTTTATGATGGACAGATGCACTTTTATGATGGACAGATGCACTTTTATCATGGATAGATGCACTTTTATCATGGATAGATGCACTTTTATCATGGATAGATGCACTTTTATCATGGATAGATGCACTTTTATGGACTTCAAAACAGAAACAGCCATTCACTGCCATTATACAGCTTTGAAGAGCCAGGACATTTTTTAATATAACTCTGATTGTATTCGTCTGGAAGAAGAATGTCATGTACACCTAGGATGAACTTAAGGGTGAGTAAATCATGGGCTAATTTTAATTTTTGGGTGAACTATCCCTTTAATGCAGTTTGTCCCAGCAGCCACTGGGTGAGTGCCAGCGATGCTAAAAACAGCTCTGCAGAGAACTAGCGCACATGCTAGCGGCAGCTTTGACCTCAGCAGTATAAGAGCGATGCTGACACATACACACACACACACACACACAGAGAAGCCCTGGTCTTAACTGTCACCTGGATCGTCTTTCAGACAAGATCATGCTCGAATCCCCAGGATGATATCGACCTTGAGTCACACACTGCTGGTACCAAGGCTTAGAAAGGATATCAGATGGTATTTTCATAACAATATTCATATGCTGCGTTCACGCCATGCCGTATTACTGTAATGTCTAGATGACAACACGTGATGTTCTGCTCAGAGCTGGTAATGGGAATTATGCATTACATGAATGTAAAAAGACAAATAAAAATGGCATAACAAAATTACTAAAACTAATATAAACATAAATTGAAGCTAATATAAATATTTTAAAAAGCAAAAACTAACAAAAATGACAAAAGCACTGTTAAAATAAAACTGAAATATAATTCAAAATAAGTATAAAAACTATAACAGCATATAAATAATACAAAAACATATATACTGATGCAATCTTTTGAGTAACACCGCGTCCTAACCAGACGCGATCATAGGACGCGATGCGATAAGATTCCAGCAACAAGCAATTTGCCTGTCGTAACCATAGACTGTAGGTCGTAACCATAGGGTCGTAACTCAGTAGCGACTATGAGATGCGTCAAAATCAATCAAAACCCACAACCAATCAGAACAGCGTGTGGGCGGAGTCTCGCGGCAAGCGCACAGCAGCAGAGAGTAATCTCGACGGCACTCGCAAGAAAATGGTTAAGTACAAATTCACAAATATTACACCAACACCATTTAAATATTATTAAAAATACATACTGAGTTACTAAGACAATATTAGTCAAATAATACACTTGTTTGTTCACAGTTTGAACGTTCTTGTTTCCATTTGTTTAATTTCAAGATCTGAGGTGAATTATCCACTGTTGCTTTTACAGCCACAAAGCTGGAGCACTAAATGACATTCAGAGTCACATGACACGCTTTAAACATTAAATAAAGCACATAAACAGCACCTGAGATTATCACTGACACACTTTGTGTTTGTTGTTCCAGCGCGACCGTGTGTGTGTGTAACGTTATGTGTGAGAGAGAGTGTTTTTGTGTGAGTATGTATGTTTGTTTGTGTGTGTGTGTGTGTGTGTGTGTGTGTGTGAGTGTATGTTTGTTTGTGTGTGTGAGTGAGTGTATGTTTGTTTGTGTGTGTGAGTGTATGTTTGTTTGTGTGTGAGTGTATGTTTGTTTGTGTGTGTGAGTGTATGTTTGTTTGTGTGTGTGAGTGTATGTTTGTTTGTGTGTGAGTGTTTGTTTGTGTGTGTGAGTGTATGTTTGTTTGTGTGTGAGTGTGTGTGTGTGTGTTTGTTTGTTTGTGTGTGTGAGTGTATGTTTGTTTGTGTGTGTGAGTGAGTGTATGTTTGTTTGTGTGTGAGTGTGTGTGTTTGTGTGTGTGAGTGTATGTTTGTTTGTGTGTGAGTGTGTTTGTTTGTGTGTTTGTGTGTGTGTGTGTGTGTGTGTGTGTGTGTGTGTGAGAGTGTATGTTTGTTTGTTTGTGTGTGTGTGAGTGTATGTTTGTTTGTTTGTGTGTATTTGTTTGTGTGTGAGAGTGTTTGTTTGTGTGTGAGAGTGTTTGTTTGTGTGTGTGAGTGTATGTTTGTGTGTGAGTGTATGTATGTTTGTTTGTGTGTGTGTGAGTGTGTTTGTTTGTGTGTGAGTGTATGTTTGTTTGTTTGTGTGTGTGTGTGTGTATACCATGTCACTAAATGATTAGTATACACAAATATCAATGTATTCAGGGTTTTACTATGGTACATATCTCAAAAACATAGGCCTAGGACTACAGTAGCATCATGTGCAAAGACAAAGAAATAGGAATAAAAATGAAGATACTGTGGTATATCTTTATGCTAAAACCACAGTAATTTTTTGCAAGATTAACTTTTTATATCAATATAAAGTTGCAAAGACAGGTTGCGTGGGCTTTTGTGTTGTGTTGTGTTTAGTGAAGTCAGAGAGGACGGTAATGCCGAGGCTTTTACTGCAGAGCTCACCCGCTCGCTTCACTAACTGTGTCTGAGGGATGCTGGGAAATCAATACTCTTTGAGCCAGACAAACCCATCAGTCCAGCTGACATATTGACACGAGAACGTCTCCTGCTGCGTCACATGCTGTCTTTACCGTCTTTACTTCACTGCGTTTACTTGAGACACACAAGTTTGAGTCACTCCTTAATATAATGTGCATTTAGAAGTCAGTGTGTGTTTTGTATAAATGTATATTTTACCATGGTATTACCATAAAAAATATACTATGGAAAAACACTACGGTGTCATTAATATGGTGTATGAATACAAATAATATACTTGGACATGTACACGTAAAAAAAAATTAGGGTACTTTATTTTAGACATTCTTTGAAGTACCTTATATTCATTTTATAGCACATCTATGCTAATATAAAATAGAAATAGAAATACCATGTTTTGGACATTACCATTATGTCATTCTTTATCATTTAAAAGCCTATATGAATGCTATATAAAGGAAATAGTATGATATTTTGGATATGGTACTAGTGGTGTAACGGTTCACAAAATTCACGGTTCGGTTCAATACGATACACTTGTCACGGTTCGGTACGTTTTCGATACAGCAAAAAGAAAGAAATGCCAGAGATTTTTTAAATTTTAAAAAAAAAAATTTAATTAAAACTAACATAATAAAGTATGAAGTTTATCAAGCGACGAGAATACTTTTTGTGCGCAAAAAGTAAACAAAAATAACGACTTTATTCCACTATTCATTTCCTTCTCTCTGGGCCTCGAGTGAGTTCACGTAGTATAACTGCGCAGCGCATCTGTGTTGCACGTCACACGTAGGCTCACTATTGGCCGACGCTGGTCATGTGTGTGATGCGTGTGACGTACAACACAGAAGCGCTGCGCTATTGGATGGATTAATTAGAAAGAAAGAAAGAAAGAAAGAAAGAAAGAAAGAAAGAAAGATGGATTAGTTAGAAAGAAAGAACAACCCAGATGTGCTACGCAGTTATACTACGTGAACTCACTCGAGGCCCAGAGAGAAGGAAATGAATAGTGGAATAAAGTCGTTATTTTTGTTGTTTTTTGCGCACAAAAAGTATTCTCGTCACTTTATAAACTTAAGATTGAGCCACTGATGTCACATGGACTACTTTGATGATGTCTTTATTACCGTTCTGGACATGGACAGTATACCGTACATACATTTTCAATGGAGAGACAGAAAGCTCTCGGACTAAATCTAAAATATCTTAAACTGTGTTCCGAAGATGAACGGAGGTCTTACGGGCTTGGAACGACATGAGGGTGAGTCATTAATGACAGAATTTTCATTTTTGGGTGAACTAACCCTTTAAGTGGCGAATTCAAATGATTTCTTTACTGGATCTCTTAGCGCTGTGTAGTAACAGTGTCGCTTGATCAAGATCGGCTCGCTCTGCTTTGGTCCAAACTGATAAAACGGTCCGTCAACCACACAATAACGAGCAGTTTCGTTCCGCTTACATTACGTTTGCCATTTGATGTTGGACAATGTTGTGGTCGCGCCTACATTTGAAATGACGAAATTTTGGTCGGCAGGAAAAATGGTCCAGTTCGGTTTGGAAATGCGTACCGAACACCGAACCGAAAGCCTCGTACCGAACGGTTCAATACGAATACGTGTACCGTTACACCCCTACACGGCACATATTTCAGTATCAAAGTACTGTAGTATTACCATCTGATACCAACACACCACGGTACTACCACAATACTTTCATAAGAGCTATATGTGATTCATATAGTTTTGAATACATTTGAATGGCAAAGACGTCACTGACACACCATTATTGTCTTTTTGGGAGGCGATAGCTTGATAAAAGTCCTCAGCATTTCACGCGATGGAGGAATAATAGATGTGTGTTGTAAATAGATCTATAGCTCATTTCCAGCGGATCTGTCTTCCTCTTTACTACTAGTTACGGCACCAAATAAACATGAATGAACATCAGAAGGAATGTTGAAAGATATAGACATCATGTAGGCTATAAGAAGTTGTTCATTTTAACCTTTAATAATAATAATACCAGGTTTCTCTGTATGTTTACAGCATGAGTTGAGAGATTTCTTTCCTTGAGAAAAATGAACACGCCCTTCCTGATATTTAGATATTGAATCAAGATTCGAATCGAATCGCAAGCTTATGAATCGAATCACACAGCCATTATCCTCACTTCAAGCTACACTTGTTTTACTATATCTTTCTATGGCAGAAACGGTAGGCCTACGAGTCGTATGCTAGTATTCAGCATTTGCCCTTGATTTCTGTGTCATCTTGCTCATTGTTTGACATTCTGCTCGAGTAGCTACTCACTCCGAACCCGAATCTCTCGGCTCTCCAGAAGCCCGTCCCAGTGGCACAGTTATATTTAGCCGACTGCAGCTAGCGGTTTCTGGGACACGGGTGTTACTCTCACTACAAAAATGCCCTGGAAACTCTCCGTTTGTTTGAGAAAGGCTCCTGTGAGATGTTAGCGCCGCGCAGGTTTTGTGTGGGAGGTGTTTGAAGAAGAACATCTCGCAGGAGAACAACCGCATGCAAAGCAAGCCTGATGCTATAGCAGTTAGAGCGATAAACGTTTTCACAGTGAAAAGCAGTGCATTTCAGGGTGTTTCTGTGCTGTTCGGCGCACTTGGTGTGCATCATAACCCCCCTGATCTTTTTACTTTTTTTGTTCTTGTCGTTGCATTACAGAACAATAACAACATACATATATCACACTGCATTCAACTATTATCTAGTAGATTCATAATAGCATCAAAGGAAACAACAGAAAAAAAATTATACAGGGGATAAATAAATAAAAAATACAAAAATATGAATTAAAAAATTCTATACATCCGTTTTGCTTTTTTTATTTCTTGCATCTTTTAAGGCCTCAATGTAACGCTTAAGTTCAAATTTAAATATTTTATAATGTTAGGTTTATTATTAGTCCATTTCTGTTTGTGTATATGGCATTTTCCATACATAATTATTAAGTTAATCACCAAATTTTGCTCTCAAATCAAAATTTTATTTAATAAAAATATATCTTTACCGGATAGTCAAATCTTTAATTTTGTGAATTTAAATATTCAATATTCAATATCAATCCAAAAATACACATTCAAAGAATAAATGTTTTATTGATTCTTCTTCTAAAGTTACAAAAGACGCATTTATTCTCCATGTCTCTAAAAAATCTTGAGATAATCAAATCAAATGAATAAATTATGTAACTTCTTAAACTTTATTGGTGAGACAGTATTTACTAGGTAAACTCCAGACCTCTTTGCTTTCAATCTTATTATACACTGAGTTTTAAAAAGGTTTGCATTTAGTGATGTAGTTCTACATCATTTTTTTATATTAATATTTTTATCTAGAATTTTCACAGCATTCATTTTCAGGCCATTTGTTGTTGTTGTTGTTGTTGTTTTTAATGCTTTATTTGAACATTCAGTTTACACTATAGTACAACTAAATTAGAGCATCACAATAGTTAAGAATAACACTAATAGAGAGAGTAAAGAATAAAACAAAAACAGACAGTCACCCCCCCCCCCCCCAAAAAAAAAGAAAAGGAAAGAAGAGGGAATTACACAAATAAACAATAATTACACATTAAATACAGTAAAAAACATGTTCTGAGAGCTTTCTTCTAAGGCGAGAGTCACGTGAAATTGTCAGTAAATAATGTTTTATCTCTTGTAAGAATATTTCAAAAATAAGTCTACAATTTGAAAAATTACATTTATGAGTATAAAATATACATAGAAAGAGAATTAGACTTATTATAAAGCAGGCATTCGCATCCGCTCCAAAAAAATCCCCAGAAAATTTGTGATTAATTGAAAAACCTTGTAATATCGTACTCGAGATAAGCAAACTAGCATCACTCCAGAGCTGGAAAGTCATTTTAGGGCCATTCGTACACACAGTATTGGCTGATGATGTCATCACGGCACGCTGAGATGTGTTTCAGGACAGACTGCAGATTCTAATTAGGAAAGCAGAAACTCTTGGCGAGGAAACTTGTGTCATTGTAGTTCTGCCAGTGTCCATTATCTCACGGGTGAGGAACGTCACATGACCGTGCTGGTCCGGGGATTGTGGGTAAGGCATTACAGGGGCAGATCTCAGGGTTGTCCAATAGGTGGCAGTCGGTCCTTAAAGCTCAGAGATGTGCATCAGTGTCAAGGTGATGGATGATGGAGAGAGAGGAGAGGAGGGGTTGATGGGAAATAAATAAGTGCTGTCTCTTTGCAAAGGTCAGCAGAGCCGATGAACAATTACAGTCTTATTCAGAGTCGGACACGAACAACACTCTGGAATCAATATTTTATTTACACATTTCATGATACACTTTCCTGGTCTTCTTGCGATCTTTTTTTTTTTTTTTCATTTATTACAAAGTAAATAAAAAATAAAACTGAAAAAATCTGTATAATAATTTATATTTTTATTAATCTTAATTATTAAATGTGATATTTTTTAGCTCCTTATTTCCCTTCCTTTTTCTGTTTGAATATCTAAAAAAAAATTGTGTGTGTGTATATATATATATATATGTGTGTCTTTTTATTAGATATTCAACCAGAAAAAAAGAGTAAAAAATTATAACATGTATTGTTTTCATATATATACACACAAATATATACATATGTTGCAAATGTTTCTCTTTGACTAATTCAATGTTTTCATTGAATTCTTAGTTCAGTTTAACCTCATTATTGCCATATTTAAATCCATTACACAGAATCCAGCTGATCCACAATCAGTGGAGCAAATATGATAATGATGTCCGTGATGTATCTTAAATATCCCACTATAATGACCTCTGACCCCTCTGTGTCTTTCAGCAGGGCTTCAGAGGAAGCCGCCCATGAGGAAGTGTGAACGGTGAAAAGCCGAAAGGTCAGAGGTCAGGATGACGACAGTAGCCGCAGAATTCGAGCACATGGACATCCAGCAACAATACCCGGACAGCGTGAACAACCGCTGGGAGGACGAGTGGGACAACGAGAACAGCTCGGCCCGGCTGTTCGAGCGCTCGCGCATCAAGGCTCTAGCGGGTGAGTGGGAATCACAAACATACACTGTTTTTAACAGTAAAAGACCGTAAAAATGCGTCAGTGTAAAACTGTTCAGTGGTTAACAGAACGTTTCCGTACTATAATGCGGTGAATAACTGTGATAGATCGAAATCTGCAAAATGTAGAATGTAATTTTACAGTAAAATACCGTTAAATTTACAGGTTTTGGAAGTGAAAACGAACAAGTCAAGAAAACCGTACATTGACATTCCCACAATTCCCTGCGTGACACTTCACATTTGATGTACTTTTGTTGAAATAACTATGTTTCTTCATAGTTTTTTGTATGTACATTTGTATGCAGCTTCTATATATTAGTTGTAAGTTTAATGAGGAAAAGGTGTTTGTGATGAGCTTTGATTGATCATGTGACTCTCATCATCAGTGTGTATTACAGTGGTACAAAACAGATATTAGTACTTCAATAGGGTCGGTAAATTAACATTATATCAGATAATGAAATACGTTCGTTTACTGTAAATTTACGTTAAGTCTGTAAAACCTAAAATGTTGCTACTGTATTTTTTACGGTATATTTCTGGCTTTTACCGTAAACATATTTTTACGGTATAGTGTCCATCTGTGATGCTGTTAAACAGATGAACATGACCTTCTTTCAGAGCTTGACAGAGAGGAACAATGAGAGAGGTTATTAAGTGTTTTCTGTCAGCTATTGTGTGTTTTGGAGTTTGAATAGCTCGATAATGTGACGCCCACCCGCTCGCACATGACATGCAGTGATTCTGTGCGTAGGAGATCTGCGGCGGAGAGAAAGTGGGCGTAAGTTCACACTTTATCCGCTCCTTCTGAAGCTCCCACACCGTTTCAGATCCACGGCGAAACCCTCGAGCCCACAGACCGGCTCGCGTCGCTCTTACGCCTCGTGCGGGAAACTGTGTGTTACATAAAATCAATATGGAGATGCTTGATGATTTATTCATGAGTTCAATTTTTAATGCAGTTCCTATAGAAACAATATACCTGCGTTGAACTAAATGCTTCTTTTGTAGGGCACTTAGACACTCTGATGGAGCATTTGATGAGTAATAATTCTAAAGATGCATTTTAGAAAACAATATATTTGGATTTACAAAACCTAATTAGTCATTAGAGTGTGTCGTCACAAAAGTTCATTAAAACACACTGAAATTGTAGGTGCATGATAAAGCATCGGTTGCGTTGTTCCTTGCTTCCATCATAACATGTAGACATATATGTGAAAAATAATAGTTTGGGGTCAGCAAGTCTGAATTTATTTGATCAAAAATTGTGAAATATTATTGCAATTTAAAACTGCGGTTTTCTATGTGAATATACAGTACAGGTCAAAAGTCTGGAAACATTAAAATTTTTTATATTTTTGAAAGAAGTCTCTAATGCTTATCAAGGCTGCGTTTATTTGATCAAAAAAAAACAAAAACAAAAAACAGTAATATTGTGAAATATTATTGCAACTTAAAATAATAGTTTTCTATTCGAATATACTTTAAAAAATAAAGCTGAATTTTCAGCATCATTACTCCAGTCTTCAGTGTCACATGATCCTTTAGAAATCATTCTAATATTCTGATTTATTATGAGTGTTGGAAACAGTTCTGCTGCCTAATATATTTGATGAATAAAAGGTTAAAAAGAACTGCATTTATTCAAAATAAAAAAAATATTTTCTAATAATATAAATCTTCTTAACTATCACTTTTTATCAATTTAACACATCCTTGCTGAATCAAAGCATTGATTTATTTCAAAAAGAGAAAGAAAAAAAATGACTGACCCCAAATGACTGACCAGTAGTGCATATTGGTGTTACAAAAGATTTCTGTTTTTAAAACATTTGCTTCTTTTTTCTATTTTTATTTTTATTTTTTTACTTTTTATTCATCAAAGTATCCTAAAAAAGTATCACAGGTTATGAAAAAAATATTAAGCAGCAGAACTGTTTCCAACTTTGATAATGAATCATCATATTAGAGTGATTTCTAAAGGATCATGTGATAGACTGGAGTAATGATGCTGGAAATTCAGCTTTGCATGACAGAAATAAATGATAATTTAAAGTATAATAAATTGAAAACCAATTATTTTAAATTGTAATAATATATCACAATATTACTTTTTTTTCTGTATTTTTGATCAAATAAATGCAGGCTTGATGAGCAGAAGAAACTTCTTTCAAAAACATTAAAAATAGTAATGTGTCCAAACTTTTGACCTGTACTGTATAATAAAGTGTAATTTATTCCTGTGATCAAAGCTGAATTTTCAGCATCATTACTCCAGTCTTCAGTGTCACATGATCCTTCAGAAATCACTCTAATATGATGATTTGATGCTCAAGAAACATTTATGATTATTATCAGTGTTGGAAACAGCTTCATATTTTTGTGGAAACCGTCATACATTTTATTTTTCAGGATTCTTTGGTGAATAGAAAGTTCAAAAGAACAGCATTTATTTGAAATAGAATCTTTTGTAACATTATAAATGTCTTCACTGTCACTCTTGATCAATTTAATGTGTCCTTGCTGAATAAAAGTATTAATTTCTTTCCCAAAAAAAATATTTTTTCCCCAAATCTCACGATTCTGAGGGGGGAAGTTTTAAACTCGGAAATGCAAGACGCAAAATGCAAAAAGTCAGAACGGCAAGATATAAATTTCCATAATTTTTAAAGACTTCCACATCATTCCACCTCCTCAACCCCTCCGTAACTCTCACTGTGGGGTTTCGTTGTATTTCTTTATATAATTGATTCTCCTTGGATGACAGTGGCATATTTCCCTCCGCTGTTTTCCATCAGGCCTCATGCGTTCGGTCGCTGTGTTTACAGAGGTGTGATGTTGTTTATGAGCGCTGGAGTTTTCTCATATTCTCTCGGGGTGGTAGAGCTTAAACAGACGCTTCGCTCTCCCTGAGACTCACTTAGAAACTTCAGGGATGAAGAAGATGGAACATAAAACAAAAATATTAAATCTCGTCTTCTCTCTCTTTCTCTCTCTTGTTGCCAAAACCCACAAACCATTTCTGGAGTTGTAAAAAATCCCCAGCATTCCAGTAAAGCATCTACGTTTCACGTGATTGTGTTTTCCTGCATTCCTGGGCAGCAGAGCATACACAACCCTTGCTCTGTCCCACTCATTCTGTATCATGGAAGCAGGAATAATGCTCAAGAAGGAGATGCACAGCAAGTTTAAGGTGCAGTGTGTCATTATTTTTAAATAGGCCATGTCTTGATGTTGTTTTCAGGCTCGACTAGAACTTAAATGTTGATTATTTTCCTCATATTCTCCATTGTTGCGGCTCCTCTCTTCCCAGTCTGTCAGTAACGCTCTGTTTAGTTCCTGTCTCTATGAAGCCCCTCCTTCTGAAAAGCACACTGTGCTCTGATTGGTCGGCTGGAGCAGTGTGTTCTGATTGGTCGAGCGCTTCGAGTGTGTTTGGGAAATGTCCCGCCCCTTTCCATAACCGCCAGTTTAACACACTACTAACTAACTCAACCAGGCCCCGCCCCTTTATTCTGCGTATGAATTATTATAATGAGGAATATTGTGACGTGTTCGTTCCCGGAAGAAACTCGAGACTACAGTGGAGGCGTTTCAGGAGTTCAGAAACACTGACTCTGATATAGAGAAGAACTAAGAGCTTTTTCATGCTTAAACAGCAACATTACACACTAAAGACAGATATGAATAGTTACAGTTGCCAAACTTTTGGTGGATCACTAATTGCTACTAGAGGCATGGAAATTACAAACTAGTGACATCTGTGAGTTTTCATACTAAACAAGCCATGAAATTTGAGATCAAGAGTTGCAGGAGGAAGCAATATTTTGGCACAAATTTTGGGATGACTTTTACTTTGCCTTTGGCTTGGGCCAGAGCGTACTCAGCAATACTGCAGCGCATTGGTAATCAAACCTCATATATTCCTCAGAGGATGTAAAAGTCTCGTTTAAATAGCAGCAGAAGTGTCTCAGGTCTTCGCGGTCTCGTCACGCTGTCATGGGCTGGGATGGGACGTCCGACATCACACCGGCATGGTTCACTCCCAGAGGTCTGATCAGTCGGGAATCTCAGGCATTCCTCACTAATGTGGACCATGTGCTCGAGGAACAGACGGGCGCCAGATTGAGGGAAAACCACCCCTTTATTTGTGTTATTATTATTATTATGCTAAACACGAGCATGTGTGGGATTTATTACGGATTGGTTCTGACACTTTGTTTAATTCGGTTGCATTTTGTAAGAAGTTTGTGCCTATTTTATTAAACTGCTCAAACTTTAATGATTTATGTTAACTCAATGATCTCTGCCATTATCATGAGCAGATGGACAGACTGACCGGCGGATGGACAGATAGATGGATATATTGATTGATTGATTGATGGATGGATGGATGGATGGATAAGTAGACAGACAGATAGATAGAGATAGATAGAGTGATAGATAGAGTGATAGATGGATGATGGAGATAGATAGATAGAGTGATAGAGTGATAGAGTGATAGATGGATGATGGAGATAGATAGATAGAGTGATAGAGTGATGGATGATGGAGATAGATAGATAGATAGATAGATAGATAGATAGATAGATAGAGTGATAGAGTGATAGATGGATGATGGAGATAGATAGATAGAGTGATAGAGTGATAGAGTGATAGATGGATGATGGAGATAGATAGATAGATAGAGTGATAGAGTGATAGATGGATGATGGAGATAGATAGATAGAGTGATAGAGTGATAGAGTGATAGATGGATGATGGAGATAGATAGATAGATAGAGTGATAGAGTGATAGAGTGATAGATGGATGATGGAGATAGATAGATAGATAGAGTGATAGAGTGATAGATGGATGATGGAGATAGATAGATAGAGTGATAGAGTGATAGAGTGATAGATGGATGATGGAGATAGATAGATAGAGTGATAGAGTGATAGATGGATGATGGAGATAGATAGATAGATAGATAGAGTGATAGAGTGATAGAGTGATAGATGGATGATGGAGATAGATAGATAGATAGATAGTTAGATAGATAGATAGATAGATAGAGTGATAGAGTGATGGATGATGGAGATAGATAGATATATAGATAGATAGATAGATAGATAGATAGATAGATAGATAGATAGATAGATAGATAGAGATATATTGATTGATTGATTGATTGATTGATTGATTGATTGATTGATGATGGACAGATGGACTGATAAACGGATGGATGGATGAATCTCTCTACCTAGATAGAATTAATGCTGTCATCATGAATAATTAATTCCTCTTGGTTGCCTGGTTTCCTACACACACACACACACACACACACACGTATTGGTTTGTGGGGCAGTGGACTAGTATTCCACCAATGAAACACGAGCATCTAAATTATTGACCGGTGTTGTGAAAAATACATGAGCTGGTCGTCGTCTCCTCGAGTGACTCTCTTCCTCCGCTGAAGATCCGCTCGGTTATTTAGCTCTCAACTTCGTCTCCTACAAATCCTACAACTACACTGAGGCAAGAGCTGGCATAAAGTATAGAGAATCATTAGTCTGAACTCAAACATTTCTAATGATCTGACAGAGATCTCGCACTGCTTTCCTATGGCCAGTTTTTTTTTTCTTTTTTTAGATCACATTCCTTGTTTGCCTCCTGATATACCAGGAGAAATATCCATATTTCCCAGAGCAGTTTCATCTCGTGTAATTGTGGGCTGGAATGTCCTGGTTTGCGTGTCTGTATGGTTGTTCATCTCATAAGAGAAAGGAAACACCCACAGACCCCCTGTCCTTCCTCTATCCTTCCCTTCCGGAGTCCGTCGGCCAGATGTCTGGAAAATCACCCCACTTAGCTTCACGAACGCGTTAGATCATCGCAATACTCAGAAACACACTGTATCCCGACACTATCCAGACGTTATGGGCTTTGCTGAAATCAGCACTCTTGAGTTCAGAGTCGAGGAAGAGCAGTTGTGTTGCGTTACAGCCGGATCCCTCTGGAATTGTGGGATTGTGCAAGTACATTTTTATAAGATCACAGCGGAGCATCATGTGAAATGTTGCCTTCCTTGACTTGCCAAAGGAGCGATTGTCCCAGCGCCAGCAGAAACAAGCAGTTACATACGTTTATCCCTCTGTGAGAGAGAAACAACACATCTGACATGCATTTGTGGGAAATCTGCGTTCATGCTGTTCATGGTCAGTTTCACATCGCTCTTTATCATGCTGAGATATCAGCATATTCATGTAGAAATACTGGTATTGATTAGAAAAGGTCATGTGATATAAATCCACTTTTGAGGCCTGTTCCTCTCGTATGGATTATCAAGGCTAGACTGGATCATGTCAGATGCTCGACTTAATGCTGTTCGACAAGGGTTAGGGATTTGACCATTTTATCCATAAATCCACAGGTATTTTAGCCATATCTAGAGATTCACATTTTCTCGAGAAACTATAAAAATCTATTTGGACATTCAAAACTGTAAATCATTCTCATTATAAAAAAATATATATATAAAAAAAAATATATATATATATTTGTTTTACATTTATAAAATGTATAAATAGATTTATTTTCCTTGTCAGCATTATAAAAAAATGGCTTTTATTTTTACAATATTTATTATTATACAGTATATCATCAGATAATATTATAAAATATAATATAATATAATAATTGAATATGCTTTTATCTTTTAAATAGAATATTTTTAAATAATTGTATTATTATTTTTAAAAAGTACATTTATAAAATGGGGCTTTTACTGTTAAAATATTTATCATTATGTAATATAATATAATATGCTTTTATCTTTTAAATATAATATTTTAAAATAATTGTATTATTATTCATTTTTTTACATTTGTAAAATGTATAAATATTTTTTTCCCTTTATTTTGGCTTCACATTTTTCCGGCTTTTATTGTTAAAATATTTATCATTATATATCTTCAATATAATAATATAATGTACATATAATATAATATAATATACTTTAATCTTTTAAAAAATATATATTTTTGAATCATTTTATCATTGATCCGATTGGGAATGAATGGAAATACACACACACACACACACACACACACACACACGTTAGGGTTAGGGTTAGGGTGTGTTATTGCCCTTCATTTCCCATCATTTGCTGATATATTCATCCGGTTATCTCCAGATTATTCCACGGAGCGTGTGCGTGTTTGAGAGTAAGCGCTCCTGTATCGTGGGCTGTTTCTCGCGGGCCGAGGGATGATCTCAGCTCTGAGAGTCAGACACACACTTGTGACAGAGAACACAAGTGCAGACGGAGGTGAATTAAGCGCGCTGAGGACACGTGGACGTCTTGTGACTTCAAAATGACACAACTGACTGTGTTTGTGCACAAATATCCCTCTCACTGCGGGCCCAGATCCACCAGAACACCCTCGGGCCGCGATCCCACGCTACACACTCCGAGGAATAATCCAACATTTGTTTCATTTGGAAATACAGGATCATGGGACACATTTGGTCACATTATAGCTTATCTCATGGTTCCTTGAGGATGCGGTCTTGTGGAAAGAGAGAGTGATTATTTTTCTAAGTACCATGGCGTACTGTGTAAATAATAGTTTATTAATATAGCATTCATTCAGTATGATGATATATATATATATCTCATATCACTCTACTATGGTAAAGCCTAATATTTTTTAATGAAAGAGCAGAACATTTTACATTTAAATTTTTCAGTAGCACTTTATTTTACAGCCCTGTCCTATAATAAGTACATATTATATACGTATTATAGTATTTACAGTATATGGGTAATAACTATAGTTACTAACCCTGAACCTAACCTTAAACGTACAGTATGGAATTTTTCGCCACTAGGGGTCGCTAACCTCTTACAATAACAAAGGCGTAGTTTGATGACGCAACATTTGCTAAGAATTATGGATCTTGTCGTCAACGTCAAGCCGACCGATCTAATAATGTTTATGGATGAGTGAATACATCGATGCTTTTATCATGACTGTGATATGAAGCAGGTCGGGATTGCTAAGAGACAGCTAGCAGCTCCACACGCGACGCGAGTCCCGCGGATATTAAGGAATAAGGACATTTCATTCTGCCGAACTACACGTGCGGAATTACTACTCACAGGTCAGTTTATTAGACAAATTAAACTTGTGAGGTAACGCAGCGCTGTTTCACTTGGTCTAACATTACACTAGCACACTAAACTGCATTTGAATGTGTTGAAATGTATGTGTTAGTTTGTCTGTATGAGACTAGCAGTGAGCGAGATCAACATTAGAATAACATACAGATCATATTCTAACATTTTATCATTGTTGACCTATATAACATTGATTAGTTTTATGTAAATGTGCTCACCTGTTTAATAAAGTACATGTAGGAGCGGTCGAAGTCTCGGACGTGGAGCTCTCGGCATCTCGAAAACACCGCCCTGATATTCTCCTTTTTTATCCAAAGTCTGCTTGCCATGGTCCATAATGTTTGAGCGAAACAACAACAGCGTGCAGATAGACATTACCAACTACACAGATGTCCACGTCTGTCGCCTTGGTTACTATCAGAGGGCTCTGGTTGCTATGGCAGCACAAGCGGAAACCAGGCAGAACGCGGATATGACGCCATTGACGGCGACAAACCGGAAATAAAGAAACGGTCCGTGTCTTCGAATTAAATTACAAATTTCTCCTGGTTTGAAAGTTGTTGGAAACAGTCGGGATAATGTAAGTACACAACTAAAAAAAATATATAACATAGATATAGTGATTTTTGCTATTTTTAAAGCAAAAAAGTTACATATTGTGCCTTTAACCAATGTAGTTACCTTATATTAGCCAGCACTTTTAAGTACGTGCACGTATTTTAAAATAAAGTGCAACCTATTTTTCTGATAAAAATGTTAATAGAAATTGGGGTTGTAAATGTTTGCCTGAAATAAGCTAAAGTACTAAAATGACCAAAACTAAATAAAAAGAGGAGATAAAAAACTAATTAAAATGACAAAAACACCTTAAATTATTAAAACATAAACAAAAAATGTGCCTGTTATTCACGGTTTTATTCAAATGTCAATGAGCAAATTGAGTTGGAATTCCAAAGAAAACAACATAAACCTCTTTCTTCATTATAAGCAGAAACAAATGCTTGCCGTGTGCCAGGAACACTGTTGCTGACAGAAAACAAACCAGCGTTTTATTGCTTGATTTATAACATTTCATGCAGCGTTTCATATCAGCGCTCCACTCTCATAAAAACACTCCTTAGGTGCCTGTAAATATCCCATGATCCATTTTCTTTCTCAGTGTGGCTTTTAATTCACCGTTGAGGGCCTTAGTTTGCATAATCCTGCTTTTTATAACGTTTAAGACCCGTAACGAAAAGCAGACAGGAGCGTTTTGCCATCATGACAGTCCGTCTGTGTGTGTGCTGGATCCTGACGTAGCCGTGTGAGTGAGATTCCTGAGTGGGAATTACAGCAGATGTTTGTTTTACAGCGGAGTGCAATTCAATAGGCAAACTTTGAGAAGTAGTTCAAAGTCTGCATTCATGGCAGAGTCTCTCCTCACCTTGCAAACAGATGGACGGCGGGAGGGGGGGGGAAACACGAGGAGGAGGCGGCCAGTGGAATTTCAGGGAAACGGAATTTTAAGCAAACGGAATTTTAGGGAAATGGAATTCTAGACGGGATGCAAGTCAGTCCAACATTCCAAAACGGCCATTCCGCATTTCTAATGCGACTTTGCTTGTGTTGCATGACTTTTAAATAACAATGCATGGAAATGAGCCGACTTCCTGCTCTTTCTCCCCCCCCATCTCATCCGGAGACTTGGTACGGCCCGTCTTCTCCTCCTCCTCCTCCTCTTTCATTGTAATGAGGTGGTGACATCATGTGCAAACACACAGGCTGGTGAAATTACAACCCTCTTGCCCTCCTCTTCTGCTCCGCTAAAGGAGTCTCACAGAAACCCTTCCATTGACTCCGGCAGATTCAGAGCGGGTCGGTCTCAAACGGGTCGGCTCGACGAGTGTGTGGGCAAGCCATCCTCTGAGTCTGAGTGTGTGTGTGTGACCGGAGGAGGGGCGTTTTTTTGTGTGTGTGTGCTGGAGTTTTTTGTGAGGGGGAGACGCTTCTTTTGAATGGGAAGACGAACAAGCATGCACGTCTCCTTTAGGACATTAGTCTGGGACGGAAACCTCTTGCTCTTTGGATATCTTTAAAGAGGAGCAGAAATAAGCCTCTCGGAGCTTTTCCTCGTCTTGTTGTTCCTTCTCATTCCGTGGTTTTCTGGGAGGAATCTGGAAATAGTTTCCCTCTCGGTCAGGGATCATGGATTTGGAGTGGGAGTCCGGGGCCCCCGAGGGCTTTTACCAGGAGCCGAGCTTCCCCGCGCAAATGCCCTTCAACTACAACCAGCTCGAGGGGCGTTTCAAGCAGCTGCAAGGTAAGATGCGTCCCGGATGTTGGGAATGCATTGTTTACAGGCGTTGCTACGCTGAGCACCGTTATGATGCCGATTCATGAGTTTCCTTCAGCACTGCGGCTGTGATTTTATAGATGCACAGAATGCATTGGTTTATAGATGCACAGAATGCATTGGTTTATAGATGCACAGAAAGCAGGGGTTTGTGCTTTACTCTCCCTGTAATCCTCACTGAAAGGGAGTTGCAGACTGGATTAGTGCAAAGGATTTTAGATGGTCAGTTTTTTTGTGTGTGTGTGCATGCTTTTCATGCAAACATGCAACTTCTGTGCTTAACCTCCCTTCCCCAAAATCCCCGGGATCCGAGTCAATAAGGGGGCTGAATGGCCCGTCATAGACAACAATGGAAAACCCGGGGAAGGTGGGAGTGGTTGTTTTGTTCTGCTGACTATCACACTGATAGTGGCATGTTTCTTAAAGCGGCGGCTTCATATGCATTTGAATCGCGAGTGCTAATGAGTCCAGCCGTTTAGAGTAAGATACACATGAGGCCTTCGCTGTTACTCATTGTTCACTCTCAGAAAAAAATGGTGCAAAAGCTGTCACTGGGATCGTACCCTTTATAAAGGTTCTAATATTTACTATTTAGGTACTAATATGTGCCTAATAAGCACTTTTTAAGGTACAAATGTGCATCTTTTGAAAAGGTACCGCCCCAGCGAGAGCTTTTGTACCTTAAATAGTTTGACAAAGCAGTCGTATTGTACCATGCATGACCGTTGTGGACACTTTGCATTCACCAGCCTGGTTTTGCAGCTCGAGAAATTGTGTGTTAGTCGCATCTTTTCTAATTGTGTGTAAATCAATAGATGTGCACTAGGCATTCGGCACTTCACACACTCAGCGATTTCACACGCTTACGCCATTGCTTTCGTTTGCCTTTACTGTAGTGCAGATGTCTTCCCAGAGCTCTGGTTTTGGGGTTGTGAGTCTCAATGCATGCTCTTACACATCGCTTCTTTTACACCAAAGCAAAGCATTTTAAGAGTCATGCATGCATGATGAGATTGCACAAGTTTGTTTAGTATGAAACGAGTCATTGCTCTGGTATCAGTTAATAAGTAAACGTCGATGAATCACGGCTCAGTTTGAGGTCATGCTGGTGAGGTCGGATGAGAAATGGATACTCTAGATGGGCTGAAATACGTCTACATTACGATGATTTTATCTAAAGAAATGTGTTTGTGTGCAGATAATCAGTAGCTCAGGTTAACCATGTACTTCTTTTAAGTAGTTTAATGATGAAAACTTTGACCTTTTACCTGTGCTATAATAGATTGACTAATTCAGCTTCATCTCAGGGTTGTAAATAACTTAATATGGCAGATAAACCGTATTGCTGTCACCACCCTAATACTTCAATGCATAATTCACAATTTTAGTTGTTCGACTTCAAAATTTCCCAGTTTAATTCAATGGATTACTTGCCTTTTCTTTCTAAATGAATTTTTTCTTTTAATGTCAATTGCACTGTGGATTTAAATGATTAATCTGCAGTTTTATGCGACTTTAGCTCATGCTTGTGTACTGATAGCACATATTAGATTGCATTTGCTTTCATACTTGACATGTAGCATCTTGTCCCTCAGATGTGATGGTTTGATATTAAGATATTTAGAAGTTGCAACCCCGCCAAAGTCAAGAAGTTCTGTGTTTTATTATGCATCTTAAACTGCACAAGAGCATTCTTCAGACCCTCCTGACAGAAGAGATTATAGCCAAGATAAATGACAGATTCTTGGATTTCCAGTGCTATTGTGGACCAACTTCAATGATCCTGGCAGCTTCTATTTGCACAGATAGTTCACTGACGGTAAGACTGCGTCCAGCTGATGTTGGACCGACTCGATAGGCCAGTTTTGCTCATGGGGTTCGTGCCGAAGCAGAGCTTTTGTCGTCGTGTGTCTTGCTGCCAAGCGTCTGGTCTCCTCAATGACCTTCTGTTGGGCTGTTGGCAGAGATACGCCTCTGAAAGCGAGGCCGAGTGAGATGTCTGAATGGTCCGGGTCAGTGTGAGGATGTTTGACTCACTCAATGGCCTGTCATGATGAAGCCAGGCTGATGTAAACTTCTCAGTTGGACTGTCAGCGTCAGTGTAAGCGGCGAAGGGAAACTCAGCATGAACCACTGAAGCCTTTCCTGCACTGAACACTCACTCAAAAGTCATTGTGTGACACCCTAAAAAATTAAGGTTTCCAATTAGAATCACGTTTCATTTCACAAAACAAATTTTTTTTTTTTTTTTTATTGCACATGTTTCATTTCATTCGAAAACCTGTTTTGGCCAGTTATTCTAGTGTTATTTATATTCTGTCATATTTTGAATTATAGCCTTTGTGCTTTTGTAATTTATATATATATAGTTTTTTTTATAAATATTTCTATATAGCTCTAATTTTAGTCTTCAACTTCAACTTAATTATTTAATTTCTAAGTTTAAAAAATGTAGGTAATATATATATATATATATATAGTTTTAATTCAAATAGGTAATATTTATATTATAGTTCAGTTATTGGAATAAATTTTTAATATTTTAAGATTTAATACAAGTTTAAGCTTTCAGGTATTATTTATATTGCATTTTTTTCAGCTTAATTTCAGTTACTGAAAACAATGTTTTATATTTTTAATTTAATTTATTTATTTATTTAAATTTATTCATATAATTGTTTTTATTTTATTAAGTGAATTTTTAAAAAAAAAATTATTATAATTATATATTTTTTATTTTTTATTAAGTGAAATTTTTTTTTTTTTTTTTTTTTTCAGCTTTATTTCAGTTACTGAAAACAACACCATTTGCATAATTTTACTTGCTAAATGTTTGTAAATGATTGGATGAGCTGAAAAATAACATCAGCTGGAAAAATAAAGTTATGCAGCGTTTTTTTCTCCAAAGAATCATAGCAACTCAAGAACACCTTACAGCCAGAAATGATAAAAAAAAGAAAAAAAAAGAACATTTATGGATGCGAAACTCTGAGAAAAGGTTATGAGCACAAATGCAAATGAATAGTAAGCGTTGTGTTGTGGCCTCGGCCCATCTGCAGCGATGCACTCGAGCGCATCCTCACTTGTGTCGTGTGTCTCTGAAACCAAGGGTGGGGTTTAAACCAGTCAACCTGAAACTGGGCAGATTGAGCTCGAGATATTACACCTGTGATCGCTTCACAGACTCATCATACTTTATCAACAGCTCTGTTCCGAACTCTAGCGCCCTATATATATATATATAGGCAGCAAATGTAAACTAGTAAGTGACTGATTTGGAGTGATTTCTGACCATTAGCTCACATTATCATGGACTGTAAATCTGAGTCTGTTCCCTCGTGAGAGAGTGTTCCTGGTGAAGCGGGTCATTCATCGCTGTCTCTCCGTAACACTGGAGGAACTGTGAGGTCCCACAACAGGAATGTCATCACTTAAAATATGGCATGATAAACATGCATCTGCTTCCCTCCTGCTCGGTTTGTTTAAGCGTGACACATGTGACAAATGATTCTTGCTTTATTAGAATGATGAAAATATATTCATAAACATAAAAATCTACTATGTATATATATATATATATATTTTTTTTTTACTTTTTTTTTACTTTTTTAATACAGTTATAAAATAACTCAGTATTCTGAAATATTTCTATGTATATTATATATATAGAATAGAATAGAATGATGCATTTATATAGCGCTTTCATATGTACTAGTGTACACCCAAAGCGCTTTACAATCATATCAGGGGTCTCTCCTCAACCACCACCAGTGTGTAGCATCCACTTGGATGATGCGACGGCAGCCACAGTACAACGGCGCCAGTGCGCTCACCACACACCAGCTATAGGTGGAGAGAGGAGAGAGAGTGATAGAGCCAATTCAATGTAAAGGGGATTATTAGGAGGCCATGATTGGTAAGGGCCAATGTGTGGAATGTGGCCAGGACACCGGGGTTACACCCCTACTCTTTACGAGAAATGCCATGGGATTTTTAATGACCACAGAGAGTCAGGACCTCGGTTTTACGTCTCATCCGAAGGACGGATATATATATATTTATTCTGTTCTTTTTTTATATTCTTATTTTCTTATAATGATGGAAATATATTCATATACATAAAAATCTACTATATATATATATATATATATATATTACAGAAATTTGATTTAAGAAAATTTTCCAATATTTTTTTACCAGGCATGAAATGTAGATTAATCCTCATTAAAGTTACAAAAGTTATTCCGTGAAGAGCAATGAGTGATTGTTCTTTGTCTTTTGTTGTAAAAAAAACAAAGACAGCAGCAGGTTTATTATGTTTATTATGTTTATTATGTTTATTAGGCTGCTGTCCCTTTAAGAGCTAATGCACGGATCCAGTATACTGATACACACGCACTTTATTTCTCAACTGTTTACTTCCAGTTAAGACATACACTTCTGTTTACAAGGATACTTGCCAAGATGGGCATTCTGACATAATTACATAAAGAAGACATGAAAGAGAGGTCAAACATAAACATAAATCCACTCAACATTCTATTTTGCCCAAAAATACCTTCCAGTGTTGTCTTTATGAGCAGCCTGTTTCACGCTGCATGTGTTTCTCATCAGCGCGCGCATTAAACTGCCTCTAAAATATTTCAAACTTCACATCTTTATTATTTTTGCCCTTGTTTCAAATGCTCAGACTGTGTGTTGTGGTTTTAGCCAGAAGTGTTGAAACTCGAGGGTTATTTTCGAGCTGAGTGCTGAACGTGATACCGTGACCTCAGAGATCTGTCCGCTCCGCAGGAAGTCTTAGGAATTCCATTCTGCTGACGTTTACGCCACGGGAAGCAGATAAATCAGGGGAAAAGAGGAAAACACCCATCGACTACCTTTCCCGGTCCTTCCATGTTTGATTTGAATGATTCATCATCTCAGTTGAAAAATGTTTCATATGAAAAGCTGATCTCACTTATCTCCGACCCCAGATTTGACCCTCCCGTGTTTCCGTATCGAGGTGTTGTGCAACATCTCGTTTCCAGGAGGTTTGATGGGAAGAATGTTGTGGTCTGCTCTTTTTCATTTCACTGGAATTCACGTTCAGACTGATTCAAAATAATATATTATGATTACTTTTTTGTTCTTTCAGGGTTGGACAAACCCATGTATTGGCTGACCATAATGAATATAAATCCTGAAATGTAATTACAAAAACTTGATATGGACTACCGTTCAAAAGGTTAAAAATAACACTTTTATTTAGCAGTGTACACATGGTATTGCCATTTCCACCAAAATATGAGCTGTTTTCAACACTGATGATAATCATAAATGTTTCTTGAGCATCAAATCCTCATATTAGAGTAATTTCTGAAGGATCATGTGACACTGAAGACTGGAGTAATGATGCTGAATAAATTACACTTTACTAAATATTCACATGGAAAACAGCTATTCTTAATTTAAATAATATTTTACTATTTTTAACGTATTTTTGATCAAATAAATGCAGCCAACTTTCGAACACTAGTGCATGTCTAAATCCCTTATATTTGTGCATTTTATTTGCATTTTTTGCAAGATCTGACTTTTTGCTCCTGATAGTTTGATCATATTGTTTGCCCTGAAAGTGAAGACAATACTATCTGTGTGTTGCAGGATAGGGTGTGGTTTGTTTTGAGGTCAGCAAACAAAGATTTTGAGGATGCAGGAAACGCCAATAAATCAACAATCCCTGACCTCTCACAAACCCTCATCAGATAGCAGAGAACATCTCACTGACTCTGTGTTCACTATCAACCCTTAAACCGTTAGCGTGGAAGTGGAGGTTGTACTTCTAGAATGCATGTTAATACAATAGAGAATTCAGTTTTCCAGTGTTCTCCTTATTGAAATATACTAGTATGAACCATTTATGCATGAGCTTTAGCTTATACCGTCACTGTGACTAATTCGACCTCCTGACCTGATCAACGAGCCAGACTCCAGTATTGATTTATCTTAGATGCTCAAAGGCAAATGTTGGCTGACATTTAGTTGACTTTGCCATTGCACTCAAAATATATTAAATCCCATTTTCTGGATATTTTTTTCCACATAAGAATACTTGTATGCAACCTCCTTCGAAGTTTAAACAGCAAACCCAACAGTTAATTTTTATTTCATTTTATTTCATTTTTTTTTATAATATAATATATTTTAATTTTTTATACTTAATTTAACTTTGTTTTATTTTTATTTTATTTTTAAATTTAATTTAGCAGCAGTGTTATATAGCCATTTATATTCAAGACATCAGTTAATTTGTTATTTTATTTTTACAGTCCATTATTTTTATTTTAGTCATTTTTAATTTAATTATTTTATTATTATTTTATTAAAAAATATATTTTTTATATTTTATAAAAAAAAAATATTGTACGTTATTTCTTTTCTTTTAAGTTTTTTTTTCTTTATATATCTTTTTTTTATATTTCAGTTGTTTCTCGTAGACTGCACTGCACTTTGCTGAATATCCTGAGATGCTTAAATCTTCAAATTGAATGAATTAGCTCAAAAGTAAAGTGACGTCAACAGTAATGAGCAGCTGTGCTTTATCATGAAAATAATGTAAAATGCGCAAAAAATTCCTCAAGAATACTTATATACTATTGTATACAATCCTTCTACGTATGATATAGCCAATCATCTTCAAGCTAGCAGGAATCTAAGAGCTCATAAACACTGGAGATGTGAGATAAGCCGTGTTTGAAGACTTTATAACACGTTTATTGATATTAAAGCAGATTTCGGTGGGATTGTAACACGTTTACCCAGTGTTGAGTCCAGATGCTGCCGCATTCCTGCAGCGTTCCCTGCGGTTTGTGCCGGGCCGAGGGGAGGAACACTGACGCCATTGTTTGCCCTTCCCACAATCCTCTGGGAGGGTCCGCAGGCCCGGCTAATATGTAGCGTTTGGTGGCATTGGCTGCGATGTTATCGGTTCACAAAGCAGCCTTAGTTCAGCAGCACGCCAGCCCGAACCGAGGAGGCGCTCGTCAAGTCAGAAGCAGGTCGCAACCAGGTCGCCAGAAAACACAGATCGTTTCATTTTACTGATCGTTTCTCCTAGACACTTTGCTCAAATCTTCAATGTTCAAGCAGAAGAATCGCCATTGAGAATTAGCTCAAAAGTAATTTTTTATTTTTTTTTTTTTTATTTTTTTTTTTTTTTATTTTTTTTTATTTATTTTTTTTTTTTTTATTTTATTTTATTTTTTTTTATTTTATTTTATTTTATTTTATTTTATTTTATTTTATTTTATTTTATTTTATTTTCCTAGACAGCATTGAGTAAACAGAGAACAGACATAAAAATTACATTTTTACAAAAAAGTAATTAATTTATTGAATTAAAATACATTTTCATTATACAAATTTAATTTAATTTATTTGCAATTAAATGTATAGCTCTTTTATAAATAGAGAATAGAGAAGAGACATAAAAAGTTTGCATTTAAAAAAAAGTAATTCATCTTAATTTAATTAAAATGCATTATTTAATTTTAATTTTAATTTTAATTTTATTTAATTTTATTTCCTAGACAGCATTGAGTAAACAGAGAACAGACATAAAAATTAAATTTTTACAAAAAAGTAATTAATTTTAATTTATTGAATTAAAATACATTTTCATTATACGAATTTAATTTAATTTATTTGCAATTAAAAGTATAGCTCTTTTATAAATAGAGAATAGAGAAGAGACATAAAAAGTTTGCATTTAAAAAAAAGTAATTAATCTTAATTTAATTAAAATGCATTATTTTATTTTATTTTATTTTTATTTTTTCCATAAAAAGTATAGTTTCTCCCAGACAGCACTGACAGTAAATAGAGAAGACACTTTGCTAAAGATCTTGAAGCGCTCCTGTAGTCGGATCAGATGTTTGAGCAGAGGAAGGAACAGAGAGTTATCTGTTTTTCCTGCTGACTCTGTTGAAATATGTAGTTTTTCCTCATCCAGGAAAAACATGCATTCTGAAATGTTGTGGTTTGGATTGAGTTTATAAAAGTGAGTTTGCATGAACCCAGAGGAGAAGTGTGTTGCTCAGAGTTTAACAGCTCAGGAGATTTCAGGAATCTCTCAGTTATAGTCCATTTAAATATCTTTGTTTCTCCGTGTTGAGATCTGGTTCTTTAGACACACTGTTGCCTTTTTCTGTGAAACTTCAACAAACTGCTTGCCATTTAATATCACTGCTTTCAACCAGATAAAATTATGATATTACGCCGGCCTCATTCCAGATGTGTTTTGAGTGTGTTTGTGATCATGCATTTGCATTGAGGTGCATTTTAACATGTGGTCCATAAGAGAATAAACCCGCCAGACGTTTCTCTGTGTGTTTATGTATAAGAGTGTGTGTGAAGCTTGACATGAGAGATGAAGTCACTATGTTCTGCTTCCATCTAGAATTTGCTTTCATAGCCGTTCCGTCGCCTTTGGAGAGAATCAATCATCAGTTCTGCACATGCTGTTCAAGAATGATTCTCATTGTTTTAAGTGGAAGTCTATATAGCAGACGTACATATACACTCTCTGCATGAGCTTCAGAACACTTCACAAGGGTGTTATGAGTAGAAATGACACAATACAGGATGATGATTCTCACTAAATCTATCAAGAACTATATGTACATATATATATATTATTTGTTTTGTGTATAATGCTTTGGCAGTATTGTATGTAAACACAATCATTGCCAATCAAGTATTTTAAATTGAAATACAGTATATAAAACAAGTGATATTTTGCATGGAGAAAATAAGGCATATTTTAGTTTCATTGTTTTCATTATTTTTACTATTATTATCGTAACAATTAAGCACATTCACCCCAGTGAAAAGTTACCATATTGAAAATTGACATTGAGAATTAGTCAAAAACAAAAGCTTAGAAGTAAAATGAGCAGCAGGAAGTGAAAATGTGCTCAGTTATGATGAAAATAATGCCACAATGGAAAAATTCTTAATGGTCCTAAAAAAAAATATTTTTATTTTTTTATTTAAAAATATTTTATTTCATTTTATTTACCCAGACACCAAATATTTTATTTTATTTTATTTACCCAGTCATCAATTATTATTATTATTTATTTTAGCCAGACAATAAATATTTCTATTTTTTTATTTTTTATTAAATGTTTATTTTTATTAATTTTATTTCAAATAAAATGTATTTAATTTTATTTAAAAAACTTTTTTTTATTTAAAAATTATTTAATTTTATTTACCCAGAAACCAAATATTTTATTTAATTTTATTTACCCAGACACCAAATATTTTATTTTATTTTATTTACCCAGTCATCAATTATTATTATTATTTATTTACCCAAACAATAAATATATATATATATATATTGTATTTTTGTCCATTAATTATTTTTTTTTTCATTATTTAATTGTATATATATAAAAAAATATATATATATATTTCTTTTTTTCTTTTTCTTTTTTTTTATGATGGTGCTTTCGTCACCCACAGCTGTAGATGTGTGTGTCCTCTGTCCTGCTTCGCTGGCAGATGTTCCTCTTCCTCTGTTTGTTGGTTCTGTTGTGTTTCGACCTCTCCCTTCATTCTCTCTCTCCCCCTTCTCGTCTTCCTCTCATCGATCCCGGTCTCAGACGGACCCTCGCTGTGGGGGTGTGGTCGGTCTGTCGTCTTTAACACACAGGGGTCAACAGGGAAAAAGGAGGCGGGAAAACAATCGAATCAGACGCTTACGTCTGTGCGTGGACGAGGAATGCAATAACAGGAAAATTGGGAGGATTATAAATAAGTTTGTGCATTTGAACCGCTCACCCGTGGGCGGACCAGCATAAATAAACACCCTTTGTCTGCTTTACATTGTTCGCTGCGTTTGATTGGTGGAGGAATCGTCTGCTAGCACATGAATTATGGGATAATGGCTAGAAAGTGGCTGAACATTTGGCAGGGCAAACATCAGGGTTTCGGGTTGCGACATGGTTGAACGTGTGGGTTCACACAGACTATTTTAAAATCATTTGATTCTTCGTCCAAAAACAGTCATTAGTATTCGGGAATGTTTTTTGGGGGTGGCCTTGTGCAGAGTTTGTGGACCGTTACAACGGCCTCATTTCTTCCTAGAAAAACTAGTTCATTCCTGTCTAAATATAGCACATGTAAAGCAGTTTCAGTTTGTAGCATATAAATAATATGGCAAATAATATTTTTTTTATCATTACATTACTTGTTAACCATAAATAGCACACTGCTAATTAAGTATATTACATAAAATTATGGAATATTGTTTATGGAAATCATGGGAAATTTGTTATTTATTTATTTAACTATATGTTTTATTTAAAGTATTGTTTAAATAATAGTTTGTATTAAAAGTGTATTAAGATTGAGATAATTGTATTGTTGTTATTATTATTATTATTATTATTTATTATTTTGAAATATATTTTATTTAATTAATATTTTTATATTAAATTATTTTGTATTAAAATTATTTAAAATACAATTAAGACTTATTTAAATTATTGCTCAAATAGCATTTTGTATGAAAAATTGTATTACAATTAATTAAAATAAATTTGAGAATTTTATTATTATTATTATATTTATTTATTTATTTCTTAAGATATTTTTATTTAAATAATATTTTTTAATTCAATAATTTTTTTGTATTTATTTATTTATTTACTTACTTTTTGTTTAAATAATATTTTGTTTAAAAAAAGTATTACAATAAAGAACCAAAAATAAATTGAGATAATTGTATGATGATTATCTATATTAAAATATATTTTATTTAAATAATATTTTATATTAAGTAATTTTGTATTAAAATTGAGATTATTTATTTATTTTAATTTAATATTTAATTTAATAGTATTTTTAAATTAAATAATACCTGTTCATATAAAAAAATATATATATATATATATATATAATGATGTTATTATTATTAATAAACTTTTGATCATTGTCTATTTTATAATTCTGGTATTGCTGTTGTTGCAGTTTCATTAAATCAATCCGCTCCATCTCGTCACTCCAAGTCCACTCCAGTCTTTTAGAGTGATTTTCCCACAATCAGGAATATGTTTACTAACATAACTACAAGTATAGTTATTGAGGAAGTGTGTGTGTTGTCGTCCTGCAGATGAGCGAGAGGCCGTGCAGAAGAAGACCTTCACCAAATGGGTGAACTCACACCTGGCGCGCGTGTCCTGCCGGATCACGGACCTGTACATGGATCTCCGGGATGGACGGATGCTCATCAAACTGCTGGAGGTTTTGTCCGGAGAGAGACTGGTGAGTTTGAGCCGGGCTGTGTTTCCTAATTTGCATATTCATGAAGCAATGGGGTCGAGTTACGTTCAAACTGTTTTAAGGCATAAAGAAATTATTTTAAACTAAATTTTAAATTTAAACTTAATTTTAAGTTTAAGTTTTAAGGAACATTTACTTTGACATTAGTTAAAATGCCATCCAAGGCAGACGCAGAATAAAGGG
>JAJAQA010000023.1:1592500-1637500 GCA_021464565.1 Rutilus rutilus | reverse complement strand
GACTGAGTGTGTGTGTGTGTGTGTGTGTGTGTGTGTGTGTGTGTGTGTGTGTGTGTGTGTCCTCTTAGTGTAACGCTGTCACTCCTCTGAGGATCGTCTGGTGACTGAGTGTGTGTGTGTGTGTGTGTGTGTGTGTGTGTGTGTGTGTGTGTGTGTGTGTGTCACTCTGAGGATCGTCTGGTGACTGAGCCGTCACTCTAAGCATGATGGGATAGCCGGTCCTCCAGAGACATCATTATATGACACCGCAGCTTTTCTCCATAAACTCGACAGAAGTTTCCCAAGACGAGTGAAGCCGCTGTTCCTCAGTTCAAAGTCTCGTCATAAACCCTGTTACTCATTAATATCCCGCTCCACATTACAGCTCCCGGAATCTGCAGACGTCACGCATTCCCTGCAAACAACCTATTTATGAGAGTTAGGAAGAGTTGTGCTCACTGTGGTCTTAATGTAAAAAATATAATAAGTTTAATATAAATTATATAAAAAAGTGAATTCCTATTTAAAATTTTATATTTTTTAAATAGTTTTTATTTTTGAGAGTTATGAAGAGTTGTGGTCACTGTGGTCTTCTTCACGTGGCCTTAATGTAAAAAATAGGACTTTCCCTCCCGAGGCGTTTAATATATCATATTATTTGACAGAAGCGTTTCCTGTGAGACCTTTTCTTTTTCCTGAAAGTGTCAGAAAGAGAAATAGCCGATGAACCTGTCTTGAGGAGCGACGGGAACAAAAGCCCCTGCGTCGTTAACTCACGCTGTGCCGAGTCTGGCGGGTCAGGTTACTGGTTTCTGCACTGGATATATCCCTGTTAACCCTTTCCCTCCCGGATTATTCTCGAATTATTATTATTTTTATTTCAATGAAGTTTATGTACTTTATTTTAGTTCGATAATGTTTTTAGATAATATTTTGTATTTTTAAAGGATTGTATGCTACTAAATTATATTTACACTGTATTTATAATCCATTTATTCACTTTTTGAGCATAGACCTGAACATTTAACGTCCAGCTTAAACTGTGGTAAATCTTGAATGCTTTAGAGCGACAGACTTCATGAAGTTCGATCTCTTTTCAAAGACGACACTTGGCAGATTATTGCTGAAGTGAAAAAGGTTTTAAAAAGTGAACTTAAATTAATTTTATTATGAAAAATATGCAAAAATACTATGTTCAATTTTATATGAAATATATTTTTTTATTTTCAGTTTTAATCTAAAACTGTAAGAAAGTCAAAGCCATAAATCTAAACAAGTTGTGTTCAAAATTTGAGCTTGATATCTCAAAAAATTAGCGCTCAGTCACAGTGTGTGTGTGGCCGCAGTACCAAACGCTTCCACTAGAGGAAATCCGTCTCCCATTCATTTCCAATGAGAGGAGCTCAAGTGTGACTATTTTTTTCAGGACCATTTAACCTGTTCCAATCATGTTCATGAGTTTTCACATATCAAGTGCCAAAACTTCACCAAGTTTCGTACTATTCCGATGAAGAAAAAAAGAAAAAGAAAAACAATGTAAAAATATTCGGCCAAAAGTGACCGTGTTAAAAGGTGTTAAAAAGCCGGATAACTCATGCACATGATCCGATTCCTCCGCAGCCCAAGCCGACGAAGGGCCGCATGCGGATCCACTGCCTGGAGAACGTGGATAAAGCCCTGCAGTTCCTCAAGGAGCAGCGCGTGCACCTGGAGAACATGGGGTCACATGACATCGTCGACGGGAACCACCGACTCACGCTCGGACTCATCTGGACCATCATCCTCCGCTTCCAGGTACACACAGTCACACCGCTATTAATACTGTCAAAGATTTATGCTATAAATGTGTAAAATATTATTTGGAGTTTCTATTACTTTGTCACACTTGCTGTAGACTCTTAGATGTATTATTTATTTATTTTTATATTTACTTAAACCAATTTTTTTATTATTATTAACTTTTTATTTATTTATTTATTTATTTATTTATATAGAGCATATTAACATATTTATTAGGATGTTTTATTTATTTTTATTTATATATTATTTATTTATTTAAACACATTTTTATTATATATTTAAAAAAATGTAAAATAAAAAAATGTAAAATATATATTAATTTTATTTCTTTATTTGTGTATTCATTTATATTTATATATTCTTAATTTATTAAAAAAAAAAATATTTTTTAATAATTTTTAAAATATATTTTAGTTCATTTTTATTTATTTATTTATTAATAAAGAAATTATTGAGTTTTTATTACTTTATAACATCTTTTTCCTACACAATATAACACTGTACTTACTCTTAGATGTATTATTTATTTAGATTTATATATTTATATATTTATTTATTTACTTGAACTTTTTATTTATATATTATTCATTTATTTAAACACATTTTTATTATATATTTTTAATAAATGTTTTTATATATTTTAACAGATTTTTATTTATTTATACAGAAAATTTTGAGTTTCTATTATTTTATTTAAAAAATCCTACTCACTATAACACTCTTATATGTATTATTTATTCATATTTATATATATTTATATATTTACTTAAACCATTTTTTGTTGGAATCATTTATTTATTTATTTATTATACAGAAAAATATTTAGTTTTCTCCTCATTATAGTAGTGTACTGTTAGATGTATTATTTATTTATTTGAACACATTTTTATTTATTTATTTATTTTATTTTAAACCTTTCCCCAGACCAGAGTTTTAAAACCCTTGATAGCGTTTTGATTTTCCTCACATTATGGCTGAATAAAAGCACGAAACATCATGTCGTGTTATCATTTGTGTAACAGATCCAAGACATCAGCGTGGAGACGGAAGATAATAAAGAGAAACGCTCGGCCAAGGACGCGCTGCTTCTGTGGTGTCAGATGAAGACCGCAGGGTGGGTGAATATCCAGAGCGAAGACTTAAACACACTGGCGTTCTTGATGTCTGACCGTTCTCGTTTGTGCTTCACAGATATCCCAACGTCAACATCCACAACTTCACCACCAGCTGGCGCGATGGCATGGCGTTCAATGCCCTCATTCACAAACACAGGTACCAGATTCAGCAGGTGTAGAGAGTACCTGAAAACAATCCTTGAGGAAAAGTACAGATTCCTTACAGTGAAAATGACTTCATTACAAGTTAAAAGTCACCAATTCCAATACGACTTGAGTAAAAGTACAGATTCCTTATAGTGAAAATGACTTCATTACAAGTTAAAAGTCACCAATTCCAATACGACTTGAGTAAAAGTACAGATTCCTTATAGCGAAAATGACTTCATTACAAGTTAAAAGTCACCAATTTCAATACGACTTGAGTAAAAGTACAGATTCCTTATAGCGAAAATGACTCCATTACAAGTTAAAAGTCACCAATTTCAATACGACTGGAGTAAAAGTCTTAGAGTATCTGATTTTAACAGTACTTAAGTATTTAACTCATACTGAACGTAGGGTCAAAGATGCACTAGTCCTCGACACCTAAGAGACATGAGTGAGAATACATTTATTTATTCAAAAATGTAGAGAGTAAAAGTTGCTAATATATTTGTAGTAAGTAGCCAAAAAGATGCTGAAGTACAGTAACTAATATTACATTTACTCCGATACTTCACACCACTGAGAGATTCAGCTCACCTGCATCAAAACTCTGTTTTGCAATCGTAATATCCTTAATATCTCAATGCTTTTGATCTTTCCAGGCCAGACCTGATTGATTTCGACAAACTGAAGAAGTCCAACGCTCACTACAACCTGCAGAACGCCTTCAACCTGGCCGAGCAACACCTGGGTCTCACCAAACTCCTGGACCCTGAAGGTAAAAGCCCGTCCTGGACCTCATGAGCTCATGAGAGGCTTTCACAATTTACTAATTTACTCCTCCTTCAGAGTCGGTCTAAACCAGCGCTATAGGAGCTATCCGTGATCGCTGATTGGCCGAACACACGCGAAACACCAGCACACGCCATTTTTAAAAAGGCTGTGTAAACACACAGATTATAGCCTATATATTTACTCCACAAACTAACTCTACGAACATGGAAAACAGTGATAGATGAAGCTCTTAACCTTTACACTGAGGAGAAAATCCAACACAACTTTGAGGAGACCAAGAGATGTATTTCTGCTCAGCAACACTGGACATCAACACACGCCATACGCTAATAACTCTTCATCACTGTCTACTTTCTGTGTATAACAGTTCTATCTAATGACGTATTAGACAGGAGTGTTAGACAGATCGTACACTAATGAACACGGAGAATGCGAGCACTGTTTGCTCTGGCGTTCTCAGCGCCGTCAAAATAAAAGTCACAACAACAAGCGCGGCTTACGTCACTTCAGAGTTCCTACGAATGCAACCAGGAAAACGTTCCCAGGGGAACCATTAGTTCTCGGGGGAACCACCATGATGGCTAGTTCCTAGAACTACCCGGTGTGAAAGCAAACACACACTCACACTCTTTCTTCCAGTTCACATGAATATGCGGAAGCGACAAAAAATTCTGTATTATGAATTTTTAAGGCCAGACAAGTAATTAGCAATTTGTTGAGGTCACTTTGTATAGAAAGACCACACGCCTGCGCACATATATATATATATATTCAAACACGCATGCCTATATGTAACTGGTCTCTTGTCCTCTCTGCGTTGTGTTGTGTTTCAATAAAACTCTTGCTTCAAGAAATCTTCTCCCATCAATTTTATTCACTGAATAACACAACACTCCTCGTGCTGGCGCTATAATAAAACACACATTTTCACACTCTTCATCAATATATAACGCTTTCCTTGGTCTCGAATAAATATGCTGTTGCTCATGATATATCACACATTTCATTGACAGATCATTACAGACAGAATTACAGAGCTCTGTCACACGACTTACCGCTGGCCGTACACACGTGAACTGATAGTTGCGACACAGGGCGCACACAGCACAGAGAACCAGCCAGCCAATAGGAAACCCTGTTAACCCTTATTCTATCCAATCATCTTTCAGTGTGAATATTTAACAGATCATTATTAGCAAGTGGAGACACACACACTATATATATATATATAACTCTGTTACATATAGACTAAACACGTAATACGCATGTGTGCGCCGTCAGCGTTCTCACAGATTCACGTTTTTGAAGTTTGCGCGGAGATAGCTTCTGTTATTTTACTCCAGTGTCGCGTTAGCGGCCGCTAAGTTAATAACTAATGCAACGGAAGTGAATCAATCAAAACTAACTTTATCTGGACAATAACTTTATCCTAGAGCTGCTGTAAAGCCTAAACAATCAGTTACTGTGATCTCCTATTATCACTGTAAAGCTGCTGTGAAACATCTGTATTGTTAAAAGCGCTGTATAAATGAAGCTGACTTGACTTGACTTCTTTGTGTGCAGATATCAGCGTAGACCATCCCGATGAGAAGTCCGTCATCACTTATGTCGTCACGTACTACCATTATTTCTCCAAGATGAAGGCCTTGAAGGTGGAGGGCAAACGTATCGGAAAGGTCTGAGTCTTCAAAACACGTAAACTACTTCTAGAAGGTTCTCCCGTTTTCTGTGAAAGGCTGACGATTTTAGTCCAATGTGTGCTATTTATATTTATTTGTTGATAATTATAAGATATTCTTATTAAAATAAAATAGTATAAATAGTATATAAGAAGTAAATCAATTCCTATTTGAAATTGAACTGTTCGTAATGGGATCATTTTAATATTTGCGTATTTAATTGCAATTAGTCTTCTATCCTACCTCTGTTTATTGACTTATTGTCAGTCTTAAATGTGCTATTTATTTATTTATTATTTATCTATTAGTTTTCTAAGAAATATATAATGCATTAAAGATTCCTATTAAAATACAAAGGAATAAATAATTAAATAAATACATTCCTTTTTGAGATGTAACAGTTAAATATGTAAATGTTCCTATTAAAGAATAAATAGTTTAAATATTCCTATTAAAATATTCCTGTATAAATTAAATATTTAAAATGTAGCTGTTAGTAATGGCATCATCTTAATATTTACATATTTAATTGCGTTTGGTCTTCTATCCTACCTCTGTTTATTGACTTATTGACATACATGTACTATTTATTTATTTGCTTGTTTGTTTATTTATCAGTTTTGAAATAAATAAATAATACTTCAAAAATTCCTATTAAAATTAAAATAATTAAATACATTCCTATTTGAGATGTAATGATATCATCGTAATATTTACATAATTTTTGTTGTACAAAATTTACAAAATCTGTTTATTAACTGATTAGTTCAGTCTTGCATGTGCTATTTATTAATTTTATAAATTGTATAAATGTAATTAATTTTATAAATTTTATACATTTTATACATTTTATAAATTGTATTTATTTATTTATTTATTGTATTGTATTGTAAGCAGCAGCGAAGTTGTACGTTTAAATATTCCTATTAAAATAAAATAAATACAAATAAATAAAGTTTTAAATAAAAATAAAAAACAATTTAAATATAATATATAATAAGTAATAATAATTTGAAATATAATGAATACTTAAAATACTATAATACATAACTACGTAATTTAAATGTACCCGTTAGCAATGGCGTCATCTTTATATTTACATACTTAATTTCAATTGGTCTGTATCTTACATCTGTTTTACATTCTGAACTGTGATAGGTTTAGTTTCAACCATTTATTTATTTTCAACCATTTATAGCCACATAAAGTGGGATTGATAAAGTGGCATTTCATGTACAGGATCGAATCTTCAACTTATCTAAAGCTGTAACTTTAACTAATGGTGCATTGCGACTTATTTCCTTCAGGCAATGCAAAACTACTCTATTAAACCTGGTCTGTGTTCACCAGGTGCTCGACAACGCCATCGAGACTGAGAAGATGATCGAGAAATATGAATCTCTGGCTTCGGATCTGCTGGAGTGGATTGAACAAACCATCATCATCCTCAACAATCGAAAGTTTGCAAACTCACTGGTTGGAGTCCAGCAGCAGCTTCAGGCCTTCAACACCTACAGGACCGTGGAGAAACCACCCAAGTGAGTGTCTGAAACACACAGTAGGGGTGTAACAATACATCGTGTCACTATATATCGCAATGTAAAAATGCAACAATATGTATAGTGGATAGTGACAATATGTGTTGTGTATAGTTCACGCAAAATGAAAATTACTAAGTGAGAAAAAATTCAAGTTTTCAGAGTTTTAGTGTCAGTACTACTATATAATGTTGAATATAATCTATAATAATGCAATGGGGGAATATTTATGGCTCCTGATAATGACAAATGGTAAAAACTGGCGTATGCATTATTTTAAATAGATCTAGTCAAGCATGTTCGTCTAAAATAATTCTGTTTTCAGCTTCAGAATCATGAATATTGTTGTTCTGGCGTCTCTATTGTCCTGTGGAAAAAAATATTTTTTTTGACTAAAATAATAAATTTAACACATAATAATAATACAAATAAATTCTATTTATTTATATTATCAATTTACCAAATGTAATATTTTTACTAAAATAATATATTAAATATAATAATATAAATTTTCATTTATAGGAATACATTTTATTTAATGATATACACTTGATATGTTAACATTAGTAAAAAAATATGTATACTAATATAATACATTTAATATAATAATATAAATATGATTTATATGAATACATTTTATTTAATGATATACACGTAATATGTTAACATTAGTAAAAAAAAAAGTATACTAAAATAATACATTTAATATAATAATACAAATATAATATTAATATTAATATATTAAGAGTCATAAGCACCAAGCATTTCCAGCACCAAGTCCAAGCCTATTCATTTTTGTCTGTTCTGTTTTTTTTTAATTATTAATCTAAGATTATACATCTGGGAATTTCAGAGATGCCAAATGTACAAAAACATGTTATGTAAAAAAATCCTCTTTATCTCTATAAGACTGTTTAGGTTTTTTTTTTTTTTTTTGGTCGTATTAAAAAAATATCTATTTTTGTTCTGTATTTGTATGTGTGAGAAAAACAAAAGCAAAAAAAAAAACCTTAAAAAAAACATAAAAATTATAAAAATATATATATATAGTATATATGGCTGGGAACACTCAGTTGTTTTTACACAAACTGTATATTAAATCAAGAAAAATACAAATTTCTACAAACTATCTTTCATAACAGTTCAGAAGTATGATTATTATTTGGTTCATGTGTGTTTAGAGGAAGCAGAGATTTTTTGTGGCAAAATTATGAAAAATGCTCATTTATTTTTATTTGCATAAAACAATATAAATAATAATATAAATGTCTAATAAGTAATAATAACATATAATCATTTATAATAAATATTAAACTTAAAATAAACGTTGTTTTTTTTATATATTATAATTAAATATCTTTCATAACATTGTTCAGAAATGTAGTAAAAGTATAGTTTGGTTCATGTATGTTTAGGGGACGGTCATTTAGAGCTTTTGTTTTCATAAAAATAATGTAAATTTATAATAAGAACATAATAATTCATAATAATTATTAACATATAAATAAACTTTTTTTTTTCAACAAAAATAAATAAATAAATAAATAAATACATACATAATGTAATTTCAAATTTAGCATTGTAATCAACAGTTAATTTTCTGAGTATGGCAATAATATGGTGTCGTGAGTTCAGTATGGTGATGTGTATGGAATCGTGACACGAGGGCATCGTTACGCCGCTGACATACAGCAGAAGATGAGCTGAATATGAACTCTCTGTCCACAGATTCACTGAGAAGGGAAACCTGGAGGTGCTTCTGTTTACCATCCAGAGCAAGATGAGGGCTAATAACCAGAAGGTGTACATGCCACGCGAGGGCAAACTCATCTCAGACATCAACAAGGTGAACATGACCTCAGATTTGACCTTAGAAGCTGCAAGTATTCCTTTGCTCTCTCTATTTGAATGCTGACTGTGTTGGTGTTGTGGCAGGCGTGGGAGCGTCTGGAAAAGGCCGAGCACGAGCGGGAGTTAGCGTTGAGGACCGAACTGATCCGACAGGAGAAGCTGGAGCAACTCGCCAGACGCTTCGACCGCAAGGCCGCCATGAGGGAGACCTGGCTGAGCGAGAACCAGCGCCTCGTTTCACAGGTTCAGTCCTTCAGCTTTACTGTAGACACACACACACACACACACACACACTTGTGCTGCTCCTTCATGGCGCTGTGCAATGTTATTCCAGCACTGATTTCAAACGATTTTGTGCCCCCTGGTGGTGAAAGATTTTATTTTATATTTATACATTGACATTTTATAATATCATAACTGTGCTATATTATAATATATTTAAAAATATAATTATTTATATTATTATGTTATTACTTATTGTACTTTTATATTATTGTTTATATTTTTGTAATGAAAATACATTTTTATAATTTTTATAATGTACATTTTTTATATATATATGTGTGTGTGTGTGTATATATATATATATTTTAAAAACATTGTTTACTTATTTTAGTATTTTTTTGTGAATTGTGTTCTTATTATAAATTTATATTATTTATATAATTTCTATGTCAACAAATATATAAATATAAAATTGGACTATATTTTTGAACTATGTTATGATATTAAGATATTTAATTATAATGTATTTAATGAACAATGTTTATTTATATTTTAATATTTATTATGAATTATTATATTTTATTACTTATTGTACATTTATATCATTATTTATATATTTTTTACTAAAATAATGGCTTTAAATCATAATTTCATAATGTGGTATAAATACATGTATGTATGTGTATATATATATATTTTTTTTTGTTGTTGTTGAAAAAATAGTTTATTTATATGTTAATAATTATTATGAATTATTATGTTCTTATTATAAATGTACATTATTATTTTTATTATTTTTATGAAAACAAAAGCTCTAAATGAACGATCTCTGCTTCCCCTAAACATACATGAACCAAACTATAATTTTACTACATTTCTGAACAATGTTATGAAAGATATTTAATTATAATATATTTAAAAAAACAACGTTTATTTTTAGTTTAATATTTATTATAAATGATTGTATGTTATTATTACTTATTAGACATTTATTTTATTATTATTATTATTTATATTATGTTTTATGCAAATAAAAATAAATTAGCATTTTTCATAATTTTGCCACAAAAAATCTCTGCTTCCTCTAAACACACATGAACCAAATAATAATCATACTTCTGAACTGTTATGAAAGATAGTTTGTAGAAATTTGTATTTTTCTTGATTTAATATACAGTTTGTGTAAAAACAACGGTGTTCCCAGCCATATATACTATATATATATATATATATATATATATATATATATATATATATATATGAAAGAAAAAAAAAGCGTTTTTTTTTTTGTTTGTTTGTTTTTGCTTTTCTTTTTCTCACACATACAAATACAGAACAAAAAAAAAAACATAAAAAATAAACCTAACCCAAAACAGTCTTATAAGATAAAGAGAAATAATTTTTTTAACATATTAACATGTTTTTGTACATTTGGCTTCTCTGAAATTTCCAAATGTATAATCTTAGATTAATAATAAAAAAAAACAGATCAGACAAACATGAATCCTAGGAGGTTATGGGACTGTACAACACATTGACTGTTTATACACTAAGTATATTGTGCAATATACTTTCCACTGCTTATTTTCGAAGTCTTCCCGCTATGTTGAGTTGCATGTTGTGTGTTACCTTTACTTAGTGTTTTATATTGTGCTTGTGTGTTGATTTTACCACAAGGAGTTGCACTTAAGAATTTCATTGTACAGCTAGTAAGTGCAATGACAATAAAGGCATTCAATTCAATTCAATTAAAACTATTGTTTTTTCCTAACATTCCCGTTTCTTTTCTGCAGGACAATTTCGGATTCGACCTCCAGGCGGTCGAGGCAGCGACTAAAAAGCACGAAGCGATCGAGACTGACATCGCGGCGTACGAGGAGCGCGTTCAGGCGGTGGTGTCCGTGGCCAGAGAACTGGAGGCCGAGAACTACCACGACATCAAGCGCATCGCGGCGCGCAAAGATAACGTCCTGCGACTGTGGGAGTATCTCCTGGAGCTGCTCAAAGCTCGCAGACAGAGGCTGGAGATGAACCTCGGCCTGCAGCGCGTCTTCCAGGAGATGCTCTACATCATGGACTGGATGGATGAAATGAAGGTGAGAGAAAAATCTACAAAAAAACAAGGAACTCCCGCACACTGCCAGTACTTGCCAATGAGTATCACGATTTGGGGCCCTATCTTGCACCCAGTGCAATTGACTCTGTACAGCGACGCATGTCTCATTCCTATTTCTCACCCGACGCACAGCGGACTTTTCCCTCCACAGACGCACCTCGGTAAATTAGGGAATGAACTTGCGCTCCCGGGGGCGGTTCAGGGAAAAGAGGAGGCGTGTTCCGGCGCAAACGTTCCCTGGTGCTATTTTGCAGTTTCAGAAAACAATTCCGCCACAGACCAGGAGAAACCTCGTCTAAAGTCAGCGGCGCGTGTTATTCAGATGCTATTTTAAGGGCGCATGCTTGGCAAATACATGTTTTAGATATTTACGGTAGGAAATTTACAAAATATCTTCATGGAACATGATCTTTACTTAATATCCTAATGATTTTTGGCATAAAAGAAAAATCTATAATTTTGACCCATACACTGTATTGTTGGCTATTGCCTCAGATATACCCGTGCGACTCGAGACTGGTGACGTGATCCAGGGTCACATATATGAATACAGTGATAGGCGTCTACTATAGGTAGACGTCGATCAGCTGAGCTTGACTAACGTGACCTGCCAGAACTGACTTTCATATCCTGATGACGGTCCGCTGTTCTCCGCAGATGCTGCTGCTTTCTCAGGATTATGGGAAGCACTTGCTGGGGGTGGAAGATCTTCTCCAGAAACACGCGCTGGTGGAGGCCGACATCGGCATTCAGGCCGACCGCGTCAAAGCCGTCAACGCCAACGCTCAGAGGTTCGCCGTGGATGAGGAGGGTAAGAACGGCTCTCTCGTTTTGAGAAGATGTAACATTTGGTCTTTATGCCATCAGGAACTGACTTTAGTGTGACGTTTAGTGTAATATTCATACGTACAAATCTATTTATACATATTCTATTGACATTTACATTCACATTTATGCTTTTAGCAGACACTTTTAATTTACAGGGATTTACAAAAGACGAGACAAAAGTAGTGTTTTTTTTTTATTTCAGAATAAAATAAAAATAGGGAGTTCAGGTCGAGTCCAGACGGCTCATTTATTATAGTGGGAGAAACATTTTTTTGTGAGTTTATGATATTTTATGATTCTTTTTATGATTCATTAGTGATTCCTGGTGTAAGACCAGCAGGTTCAGATTCAGATTGCTGGAGCGGAGCCGTTTTTTCATGCAGAGCTGGTCCAGATCGGGGTTTTGCCAGGTTCCCACGGTCATTGAAAACCTGGAAATAAAGGGAATTTAAGAACTGATTTTCTAGGCCAGGAAAAAATCAGGGAAATGTAATAAATTTGAGAAGTCTGGATATGCTCTAAATGGAGTTAAATCCTCGTTTGAGCCACAATCAAATCTCAGCACATTTTATTTCCATGGTCCACTTTAGACATTCTACTAACTATGAGTAACTCTGCAACTACATGTCAACAAATTCTCATTATAGTATTAGTAGTTTGTTAGGTTTGCATACTTGAAAAGTTACTTATAGTTAGTAGAATGTCTAAAGTGGACCATGAAGCAGCTTGTGAAGAAAGACTTAAAAGTGTCCTGTCCATCTTTGTCCCTTTTTCCCTCTCTCTCTCTCTCTCTCTCTCTCTAATGTCTTCTACCTTATGAATGTTCCAATCCAATCTGACTTCTGACCTGTAAAGCTGCTTTGAAACAATCTGTATTGTAAAAAGCGCTATATTAATAAAACTGACTTGACTTGACCTTCTCTCCATCCCTCTTCAGGGTACAAACCCTGTGACCCTCAGGTCATCCGAGACCGCGTGTCCCACATGGAGTTCTGCTACCAGGAGCTGACCCAGTTAGCAGCCGAGCGTCGCGCACGCCTCGAAGAATCCCGGCGTTTGTGGAAGTTCTTCTGGGAAATGGCCGAGGAAGAGGGTTGGATTCGGGAGAAAGAGCAGATCCTTTCCTCAGACGACTGTGGGAAGGATTTAACCGGCGCCGTCCGCCTATTGAGTCAACATCGTGCTCTCGAAGACGAGATGAGCGGGCGCTCGGGACACCTCCAGAACACGGTCCGCGAGGGTCAAACGATGGCCGACGCCGGGCACTTCGGCGAAGCTAAGATCCGTGAGCGTATCGCGGACGTTCAAGCGCAATGGGCCGCTCTGGAACAGCTAGCGTTGGTGAGGAAAACCCGTTTGGAAGAAGCTTGTAGCCTTCACCAGTTCCAGGTCGACGCTGACGACGTGGACGCCTGGACTTTAGACGCGCTTCGAATCGTCTCCACCTCAGATGTCGGCCATGATGAGTTTTCAACTCAAGCTTTGGTTAGGAAACACAAAGACGCGTCGACCGAGGTGGCTAGTTATCGTCCGGTGATCGACGCTCTCCACGAACAGGCTCAGTCTCTTCCTCCCGAGCAGGCGAAGGCGGAGAACGTTAGCGAGCGGCTAGCGGGCATCGAGGAACGCTATAAAGAGGTTTCGGAGTTGACCCGGCTGAGGAAACAGGCCTTGCAAGACGCCCTGGCGCTCTATAAGATGTTTAGCGAGGCGGATGCGTGTGAACTCTGGATCGATGAGAAGGAGCAGTGGCTCAACAGTATGGAGATCCCAGAGAAACTGGAGGACCTTGAGGTCATTCAGCACAGGTGAGAGGTCACGTCTGTGGGCGCTATCATACACTCGGCGGGGCGCAAGTGTTTTTTGCTAGTTTCAGCCTTATGCAGTTTTCATTTTCACGTCCTGTGCTGCGTTGTTTAAATAGCAAATGCATTTGCTCGTATTTGTGCGCCCATGGGCTGCTGGTCTGAAAACGAGGTGTGTGTTCTGGCGCATTGTTGGACCGTTGCTATTTTGAGGAACTGAAATAGACTGAGCCATTGACCAACTGAAGCCTGGTCTAAAGTCAATGGCGCAGTATTTTTTTTTTTGTTATTTAAATGGTGCATTAGTAATATATGCCTATAGGCGGGTCCACAACGCGCGTACACTCAGATTATTACACACACACGGACGAGCATCAGCACACAAACATGCCAAATATTAAAAATAAAAGGATTACAATGTAAAAGATTGATATTGTGTACATAAAGATATGGTGAATCCAGCTTGTCATGTAGATGGTCTCGCTTTAACCTCTCACACACACACACACACACACACCTTTAACCTCGCACACGAGCAGATCCGTTTGCGCTCTGGAGAAGCGTTCAGTTTTTCCGCTCGCAAATTCCTCCATGTAAATAGCGAATCCGCCATGGCGCGAGCGCAACTGTCTTTTAAAGGGAATGGGAGATGAGACTCTGATTGGTTTATTGCACGTTACGCCCAAAACACACCCATTACTCATTATGAGAATAGAGACAACCCTTTTAGACCATGCGCCGGGAGCGCCGACCATTTGTCCCGCCGTTAAACTAGCAAAAGGGGATTCAGGCACGCACTGAGTGAACTTGCACCGAGCACTTTAGACCATGCGCTTAGATCGTTAAAAAAGGGGCCCTGTATCTTTGTGACCATATTCATCACACCAGTTGAGGTTTGCGGCATGTTTTGCACCATCACTTTGAATAATGTGCTGAACAATGCGGCGTTTGCATATACAGTAAATGATTCTTAATGAATTCCACCTGAATGTTTGAAACTTTCAAGGTAATAGAATGAATCAGGAGTTTGTTTTGCACTCACAAAACCGGTAACCGTAGTCATATTAACCGGATAACGGTTAGCCAGCCGTCTGTCAAAAGTTGAGCTACATGAGTAAAGTTTGTCATGACAAACAATGATGTTGGCTTGAGAAAGCCTAAAGTTTGAAGTAGTTTTAAAAGCTTGAATTTTGAAGCAGTTTTATGTCTAAATTAGTTTTAAAAGCTTAAAACCAATTTTAAAAGCTTGAATTTTGAAGCAGTTTTGTTTAAATTAGTTTTAAAAGCTTAAAACCAATTTTAAAAGCTTGAATTTTGAAGCAGTTTTATGTTTAAATTAGTTTTAAAAGCTTAAAACCAATTTTAAAAGCTTCATTTTTGAAGCAGTTTTATGTTTAAATTAGTTTTAAAAGCTTAAAACCAATTTTAAAAGCTTCATTTTTGAAGCAGTTTTATGTTTAAATTAGTTTTAAAAGCTTAAAACCAATTTTAAAAGCTTCATTTTTGAAGCAGTTTTATGTTACATTAGTTTTAAAAGCTTAAAACTGTTTTAACTTTAAAGTAGTTTAAAAATCTACTTTAATCTGAAGAGGTTTTAAAAGTTTGAAGCTGTTTTAAGTTCGAGTTGGTTTGAAAAGCTTGAAGCCGTTATGAAAGCGCAAAGGTTAAAAGATTTTAAGGCCATTCAGTCTCTCAGACAAGACAGATCATTCAAATGCTATGCAGTTGCTAGGATGATGATACGCTGATGATTGTGTGATGATGAAAATGATTTCTTTGCGTTCCAGGTTTGAGAGTCTGGAGCCTGAAATGAATAACCAGGCCTCACGTGTGGCTGTGGTCAATCAGATCGCCAGGCAGCTGATACACAACGGACACCCGAGCGAGAAAGACATCAAAGCCCAACAAGACAAACTCAACACCAGGCAAGTCAAAAATGTAGTTTGTGTAGAAAGCAGAGCTAGTATAGCCGGTCACCAGAACATGTCACTGGATGCTGGTACCCAGCGTGCTTTATATATGCATTATGCCTCTTTTTGGATGTACAGATGTAGCAGAAAACATCTGGGTCATGTTTGCATTTTATTTTCTGTCACTGGTCATAATTGAAAGTATTAATAATCAACATTAGGCATAAATATAATGTCATACATGTGAATATCACCTGCGAATTGAACAGATAGTTGTAACCTGGCTCAGAGGAAGATATGTCTTGTTGCAGCTTTTATAGTGATAATGCAAGACTTCTTCAAAAGTAAAAATGCAATGAAATGCACTATTTTTGGAATCAGCCACTCTAAAATTAGTCAGAATCAAGTATTGGATTTAATACAGCAAATATGATGCAGGGCGGTGTAGGATACGTATTATTGTCTTGTTTTATATAAAGAATATATATAAAAATCTTAAATCAGTATAGATATATTTGACAAGAAAGATAAACTTAATTCTAAGGGAAAATAAGATTATTTTTCTCAGCCTACTGACAGATCTTACTTGTTTTTCAGTAAACATAACTTAACTTGCTTCTCGAGTAAATGTATCTTGATTTAAGAATGTTCAGATATTTGAATTGGAAAACAAGACATTTAGTGCCTTATGATGAGGAATTCGCGGGTGTAATTGCGAAATTCAGTCATAAAAATCAAAGGTCTTCACGGCAACCCGTCAAAATAAAAGTTCGGTTTAACTTCAAGAAATTGTGACAGAAATACATTTAATAATAATTATATATATATATATATGTATGTATGTATATATAAAATATACAATTAAAATGGAATCCAGAAAACTTAAAACAGAAAACACAGAATTTGGTCAAATAAATAAATAAAATAAAATAAAAATACAATAAAAAATAAATAAAACGTATTTCATAGGGCCTAAACATGTAATTTTTGTTAAAATTGTAATAAATTATTGTTAAATTGTATAAGTTACAAAAAAAAATGTCTCACCCCACTGACAGATATTTCTTGTTTTAATCACAAACTGGCAGTTTATCAGTAATCTTGCTTCAGTAAATGTATCTTGTTTTGAGAATGTTCATATATTTGTAGTGGAAACCGAGGCTTTGTATTGCAGTGCATGTGTTTACATGCAGCCTGATGCTCATCCGCAGGTGGAGTCAGTTCCGCGACCTGGTGGACCAGAAGAAAGAGTCCCTGAACTCCGCCTTGGGCGTGCAGAACTACCACCTCGACTGCAACGAGACCAAATCCTGGATCCGTGAGAAGACAAAAGTCATCGAGTCCACTCAGGAGCTGGGAAACGACCTGACCGGCGTAATGGCCCTGCAACGCAAACTCACCGGCATGGAGCGCGACCTGGCCGCCATCGAAGCCAAACTGGGAGATCTCCGCGGCGAAGCGGATCGTTTGGCCGGAGAACATCCCGACCAGGCCAAAGCCATCACAGGACGACTAGCGGAAATCACCTCGGTTTGGGAAGAGATGAAAGAAACTCTTCGAAACCGAGAGGAATCTCTTGGGGAAGCCAGTAAACTCCAGCAGTTCCTTCGCGAGCTGGACGATTTCCAGTCTTGGCTTTCCCGAACGCAAACGGCCATCGCGTCCGAAGACATGCCGAACACGCTAGCCGAGGCGGAGAAGCTTCTAGCCCAGCACGAAGGCATCAAGAATGAGATTAACAACTATGAAGAGGACTATCAGAAGATGCGAGACATGGGTGAGATGGTGACGCAGGGACAGACGGACGCCCAGTACATGTTCCTGAGGCAGAGGCTCCAGGCTCTGGACACCGGGTGGAACGAGCTTCACAAGATGTGGGAGAACCGGCAGAACCTTCTGTCACAGTCTCACGCCTATCAGATCTTCCTCAGAGACACCAAACAAGCCGAGGCCTTCCTCAACAACCAGGTGATCTATCTATCTATCTATCTATCTATCTATCTATCTATCTATCTATCTATCTATCTATCTATCTATCCTTTTATCTATCTATCTATCTATCTATCTATCTATCTATCTATCTATCTATCTATCTATCTATCTATCTATCTATCTATCTATCTATCTATCCATCCTTTTATCTATCTATCTATCTATCTATCTATCTATCTATCTATCTATCTATCCATCCTTTTATCTATCTATCTATCTATCTATCTATCTATCTATCTATCTATCTATCTATCTATCTATCTATCTATCCATCCATCCTTTTATCTATCTATCTATCTATCTATCTATCTATCTATCTATCCATCCTTTTATCTATCTATCTATCTATCTATCTATCTATCTATCTATCTATCTATCTATCTATCTATCTATCTATCTATCTATCCATCCTTTTATCTATCTATCTATCTATCTATCTATCTATCTATCTATCTATCTATCTATCTATCTATCTATCCATCCTTTTATCTATCTATCTATCTATCTATCTATCTATCTATCTATCTATCTATCTATCTATCTATCTATCTATCTATCTATCTATCTATCTATCCATCCTTTTATCTATCTATCTATCTATCTATCTATCTATCTATCTATCTATCTATCTATCAGAATTAAACATTCATTAAGACATCGGATTAGTTAACAGTTGTCATGTGATCAACTTCTCTTTACAGAATGAAACATTCACAAATACATTTTCAAACTCAGAAACACCACTTCATAAATCAGGTCTTGAAAGGTCTTGATGATATCTGATGTAGTTCTGCTGTGTGTGTCTGCAGGAGTATGTTCTGGCCCACACGGAGATGCCCACCACCCTGGAAGGGGCGGAAGCTGCCATTAAGAAGCAGGAGGACTTCATGACCACCATGGACGCCAATGAAGACAAGATCAACAGTGTGGTGGAGGCCGGCAGGAGACTGGCCAGCGATGGGAACATCAATGCCGACCGCATCCAGGAGCGAGTGACCTCCATCGACGACCGGTAACGGGACACATGCCATTAAGTGCCTAAAGTAGTGTTGTCAAAAGTACGGATTTCGGTACCACACAAAAAATGTGGAATCGTAAACTCCTCTGATTGGCCATTGTGTTCACACGCTCATCGGATATGTCTGTGATTGGCTACAATGGTCAGGCGTCTGTCAGCGGACCACTCAAAGCGGCACATTTTTTAGATTTCAGGACTGACTTGGTACCGAAGTCGGTACTTGTGACAACACTACCTTAAAGTGAATAGGAATTAGGGCTGCAGGATTAATCGCAATTTCCATGTAATCGCACTTAAACTGATTTGGCTTATCGTGATTTTGAAATCGCAAAGGCTGTGATTATTTGTTATGCGCAGTTATGCGTGTGTGTGTGTGTGTGTGTGTGTGTGTGTGTGTGTGTGTGTGTTTGTTAGACGCGCTCTGGTGTTCAGATGGATATGTGGTGTGTGTGTGTGTTAGACGCCCTCTGGTGTTCAGATGGATATGTGGTGTGTGTGTTAGACGCCCTCTGGTGTTCAGATGGATATGTGGTGTGTGTGTTAGACGCCCTCTGGTGTTCAGATGGATATGTGGTGTGTGTGTGTGTGTTTGTTAGACGCGCTCTGGTGTTCAGATGGATATGTGGTGTGTGTGTGTTAGACGCCCTCTGGTGTTCAGATGGATATGTGGTGTGTGTTTGTTAGACGCCCTCTGGTGTTCAGATGGATATGTGGTGTGTGTGTGTGTGTGTGTGTGTGTGTGTCAGACGCCCTCTGGTGTTCAGATGGATATGTGGTGTGTGTGTGTGTTAGACGCCCTCTGGTGTTCAGATGGATATGTGGTGTGTGTGTGTGTGTGTGTGTGTGTGTGTCAGACGCCCTCTGGTGTTCAGATGGATATGTGGTGTGTGTGTGTGTTAGACGCCCTCTGGTGTTCAGATGGATATGTGGTGTGTGTGTGTGTGTGTGTGTGTGTGTGTGTGTGTGTGTGTGTGTGTGTCAGACGCCCTCTGGTGTTCAGATGGATATGTGGTGTGTGTGTGTGTTAGACGCCCTCTGGTGTTCAGATGGATATGTGGTGTGTGTGTGTGTGTGTGTGTGTGTGTCAGACGCCCTCTGGTGTTCAGATTGATATGTGGTGTGTGTGTGTGTGTTAGACACCCTCTGGTGTTCAGATGGATATGTGGTGTGTGTGTGTTAGATGCCCTCTGGTGTTCAGATGGATATGTGGTGTGTGTGTTAAGGCCTCATTATACTTCTGCGTCGGACCTACGCCGGAGCCTATACGCCGTAGGCAACGTGTTGGTTTTAATTTATACTTCTGTGTCGTTGTCCGCGTTGGCGCGTACCTAGGGAGCGTGTGAAACCCCGAGGGAGGGGTTCTGGCAGACCAATCACCGCGCTTGTGTCCGCGTAGAATTGACGCGTTGTTACATTTTTGGAGAGGTGCACGTCAGGGTACGCCGTAGGGTACGCGCGCTACACACAGCCTACGACGTAGCTACGGCGGCAGTTCGACGCAGAAGCATAAAACAGGCTTTAGACGCCCTCTGGTGTTCAGATGGATATGTGGTGTGTGTGTGTGTGTGTGTGTGTGTGTGAGCGCCCTCTGGTGTTCAGATGGAGCATTTACTACCGATCAGCCGCTTCACTGACAAAAATAATCACAGCCTTTGCCAAATCGCGTGCGCTTTCATTGCGATTAATCGTGCAGCCCTAATAGGAATAGTAGATAAAAGGGTAGGACTGACCTTCGCCCTTTGACCTGCAGGCATAAGAAGAACCGTGAGGCGGCTGTGGAGCTTCTCATGAGGTTGAAGGACAACAGAGACTTGCAGAAGTTCTTGCAGGACTGCCAGGAGGTGAGCTCAAACACAAGGCAAAGCCCAGAGAAACACATCTTAACTAAACCAACTCCAACCTACTTTACCCACTTTAGAAGACTGGCAATTTATGGAGAAGATGGAGGGAATTTGTGGACCAAGAGAATTAGTAATTATATAATAGATGTCGTCATAAATTATTGTTATATGTATGTGTGTGTGTGTGTGTGTGTTTTCTCTTCAGTGGCAACTCTTTTTGTTTGGGTTCTGTTGCCATAACATATTCATTGTGAAATTCAAAGGAAGTCGGCTGGATTAAATGCGTCCTCCATGACTCCTATAAACACAAATAATAAAAGAAGTACATGTTAACTTGACTTTTGAACCCCCTCTGTGAAGCTGTCCCTGTGGATCAATGAGAAGATGTTGACGGCACAGGACATGTCCTACGATGAAGCTCGAAACCTGCACAGCAAATGGCTCAAACATCAGGCCTTCATGGCCGAACTGCAGTCCAACAAAGAATGGCTGGACAAAATCGAGAAGGTCAGTTATCAGTGCATTGAAAATAATCACATTTAATGACGTAACGTGAGTGCTAATGAATTAAATGTTAATATGGGTTTGTGCATTTATCTCACAAAGCCTCACAGAATAAAAAAATCTATCTTCTTATACAGTCAAACCAAAATTATTCAGACACCAGATATATATATATATATATATATCTTTTTTTTTTACTAGTGTGTGCAGGACACAATAGTTAATTTATGTAAGTGAGGAGAGCAAAATAAAGTAAACTGTGACATATTACACCCAAATATTCTTCATACAGTGACTACCAGTAAAATTTATACAAATTTGAGACCAAATTTGAGCTGATCATGTTTAGCTTCAGTGTTGTTTCTTTAATTGCTAATGCTCTTTTTTACACACAGACTGAACAAAATGAAGCATTGCTTGGTGATTGGTTGAGCTAAACTGGTATTATCTAATTGTGTAGATTAATTTAACAGCTGACAGATATTCAACATAATTCCTCTGTGAGACAGTCTAACAGAAGGACGGACAAAACCAGTCAAATATCAACTGAGTTCGTCATATTTAATTACCGTTTTCTAAACTATAGCGAATAAACTGTGATAATGTGAGAAATGTTGAAGAAAATGTTGGTTTGACTGTATATCTGCTTTTTCCTGCTATAACAAAAATAATATTAGTGCTTTACAACACAAAGTCCTTAATCCTGCCTTGAAGACATCATGCATTCCATATCTCTTCCATATTGATTTATGTTGCAGTGCAAAGCATTGTGTGTCAATATTTTATCTAATTTGAAGTAATTATCATATAAACATTTGGGTAGCACTTTAATTTTAGTGTCCTTGTTACATATGTTACATGTACTTACCATAGTAATAACAATAAATGATGCATAATTACATGCAACTAACCCTCAACCAAACCCTAACCCTATAGTAAGTACATGTAGTTGCTTAATATTACTCAGTACTTAAATATATAATTACACTGTAACAATGACACCTTAAAATAAAGTGTAATCAAATATTGTCTGTCGGTGTGCAGGAAGAAAAATAAAATAAGTGCTTTACTACACAAAGTCCTTAATCCTGCATTTCATATTGATTTATGTTGCAGTGCAAAGTATTGTGTGTCAATATTTGATCTAATTTGAAGTAATTATCATATAAATATTGTCTGTGTGCAGGACGGGAAGCAGCTGGTCTCGGAGAAGCCGGAGACAGACGCTGTCGTGAAGGAGAAGCTGGCGGCGCTGCAGAAGATGTGGACCGAACTGGAAACCACAACTCAGACTAAAGCCCAGTGTCTGTTTGACGCCAACAAGGCCGAGCTCTTCACGCAGAGCTGTGCTGATCTGGACAAATGGCTGGTGGGCCTGGAGGGTCAGATCCAATCCGACGACTACGGCAAAGACCTGACCAGCGTCAGCATCCTTCTCAAGAAACAGCAGGTGTGAGATTACGTCATTTAATCCATTTTTCGTAAATCAAGACCCGTTCTCAACAAGGACGATAACGATAAAGATATAGTTTTAAAGTCCCCCTGCAGTCGATAATTGTATCCCTTAAAACCACCAAATGACATTTTTAAACGTTTTTTTTCCTTCATGACTTAAAATATCTTGAATGTAACTCGACACCCTTGCCTTATTTAGTATGCGTGGTTCTATTAATATGCAAATGAGCCCCGCCTCCACTCACTCGCTCAGCTCAGAGATCCACTGGTTGACGATCACACGTTGATCTGATTGGTTACAAGGTAGTTTGTGACGTCAGAAACACCAGCGATTTCAAAGTGTGTTTTTGAGACTGTCTTTGGTTCACTGCAGTTTTAAGGAGGAAATACTCAGCAATGGTGTCGACTTATGAACTTACACATGCTTTGTCTTAAAGCATATTAAAAACACCACATACACACATAAACAACATTAAACGCTGGATTTTCACCACAGGGGGACTTTAAAATGTATTTGATTATGAACGCTAAAAATATTGACAACCAATCAGAATCCATCCTGCTTTAAAGAGCTTGAGAATGTATAATTACACCGTAACAATGACACCTTAAAATAAAGTGTAACCCTAATCGTACTTAAAGCCACTTAATAATAAAGTGGGACCGAAAATCATGTTTTGAACTCTTTGTTGGTCCAGATCTTGGAGAACCAGGTGGAGGTGCGTCAGAGAGAGGTGGAGGAGCTTCAGTCTCAAGCTCATGTTCTGAGACAGGAAGGGAAAGACACGGACGAGGTGGATGGACGTCGGGTCGAGGTGGAGCAGAAGTTTAAGGAGCTGCTGGATCCGCTGCTGAAGAGGAAGAACTTCCTCATGGCGTCGCGCGAGATCCACCAGTTCAACCGCGACGTGGAGGACGAGATTGTACGTTTGCGTTTAAAATAGGCATTCGTTAGCATGAACTAAAAATGAACTGCACGTGTACAGCATTATTAATCTGTGTTAATGTTAATCTGAACATTTACTAATACTTTAGTTAGTTAATGCACTGTGAACTAACATGAACAAACAATGAACAGCTGGATTTGTATTAACTAACGTTAACAATGATTAATAAATACAGTACAGATGTATTGCTCATGGTTAGTTCATGTTAGTTAATACATTAACTAGTGTTAGCTAATGAACCTTATTGTAAAGTGTCACCAGAATATGCGTGTGAATGTTTGCCTGCTTTACTGCAGATGTGTAACGTGTAGTTTCTCGACAGCTTTGGGTTGAGGAGAGGATGCCTATTGCTACGTCAACGGACCATGGCAACAATTTACAGACGGTTCAGCTACTCATCAAGAAGAACCAGGTAATGTGTTTAGGGTTAACTGTTGTTTTTGTAATTGCAAATTACAAACAAACACACACACATTCAAATAGCAATTCTGGCGCAATTCAACACACACTTAACACCTGCCGTTAGCGGCGTAACGATGCCCTCATGTCACGATTCGACACATATCACGATACTGAACTCACGATACGAGATTATTGCGATACTCATAGACATATGATAAAAGGTTGTACTGTTGATTAAAATGCTAAATTTGGTGTTACATTGTGTGTGTAAATGAATAGTGTTAAACTTGGTGCTGAAACCCAAAGCACAGGACAATAGAGACGCCAGAATAACAATATTCATGATTCTGAAGCTGAAAATACTGAATTATTTTAGACGAATATGCTTGAACTTTTACGAACTGCTCCGAGACACGAAGGTTGAGATCCAAATGCAGCTTTAATTAAGGGGCAATCCAGACACGTAATCCAATATACAGGCCAAAACACAGGTAGGCCGTCCAAACAAACAAATAAACAAACAAACAAAACAGTCAGGGGTCAGAGGCAAAAGAGTAATCCAATATACAGGCAATAGGTCAAAACACAGGTAGGCCGTCCAAATAAACAAACAAACAAACAAACCAAACCAAACCAAGAGACTTGAAACCAGGGAAAACGCTCAGAAATGCAGTGCAACAACATACAAAAATGGTATAAATAGGCTGAGACTAACAGGGTAATGAGACACAGGTGAATGCAATCAGTGATGAGTCCGGGCAGTGGGTTCTGGGAAATGTAGTTTGTGAGGGAGTGATAATAGTCTGGTGTGGAGTGCCCTCTGGTGGCTCTCAAGGGCACTCCAGCTGGTGACCGTTACATGTACTCTGTCACTAACTAGATATATTTAAAATAATGTAGGCCAGTTTTTACTACATCAGACATTTGGCATTATCAGGACACACAAATATTCCCGCATTATATTCAACATTATTTATATATATATAGTAGTTTAATGTAGTACTGACACAAAAACTCTGTAAACTTGATTTTTTTTCACACAGTAATTTTTATTTTGGGTGAACTATACACAATACACAATACATATTGGCCCTCATTTATCAAAAGTGCGTACACCAAATTTCCAGCGTACACCTGGCGTACACCCAAAACCACGGTGACTTTGAGATTTATCAATATGGATGTTGGCGTACGGCACGCTCAAATCCTACGCCAGCTCAGGAGGTGGTGTACGCACGTTTCGAGTGCGGGAATGCGCAGAAAAACAATTTCTAAAACCACACAACGCACTGACAAACTAAAAGATATGATATATTATGACCCACTGTAAAAAAAAACAACAACATAGTAATTATAAACTTAAGTGTTTATTTTTGTGCAACATGGACTTCAATGTTTAATTTGTGTGACTTTACCAAAGCATTTGAATTGTAGGCATATGTATTCCTTGTAGGCATATGTATTCCTTAAGTAAAGCGCCTGTGCGCTTTACCTGACGTTTCAAGCCTTGTTTATACTTTCGCCTGGCTCCGCAGCGCGAGTCTCCGCAGACTGCGCGCGCACCTCCCCAAACGGACGAGGCGTTTATATTCGACGCGCTCGCCGTTGTACTATTCTTTGAAACGATGGTTAGGCCAGGGTTAGGCCCGGCAGGTGTGCACGGGGTTTAGTAATGAAAGGCTTTCAATGACCAAAAAAAAAAAAATTCAGACTGACAAAATAATAAAAATGACATTCTTCTTCTTTTAAATAATAATAATAATAATAATAATAATAATAATAATAACGACATTCTTCTTCTAAATAACAATAAGCGTCATTAATAATAAAAATCTAGAAATCAATTTTGTTTCTTTCCACTTCCCTGGTTTCGCTTTCTCTTTCTCAAAGAAGTTTCTCTTCTTTGCCGTCTTCCGTGTGTCCATGGCGTAAAATGAGGGCGTGGGGGAAGCGGAGACTTGAATATATAGGGGCGTGTTATTCTAATGACGATCGTTTTCAGCCGCGGCATTTATCAAGCGCAGGTATTGCGTACACCTGGATTTCAAAGGTACGCACAGCTTCATAAATCAGGCGATGAGAGGAGTGTAAGCATAATCTTACGCCAATATATACGCCCGTTTCTACGCAAGAATGATAAATGAGGGCCATTGTCACTATCCACGATATTGTTGCATTTTTGTATTGTCAAAATAATTCCGTTTTGCATCGACACGCGGAAGCAATAAAAAAAAATCTACATTATGAATTTTTAAGGTAGTTTGTTGAGGTCAATTTGTAGAGAAAGACTACACACCTGCGCACATATATATATTCAAACGCGCATACCTATAGACTAAACGTAATACGCATGTGCACGCCGTCAGCGTTTTCACAGATTCGCGATCTTTTTTTTTTTTTTTTGCTTGCACCTTTGAACCTGTTTCAAGGTTTGCGTTCTCGATCCACTAAACACTGTTGTTGTGTGAATGAACAGCCGGAGCACATTAAAGCTTTTCTTTTAGAACGGTGTCGTGTTAGCGGCTGCTAAGTTAATAACTAATGCAATGGAAGTGAATCAATTAATAACTTTGATTGACAATAACTTTATTCTAGAGCTGCTGTAAAGCCTAAACAATCTGTTACTGTAATCTCCTATTATCACTGTAAAGCTGCTGTGAAACATCTGTATTGTTAAAAGCACTGTATAAATGAAGGAGACTTGACTATTGCGATATATTGTAACACCGCACACAGACACTACAGAAGGAGATCCAGGGCCATCAGCCTCGCTGTGATGATATATTCGAGCGCAGCCAGAGCATCCTGAAGGCCGACAGCCCGAACGTGGAGTCGATCCGGTCCCGTCTGTCGGACCTGCAGGAGCTGTGGAGTCTGATCATCCAGGAGACCGAGAAACGCCACTCCAGACTCGAGGAGGCCCATAAAGCACAGCAGTACTACTTCGACGCGGCCGAGGCCGAAGCCTGGATGAGCGAGCAGGAGCTGTACATGATGTCTGAAGAGAAGGCCAAGGTTTGTGCAAGAGTTATGTTCTCGTGAATGTGAGCTAAATAGTGTGTGTAGATATCATTAATGTTAATGTGCATTGAGATATTTTGTGCATTTAAGGCAAGAGACTAAAGGCAAAACCATTGTTTTTTCATTCAACTTGTCTATTTTCACACTTCTGGAAAGAAAATCCAAAATGTTTGAGTCAGAAATCTCCACTTCAGCAGATTTACATGCACCAAATTTATCAGTGTGATAATGTTTTTAAAAGAAGTCTCTTCTGCTCACCAAGGCTTCATTTTTTTAATAAAAAATAAATAAATAACAGTAATATTGTTAAATATTAGGGTAATGAGGCACAGGTGAATGCAATCAGTGATGAGTCCGGGCAGTGAGTTCTGGGAAATGTAGTTTGTGAGGGGGTGCCCTCTGGTGGCTCTCAAGGGCACTCCAGCTGGTGACCGTTACATGAACTCTGTCACTAACTAGATATATTTAAAATAATGTAGGCCAGTTTTTACTACATCAGACATTTGGCATTATCAGGACACACAAATATTCCCGCATTATATTCAACATTTTATATATATATATATATATATATATATATATATATATATATATAGTAGTTTAATGTAGTACTGACACAAAAACTCTGTAAACTTGATTTTTTTTCACACACAGTCATTTTTATTTTGGGTGAACAATACATATTGCACTATTCACGATATTGTTGCATTTTTGTATTGACAAAATAATTCCGTTTTGCATCGACACGCGGAAGCAATAAAAAAAAAATCTACATTATGAATTTTTAAGGTAGTTTGTTGAGGTCAATTTGTAGAGAAAGACTTCTTAAAATATATAAAATATTCTTTATATTTAAAGAATATAAAATGGCTGTTTTCTATAATTTTTTATATATATATATATATATATAATTATGTTTATTGAATTTCTCTTAAAATACAAATATAACAAGACATCAACCCCCCCCAAAAAACCTCATATTTTTATATAAAACAGGACCATACCATAATAAGGCAGATTTTTTGAAAGAAAAATAGCAACTACATTATATAATGTATAACATGTATAAAATAACATTTCCAAAAGATGACGAGGATGACAAAAAAATAAGGTTAAATGTCCAGAAAGTTACACAGTTACATTGTTCCTTGTAGTATAATAGGGCGAAGACGAGGTTCCAAAGTGTCCAGATATGGGGTCCAGACTTTGTAAAACTGGCCTGTTTTTCCATGTCTGTTTTCTATTTTAATATATTTTAAAATGTAATTTATTCCTATGATCAAACCTGAATTTTCAGCATCATTACTCCAGTCTTCAGTGTCACATGATCCTTCAGAAATCACTCTAATATGCGGATTTGCTGCTCAAAAAACATTCATTTTTATTATCAATGTTGAAAACAGTCGTGTACAATTTCTTTTCAGGATTGTTTGATGAATAGAAAGTTCAAAAGAGCAGCATTTACTTGAAATAGAATCGTTTGCCCTATTCACCTGTGGTTTCTTGCCAACATTAGCTTGGTTTGATATTTTGTACACTCCGGTTCTGAAGTGTTGTCTCGCTGTTGTTCTCAGGATGAGCAGAGTTCAGTGGCCATGCTGAAGAAGCACCAGATCTTGGAGCAGGCGGTGGAGGACTACGCGGAGACTGTGCACCAACTGTCCAAGACCAGCCGAGGCCTGGTGGCCGCCAACCACCCCGAGAGGTGCAGAACACCTTCCGTTCACACTGACAATACACTCCATCTGAATCTGGATCTCAGTTTGACTCTGATATTGACTTTGACTCTCGCTTTAAAACTTCTAAATCTGATTTTGGCTCCGGCTCTAAAACTGACTTTGATTCTAAATCTGGATCTGGTTTTTCAGATTTTATGATTCTGAATTTTATTGATTTAAAAATTTGTTCTAAACCTGTATAGCAGGGATTTGAATTTAAATATGTGGCTCTGAAACTGACCTTGAGTCTAAATTTAAATCTAGATCTGAACCTGATTTTTACTCTAAAACTAACTTCCACTTCCAATTTTTGATTTTAATTCTAAATTTGTATCTAAATTTGCTCATTATTACAATTCTGAAACTGGTTTTTAAACTATATCTGGATTTTAATCTTAATATAATTTATTCTGGATCTGAAACTGAGTTTCAGATTTTGAAGCTTTTGATTCTAAATCTGGATCTGAATCTGATTTTGACTATACAACAAATTTTCATTTTTGATTTTGATTCTAAATCTAAATCTGCTTTTGACTACAATCCTGAAACTGATTCTAAAACTTAATCTGGATTTTAACCTTAATTTGATTTGATTATGGCTCTCAAACAGATTTTGACTTTGATTCTAAATCTGGATTTGAATGTTAATCTAATTTTGACTTTCATTTTTAATTGTGATTCTAAATCTTATTGTGTCTGTATTGCTGAAACTAACATTAATACTAATCTAAATCTAGATAATATGTTAATCTGATTTGATTTTGACTCTAAAATGAACTTTGAATCTAAATCTGAATTTGACTGATTCTAAATCTGTATTCGAATATTAATCTTATGTTAACTCTGATTCTAAAACTGACTTTGAATTTGATTCTAAATCTAGATCTGAATATGATTTTGACTGTGACTTTGATTATAAATCTTGATTTGAATATTAATCAGATTTTAACTCTGACTCTAAAACTGACTTTGAATTTCATTCTAAATCTGGATTAGAATCTGATTTTGACTCTGAATCTGATTCGAAATTTGATTTTAAACTAATCTGAATTAGACTTAAACTCTCGCTCTCTTGAAATCTCTTGATCTTGAAATGAACCCTGACTTGGTGTGTGTCTGTGCCGTAGTGAGAGGATCGGCATGCGTCAATCACAGGTGGATAAGCTTTACGCTGGACTGAAGGACCTATCAGAGGAGAGGAGAGGAAAGCTTGAGGAGAGGTTTAGGCTCTTCACGCTGAACCGAGAAGTGGATGATCTGGAGCAGTGGATCGCCGAGAGAGAAGTGGTGGCTGGATCTCACGAGCTCGGACAAGACTACGAACACGTCACTGTGAGTCCCAATTCTAGCACCTCTATGTCCAGCATATTCTTGCAGTTATTAATTAGAATAATAATATGTTTCATTTATATAGCGCCTTTCAAGAACCCAAGGACACTTTACATAATATTAACAGTTACAAATATACAATCAGGATAATAACATGAACAGGCAGACAGACAGTGATCATATTACATACTGACAGACATGATCTTATAATAAATGTGTTTGTTTTCCTCTCTACTACAGATGCTGCAGGAACGCTTCCGTGAATTCGCGCGGGACACCGGAAACATCGGTCAGGAGCGTGTGGACGGTGTGAACCGCATGGCGGACGAGCTGATCAACGCTGGCCACGCCGACGCCGCGACTGTGGCCGAGTGGAAGGACGGTCTGAACGAGGCCTGGGCCGATCTGCTGGAGCTCATCGACACGCGCACGCAGATTCTCGCCGCATCCTACGAGCTGCACAAGTTCTACCACGACGCCAAGGAGATCCTGGGCCGAATCCTGGACAAGCATAAGAAGCTTCCGGAAGAGCTGGGCCGAGACCAGAACACGGTGGAAACCTTGCAGAGGATGCACACCACGTTTGAGCACGACATCCAAGCACTTGGGACGCAGGTGCGTCGGTCAGATGCAAAAACACACACAGATATTAGTACGCAAAATCATTTTGGGCTAGAATGAATTGTAAACATTCTCTTCTCAGTAAAATGGCATAATATGGATCTTGATTTATGCATCACTGATCTCTGAAGGTGAACGACCTGCCTTACGAGATTAATATTGCACAACAAAGAAGTACATTAACCAGTTTTATTGGCTAAATGCACTAAGCCTCTACACTTTATTAATGGATCACAACATGTCATGTCTTTTGAAATCTCAGACTTTGTCTGCATCATTTTTCATCATCAAACCCTTAAGTTTCTTAGCTTTAGTATGAATATGTTAGCCTTAAGGTTATGAATAAGCTGAATATGCATATGAATATGAATAACAAAATTCGCATTTAGGAGATACAAGCATTCAAAACTTACAGTCTCTCACTTCCGCTAAAATGGATCACAAATATTTATGACGTCACCGCATCTCATCACATCTTCTGTCCAATCAAATGCTCTCTAGAATCTAAAACTCCGCCCCCTATGCTATAAATACCACCTGGCTAACGGGACAGTTGACACGTCACGGAGTAATATGGGTTGGAGATGTGTGTTCGGTTGCTCAAACGATCGAGTTTTATTCTGTTGTACGTTGGTTAGGGATTAAATGGCTAGAATTTATTCACATCTCTACTATTGAATACAACGTATCATCAGCGCTCGGATTCGCTTCCATGGTGCCGTCAAGTACGACTCGCAGTCTGTGAGGTAAACCAAACGCTATTGGCTATTTGAAAAGGGGGAGGAGCCATTCAATATGTCCCGCCTTAGCTACGCATCATACAAAGCCAAGGAACTTCAGAGGGTCTTTAATCTTCAAATGTTGTGCATCCAGCATTTCTGCAACATGTATCCAGTGTTGCCAGATCAGGTTGATGATTGGCTGCGTTTAAAGGGCCGGTATAGTGCCACTTTTCACACGATGTAAAATAAGTCTCTGTTGTCCAGTAGAGTGTGTACGTGAAGCTTTAGCTCAAAATACCCCACAGATAAATTTTTATAGCATGTTAAAATGCTAGGCGCTGCAGCATTTTTGAGGGTGAGCAAATTTTTTCAGTTTCGTGTGTGTCTCTTTAAATGCAAATGAGCTGCTGCTCCCGGCGCAGAGGGCGGAGCTTCAACAACTCGTTCTTAACAGAGCCATATAGAGCCCTGTGCGAGGCGGGGTTTATGTAAATGTTGGGGTTGGTGATGTCACTAACCCGAGAGGAAGCTCGTGTAGTCTCTACCAGCCGTTTGTTGTAGTCCTTAAAAAACGATTTCTGTAAAAGCAAATATCTCCCTTTGCTTTGAACTTTGAGCGTCGTAACTTTGCAGATGTTGTTTATGCTCAAACAGCAACATTACACACTAACTAAAGTTAGAAAAGTCAAATCATAATCAACCACCCCTTTAAAGTTCTAACATAGTTGCAGCAAGTATGACCACAAACCACCCGGCCTCTTTTCTGAAAACTACAAAATGGTCACCGTAGTGTTTCTGTGTGTCGCTCACTGCTGCCCCTGCTGGTGTCCTCAGGTCCGGCAGCTTCAGGAAGATGCGGTGCGCCTGCAGTCCGCCTACGCCGGAGATAAAGCCGACGACATCCAGCGGCGCGAGGGCGAGGTGTTGGAGGCCTGGAGGAGTCTCCTGGAAGCCTGCGAGGGCCGGCGCGCTCGACTGCTCGACACCGGGGACAAGTTCCGCTTCTTCAGTTTAGTGCGGGACCTCATGCTCTGGATGGAGGACGTCATACGCCTGATCGAGACTCAGGAGAAGCCCAGGTGTGTGTGTGTGTGTGTGTGTGACGATTACTGTGCCTGAACATTGAGTGACATTTCAATAAAAAACTTTTCTTTTTGGACATTTTGGACTCTTTGGAAGTATTGTATTTCAGTGTTACGGTTAGTTAGTTAGTAATTAGGACTAAGTTATATAATATAAAAAATATATAATTATATTTTAATTATTTTCATGCTTTATTATTTATATATCAATATTTATGTTTGCTCTTCAGTGGCTTCACATATGATTTTGTAAAAAAAGAGGCTGGACATCACTTATAAACATTTATAATTGTATTTATTATATATTTCTGTTATATACATTTTCATTATTATAATATATACACACACATTATTTATTATTGTGTGTATATATATATATATATATATATGCTAATATTATACAATAAATAAATACTTTTTTACTATTGAAATAAAAAAAAATAATGTCAAAAACTTTTGAATATTTTAGTATTAATGTATTTTTTCTGCGGTGACTCAAATATATGATTTTTTTGTTTATTCATAATAAATTACATTAGATTGGAGTCAGTGTTGTGCAGGATACAAGTACAACTTATTAAATATAATAATAACTATGTCAATAAAATAAATATTTAATTAATACTGTATATTAAAATGATATATGTATACAGTAGTGGCCAAAAGTGACGTCCAGCCAATTTGATTCAAATTTGTTAAAGCATATTGCGTAGCTGTGCTTGGAGTGTATTGTTTTATGTACGCTAATAACTCAATGAAAAATGGCAGATTTTTGGCCAGAAAAATACTTAGTAATTAAAAAAAAAAAAAAAAAAATTCATAGGAATTATATGTAATTACAGTAACAGAAATGGGAAAGTTTAAGATAGCTAGGCAAGCGTTTGTGTGTGTATATGTCTAGATGTGGATGTCTAATGTGTGTTTAACAGAAAGTTGGAGGTTCTGTGTGTGTGTTTGGATGTTCCTGATGAGTCTGGAGGTTTTAATCTGCTCTTTTCTTCAGGGATGTTTCATCTGTGGAGCTTCTCATGAACAACCACCAGGGCATCAAGGCTGAAATCGATGCCCGTAACGACAGCTTCACGGCCTGCATCGAGCTGGGCAAATCTCTGCTGGCACGCAAACACTACGCATCAGAGGAGGTGTGTATCCACACATCAGCAGATCTTTAGATGATCTCCTTCCAGTGCTTCATGTACATTTACCGTCCCACAGATTAAAGAGAAGTTGCTGCAGTTGACGGACAAGAGGAAAGATATGATTGACAAGTGGGAGGACCGATGGGAGTGGCTAAGACTGAGTGAGTATGAGAGGAAATGACTCAAAATGTGATGAAAGTAGTTCCCCCTGCTTTATGAAGATTAATTAGCATAAAACTGATAACATTTTATTATAAGTTAATAAATATGTTAGTATAAAAATGTAATAAATATAATATTAAGATTAGTATAAATGTTTTATTTATATATATATATATATATATATATATATATATATTTATAATTTATTATAAAATTTTGTAAAATAATTACGTTTAATAAATTAATATTAGTATACAGATATTATATAATATATTAATATAAATAATATATTTATAGTAATATATTAAATGTATTATGTCAGAATAAAATATAATAAATAAATTCAAGATTAAGATTTGTATAAAACTACTATAAATAAATATAACTTAATATAAATAATATATTTATAGTAATATATTAAATTTAATTAAATACATGTAATATATTAATATTAGTAGAAATGTATTATTATTAATAAATATAATATATTAATATAAATAATATATTTATATTAATATATTAAATGTATTATGTCACTATAAAATTAAATATATATATATATATATCATGAAAATAAATGGTTTAACTTAATTTAAATAAATGTAATATATTAAGACTAGTATAAAACTAATATAAATAAATATATATTATTAATGTAAATAATATATTATAATGTATTATTTATTATATATAAGTCTACCACTAAACAAGATTATGATTTCATACAGTGTGAATTTGAAATGGCTATCAAAATTATAAACTATAATTTATAATAATAACATAAACATAAATTAGGAAGGAGTTTCCCAGCTGATGTGATCCAAAGGGATCGATTACTTCTGAAAGATTTTTTCAAGAATGCCATCACCCTCTTCCCATGATGCTTAGCACCTCTTGTGCAGCTATTTCTGGCCTTCTAAAGGGAAGTGTGTAAAAGGATGTGGGCAGCTTGGACTTTAATTTCATTGACTCTAACTTCCCCTTTCACCTGGCCTGTGTGTGTGTGTGTGCAGTTTTGGAAGTGCACCAGTTCTCTCGGGATGCGGGCGTGGCGGAGGCGTGGCTGCTGGGACAGGAGCCGTATCTGTCCAGTCGAGAGATGGGTCAGAGTGTGGACGAGGTGGAGAAACTCATCAAACGACACGAAGCCTTCGAGAAGTCAGCCGCTACCTGGGAGGAGCGATTCTCAGCGCTCGAGAGACTGACTACGGTGAGAGAGAGAGAGAGAGAGAGAGTGTGTGTGTGTGTGTGTGTGTGTGTACTTGTACAGCTATCTTTGTAAGGACCAGTTTGAGTTTTAGACCAGTGGAGTGAGGACAGAGAGAGTAGAGTGAGGACATGTTGGCCGGTCCTCAGTGTCTGAGAGCCTTTAAAGGCCTGTTTGAGGGTCAAGACTTGGTTTTAGGGATAAGGTTATAATGAGGTTAAGGGTCGGTTCAGGGTCAGGGGTCGGGTTAGGCACTTAGTTGTGATGGTTAGGGTAAGCGGCTAGAGATGGCATTGTGTCAATGAATGTCCTCATAAAGATAGATGTACAAGAATGTGTGTGTGTGTGTGTGTGTGTGTGTGTGTGTGTGTGTGTGTGTGTGTGTGTGTGTGTGTGTGTGTGTGTGTGTGTGTGTGTGTGATGGGTAGGTTTATGGGTCAGGTTAGGGTATGTGTGTGTGTGTGTGTGTGTGTGTGTGTGTGTGTTTGTAAGACGTCACCGTGACTCTTGTTGAACTTCTGTTGTCTCTGTCAGTTGGAGTTATTGGAAGTGAGACGACAGCAAGAGGAAGAAGAGAGGAAGAGGAAACCGCCCACACCGGAGCCGGTGCAGGACACAGACACACAGCAGAGGTACACACACACACACACACTAACCTGACCTCTAAACCTACCCATCACACACACACACACACACACACACACACTAACCTGACCCCTAAACCTACCCATCACACACACACACACACACACACACACACACACACTAACCTGACCCCTAAACCTACCCATCACAGACACACACACACACATTAACCTGACCCCTAAACCTACCCATCTCACACACACACACACACACACACACACACACACACACTAACCCGACACCTAAACCTACCCATCTCACACACACACACACACACACACACACTAACCTGACACCTAAACCTACCCATCACACACACACACACACGTATTATTTTAGTAAAAAAAGACAATTAAATACACGTAATATATTAAGATATTAGTACAAAAAACTAATGTAAAGAATATATTAATACAAATATTATATTAGTATTATTATATCAAATGTATTATTTTAGTATACATTTTTTTTTTACTAATGTCGACATATTACGTGTATATCATTAAATAAAATGTATTCCTATAAATCATATTTATATTATTATATTAAATGTATTATATTAGTATACATATTTTTTTACTAATGTTAACATATTACGTGTATATCATTAAATAAAATGTATTCCTATTAATCATATTTATATTATTATATTAATTTTATTATTTTTGTAAAGATATCACATTTGGTAAATTGGTAATGTAAATGTATTAGTATTATTATTATGTATATATTAATATATAGTAAAAATATATTTTTTACTAATCTTAATATATAAAATATCTATAATTAAATATAATGTATTAATATAAAATAATGTATTAAAATAATTTAATTAAATAAATCTGTTAAGATTAATAACAACAATATAATTTATGAATATAAAATAAATATAAATATAATGCTTTTCAGGAGGAAATGGATTTTGGTGGATTTTTGCTTTTAAGAATATTTAGATATTTTACAGGAAAACCGGCATGGATTGATATTATGATGATGATGATGATGATGTATACATAATACAATATAATGACAGCAAGTGAGATGTATATAAACTAGAGGAAATTAAATGAACACTTTATGCAATATTTATTTTAAAAAAATGCATTATTTAAATTGACAGCGAGATCTCAGAACTATATATATATATATATATATATATATCAGTCTATCATTGAACAAGATGATGATTTCATACAGTGTTCATATGTAACGTTGTGGTGTGTGTGTGTGTGTGTGTGTGTGTGTGTGTGTGTGTGTGTGTGTGTGTGTGTGTGTGTGTTCACAGAGACGGAGAGCAGATTGCCCAGAACGGACTCCCATCAGACCAGGATTCGCCACGGGTTAGTTACCGCTCCTGTACCTACCCACAATACACCAGTCAACAGACACCCCGAACCTAACCCTTCCCATAATGCTCTCTGATGACCTTTGCACCGGCTGACGAGATGTCAGGTTATCAGTCGAATGACGATGTATCTTAATAACTTCTGTGTGTTTTGTGGACATTAAAAAAAGATACCAACAGATAAACGCAGTAATGCACGATACGATAAATATGGAGATCGTATTGTTGTGAAAGCACTTATTAATTCCCCCATGAGTGTTATATATCATGTGTAAAGTGACTTAATTGTCTGATTATGTTTGAGGAAAAAGGAACTTAATTCCTGCGAGTGACGTTTTCTTCCATTATAAGTGCATTACTGTAAACACTGTCATTTACTGTAAACACGGAGTTCCTCCTCTTGATATCATCTTCAGTTTTAACGAACAACGCGAGAGCATGGCTTTAAAGCAGCAGTTTTTATATTTATATCAGTGCAAATTATCTGCCATTTTTCATAGTTTGGTTTTGCTTTCCTTTTGTGTTTGTTTGCAATGTGAAACTGAAACACGGAGTCGAAATGAAACGGGGCTTGTTTTGTTTGTTTGAGGTGATTTACCATAAAACGATCTGAAAAGACTGTACGGCGGCTCTGTGTTCATGCTTATATCCACGAGGACACACTTCAGCATTCACTGATGGATTAACTGACTCTTTCTCTACCTGTGTGTTTACCTGTGTCGGCTGTGTGTGTTTACCTGTGTCGGCTGTGTGTGTTTACCTGTGTCGGCTGTATGTGTTTACCTGTGTCGGCTGTGTGTGTTTACCTATGTCGGCTGTGTGTGTTTACCTGTGTCGGCTGTGTGTGTTTACCTGTGTCAGCTGTGTGTGTTTACCTGTGTCAGCTGTGTGTGTTTACCTGTGTCGGCTGTGTGTGTTTACCTGTGTCGGCTGTGTGTGTTTACCTGTGTCGGCTGTATGTGTTTACCTGTGTCGGCTGTGTGTGTTTACCTGTGTCAGCTGTGTGTGTTTACCTGTGTCAGCTGTGTGTGTTTACCTGTGTCAGCTGTGTGTGTTTACCTGTGTCGGCTGTGTGTGTTTACCTGTGTCAGCTGTGTGTGTTTACCTGTGTCGGCTGTGTGTGTTTACCTGTGTCGGCTGTGTGTGTTTACCTGTGTCGGCTGTGTGTGTTTACCTGTGTCAGCTGTGTGTGTTTACCTATGTCGGCTGTGTGTGTTTACCTGTGTCGGCTGTGTGTGTTTACCTATGTCGGCTGTGTGTGTTTACCTGTGTCGGCTGTATGTGTTTACCTGTGTCGGCTGTGTGTGTTTACCTATGTCGGCTGTGTGTGTTTACCTGTGTCGGCTGTGTGTGTTTACCTGTGTCAGCTGTGTGTGTTTACCTGTGTCGGCTGTGTGTGTTTACCTGTGTCGGCTGTGTGTGTTTACCTGTGTCGGCTGTGTGTGTTTACCTGTGTCGGCTGTGTGTGTTTACCTGTGTCGGCTGTGTGTGTTTACCTGTGTCGGCTGTGTGTGTTTACCTGTGTCGGCTGTATGTGTTTACCTGTGTCGGCTGTGTGTGTTTACCTGTGTCGGCTGTGTGTGTTTACCTGTGTCGGCTGTGTGTGTTTACCTGTGTCGGCTGTGTGTGTTTACCTGTGTCGGCTGTGTGTGTTTACCTGTGTCGGCTGTGTGTGTTTACCTGTGTCGGCTGTATGTGTTTACCTGTGTCGGCTGTGTGTGTTTACCTGTGTCGGCTGTGTGTGTTTACCTGTGTCGGCTGTGTGTGTTTACCTGTGTCGGCTGTGTGTGTTTACCTGTGTCGGCTGTGTGTGTTTACCTGTGTCGGCTGTGTGTGTTTACCTGTGTCGGCTGTGTGTGTTTACCTGTGTCGGCTGTGTGTGTTTAGCTGTGTCAGCTGTGTGTGTTTACCTGTGTCGGCTGTGTGTGTTTACCTGTGTCGGCTGTGTGTGTTTACCTGTGTCGGCTGTGTGTGTTTGCCTGTGTCGGCTGTGTGTGTTTACCTGTGTCAGCTGTGTGTGTTTACCTGTGTCGGCTGTGTGTGTTTGCCTGTGTCAGCTGTGTGTGTTTACCTGTGTCGGCTGTGTGTGTTTGCCTGTGTCGGCTGTGTGTGTTTACCTGTGTCAGCTGTGTGTGTTTACCTGTGTCGGCTGTGTGTGTTTGCCTGTGTCAGCTGTGTGTGTTTACCTGTGTCGGCTGTGTGTGTTTACCTGTGTCAGCTGTGTGTGTTTACCTGTGTCGGCTGTGTGTGTTTACCTCTGTCGGCTGTGTGTGTTTACCTGTGTCGGCTGTGTGTGTTTACCTGTGTCGGCTGTGTGTGTTTACCTGTGTCAGCTGTGTGTTTACCTGTGTCGGCTGTGTGTGTTTACCTGTGTCGGCTGTGTGTGTTTACCTGTGTCAGCTGTGTGTGTTTACCTGTGTCGGCTGTGTTGTCGATGCCTCGAGAGAAAAGAAAGTGCAGAGCGCGAAAGCACCAAAGTGACTGAAGGATTGCTCTGGTCGTACGATGTGTATGACGTCATTGACATTTTAAAAGACTTTTAAAGCAAATAAGTGACTCTAAAAAATCTAACACCCAGCAATGTGTAATTTCTTTGCATCTCCTTTCGAATACAACATTCAAATTACTAGACAAAAAATTATATCCTGAGAAAAGTGGATTTTGAGGGGTATAGCGCCATAGACCCCCATTCATCCTGCACTCGTCCTGTGAGCGCCCTCATGTGGAGCCAGAGTGGAACTGCACTCGTCCTTTGAGCGCCCTCATGTGGAGCCAGAGTGGAACTGCACTCGTCCTGTGAGCGCCCTCATGTGGAGCCAGAGTGGAACTGCACTCGTCCTGTGAGCGCCCTCATGTGGAGCATGAGCACTCTTCTCCCCTTATTAGACATTCTCTGGTTCACATCAGTGAGGAGAGCAAAATAAAGTAAACTGTGACATATTACACCCAAATATTCTTCATATAGTGACTACTAGTAACAATTTGGGACTAAAAATGATTCATAATTTTGAGCTGATCATGTTTAGCTTCAGTGTGTTTTCTTTAATTGCTAATGCTCTTTTTACACACAGACTGAACAAAATGAAGCATTGCTTGGTGATTGGTTGAGCTAAACTGGTATTATCTAATTGTGTAGTTAAATTTAACAGCTGACAGATATTCAACATAATTCATGTGTGAGACAGTCTAACAGAAGGACGGACAAAACCAGTCAAATATCAACTGAGTTCCTCATATTTAATTACCGTTTTCTAAACTATAGCGAATAAACTGTGATGATGTGAGAAATGTTGAAGATGTCTGAATGAGTTTTGGTTTGACTGTATATATGTATATATATATGGTGATTATCGGTGTCTCTTCACCGGCTGCTTATGAGGGTTTGCTCACAGATGTTAGTGTTGAGATAGTAAAGATGAACTAAAGAGATTTTGTCTGAGTTCCTGAAAGCCGTTTCAGCGGAGCGGGACGAGGCTCGTGGTTCCCGTCACACGGGTGTTGTGGTACAGTAGCACATCTGGAGTGAACACTGTGTGCTGTCGCTTTAAGCATGACGCGTCAATCAGTGTATGAGCTGATTGATCTTCTGAGATCTACGATGTGTCCTGGCGCGCTGCAGTGACTGTAGATCCGTAGTTTTCCATCTTGCATGATCTTTTTTTGCATTCAGAGTCAACATGGAACGCCATTCAAAACCTTGTTAATTCCGTTATGTGATGTATTACACATATTTTCCGATATTGATAACATTATCCAATAGTCATATAAATAAATATAATATATTAGTATGGATAATATATTTCTACTAATATATTAAATGTATTATTTTAGCAAAAATAATTAAATTATATTAATATATTAAGATTAGTATAAAACTAAAATAAATAAATATAATTTATTAATATAAATACTTCATATTAATATTTAAAAAATATTTTACTTTTTTTATTAAATTACTATATTAAGATTAGAATAAAGCTAATATAAATAAATATAAATTTTATATAAATTCTTTGTTTATATAAATATATTAAATTTATTATTTTAGTAAAAATAATTAAATAATATATTAAGATTAGTATAACACTAAAATAAATAAATATAATTTATTAATATAAATACTTCATATTAATATTTAAAAAATTGTTAATTTTTTTTTATTAAATTAAAATATTAAGATTAGAATAAAGCTAATATAAATAAATAAATATACATTTTAATATAAATTCTTTGTTTATATAAATATATGAAATGTATTATTTTAGTATAAATAATTAAATTATATTAATATATTAAGATTAGTATAAAACTAAAATAAATAAATATAATTTATTAATATAAATACTTCATATTCATATTTAAAAAATATTAAATAAAAAATAATTAAATAAAAATGTTAAGATTAGAATAAAGCTAATATAAATAAATATACATTTAATATAAATTCTTTGTTTATATGAATATATTAAATTTATTATTTAAGTAAAAAATAAATCAGATACATTTAATATATTAAAATGGTATAACATTTATATAAATAATATATTTATATTAATATATTAAATGTAAAAAAAATTCACTAATAAAAAATTTATATTATTATTATAAAACTAATATAAATACTTTATTTATATTAATATATTAAATGTATTATTGTAATAAATAAATTGAATAAATGCCATATATTAAGATTAGTATAAAATGTACAGTATATAAATAAATATAATATATTAATGTAAATACTTTATATTAATATATTACATTTATTGTTTAAGTAAAAATAAATCAAATACATTTAATATATTACGATTAGGATAAAATTAATTTAAATAAGTATAGTATATTAATATATCTAATAACCTGCATGTTTTTAATGACGTCACAAAAAGGAAGCAACTTAATAAATCCCTAACAATAAGTTCATGTTTAACAAACTAAATATGGTGAATATTGAGTTCATGTTGACTTTCTAGCGTATTTTTACTATTAATCACTTCATTTTAATGAGATTCTCAGCCAAAGTGATTTTTTTCCTCCTAACGATTTCTGAAACGGCTCTTTCAGAATTCATCCTGTGTGACTGACTTTTATCAAAGTAAAATCATGACAAATGTTTTTGAAACAAAAAAAGCTTGTTGAATTGCACAACTTGGGAAAAATATGCATTGCATTAATAACCGTGCTTGCATTTTAATGCATTGTATTTTAAGGGCTTGCATTATTATCAAGCACGGTTATTAATGCAATGCATATTTTTCCCAAGTTGTGCAATTCAACAAGCTTTTTTTGTTTCAAAAACATTGGTCATGATTTTACTTCCATAGACTTTAATCTCTAAGCTGTTGAAGGCTGACGGTGTGTGAGTGTAGGAGTGTAACGCGGGGTTGTGTGTTCTCAGGATGGTGTGGAGGGTGAGATGAACGGAGTGGCCGAGAGGAGCTCGAAGGAGCCGAGTCCGATCCCGTCCCCGAGCGCGGAGAGACGCGGGAAAGGCAGTCAGTCCTCCACTCTTCCGGCTAAAGCACAGGAGAATCCGGCGGCTCAGCTCGAGGCGTTCCTGCACCGCAAACACGAGTGGGAGGGACACAACAAGAAAGCCTCCAGCAGGTGAGAGTGACAAATCACTTATGCCACTTGATGTACTCTATGTAACTTTTTTTGTTCAAAATGAGCTAAATTTAAATAATTAGTCAATTTATCATCAGTGCTTCTTCCCAAACATGTGTTGGTGTTGCTCTGATTCGCTGTGGTAAGCCTGTTAGTGTTTAGTGTGAGTGTGTGGTGTGTGTGTTTGGTGTGGCAGAGGTTATTGAGTGTGTGTGTGTGTCTGTGTGTCTGATGTAGGATTGTGTGGTGTGTGGTGTGTGTGTCTGGTGTGGCAGAGGTTAGTTGTGTGTGTGTGTGTGTGTGTGTGTGTGTGTGTGTGTGTGTGTGTGTGTGTGTGTGTGTGTGTGTGTGTGTCTGGTGTGGCAGAGGTTTGTTGTGTGTGTGTGTGTGTGTGTGTGTGTGTGTGTGTGTGTGTGTGTGTGTGTGTGTGTGTGTGTGTCTGTGTGTCTGATGTGGGAGTGTGAGTGTGTGGTGTGTGTGTCTGGTGTGGCAGAGGTTTGTTGTGTGTGTGTGTGTGTGTGTGTCTGTGTGTCTGATGTGGGAGTGTGAGTGTGTGGTGTGTGTGTCTGGTGTGGCAGAGGTTTGTTGTGTGTGTGTGTGTGTGTGTGTGTGTGTGTGTGTGTGTGTGTGTGTGTGTGTGTGTGGCAGAGGTTTGTTGTGTGTGTGTGTGTGTGTGTGTGTGTGTGTGTGGTGTGGGAGTGTGTGTGTGGTGCGTGTGTGTCTGGTGTGGCAGAGGTTTGTTGTGTGTGTGTGTGTGTGTGTGTGTGTGTGGCAGAGGTTTGTTGTGTGTGTGTGTGTGTGTGTCTGGTGTGGGAGTGTGTGTGTGGTGTGTGTGTCTGGTGTGGCAGAGGTTTGTTGTGTGTGTGTGTGTGTCTGTGTGTCTGATGTGGGAGTGTGTGGTGTGTGTGTCTGGTGTGGCAGAGGTTTGTTGTGTGTGTGTGTGTGTGTGTGTGTGTGTGTGTGTGTGTGTGTGTCTGATGTGGGAGTGTGAGTGTGTGGTGTGTGTGTCTGGTGTGGCAGAGGTTTGTTGTGTGTGTGTGTGTGTGTGTGTGGCAGAGTTTTGTTGTGTGTGTGTGTGTGTGTGTGTGTCTGGTGTGGGAGTGTGTGTGTGGTGCGTGTGTGTCTGGTGTGGCAGAGGTTTGTTGAGTGTGTGTGTGTGTGTGTGTGTGTGTGTGTGTGTGGTGTGGCAGAGGTTTGTTGTGTGGGTGTGTGTGTGTGTGTGTGTGTGTGTGTGTGTGTGTGTGTGTGTCTGGTGTGGCAGAGGTTTGTTGTGTGTGTGTGTGTGTCTGTGTGTCTGATGTGGGAGTGTGTGGTGTTTGTGTCTGGTGTGGCAGAGGTTAGTTGTGTGTGTGTGTGTGTGTGTGTGTGTGTGTGTGTGGTGTGTGTGTGTGTGTGTGTGTGTGTGTGTGTGTGTGTGTGTGTGTGTGTGTGTGAACAGAGGAGAGTCTGCTGGAGAAAAGAGACAGAGCTCGTAATAAAACAAGAATCAACATCTTTTCAGAGATGGAGAACTGCAGGATTTAAATGTTGTTAAAGTGATGCGGAGCCTAGCAGTGAATGTTTAATCAGTAGTATAATAATCATATTCATCCACACACACACACACACACACACACACACAGAGCCAAAGCACAACCAAAACAATGTTCTTCCGCAAAACGCATGCAATTTTATTTTTAACCACTAGAGGGCCAAACGTTACATAGTGTACCTTTAAAATGAACATGTATATGTATAAACCGTGCATTAGGCCTGTGTTGCTCGCAGTGCATGCTCAAGGTTCCAGCCGACTGGTTTAATCCTCCAAACTCACCAAATCCAGTTTTTACATTTGGGAATGACGTGCATTTTGAACTTTGCTGACAGTGCTTTCCCTGAACTGATCACAGTAAATAAGACTTCGTCAGTGTGTTTGGCGCTGAAATCAAGAACACGTCAGTGTTTTTAAAATAGTTTGTCTGAGAAAATTCCGTGGTAGATTTCTCAGGTCATCTCAGGAATCATTGCTGAATTTATGCAGGAGCATCTGGATTCGTTTTCCCACTTGGGATTGATGAAACCGTTTCATTAAACTGACAAATAAACCCAGATGCTCTTGCATAAATCAGGGTTCCCACGGGTCGTTGAAACCCTTGAAAGTTTGTGAATCTGAACAAAAGAAATCAAGGCCCTGGAAAGTTTTGTGCAAGAAGTTTTCTGGAAAAAAATCCATATTATTCCCTCCGGTCCACTAATGTGTTATTTCGCCAACACTTCGTGGCCGATGCGCACTTGCTTGCTTGATTTATGCTAGTTACGCGCATTTATGCGTTACGTTGTGTGCGTTACGTTGTGTGTCCCGCGTGAGGTGCTTTGTGTTGTACGTTGCCATGACGTTCACGCACGCACGAAACTACTACGATGGAACCTTGACGTTTCACAGACACACCGTCAAACATGGCAAAAATAGGCCTAA
>JAJAQA010000023.1:1387500-1587500 GCA_021464565.1 Rutilus rutilus | reverse complement strand
TTACTCTTATCTTTCGACTCATCTGTTGAGTGTGTGTGTGTGTTTATTTAGCTAGATTTATGCAAACTATTATGCAAAACATAAATGTGTGTCGGCTGTGAGAACACAACCACCTTATAATAGTGAAAATCCACCCATTCTTATTCTTTTAATCCCCATAAATCATAAGCAGTGTCTCAGAATAAGCCAATTGGAGATTGTAGCTTTTCTGACACAAATGATTAGGCCACGCCCACAACTGCTGGCAGACTCCGCCCTATCCGCATAGACCCCGCCCCCAGTGAGCTGTACACAATCCGCCATGTTGATCTCCTCGGCAGAGCATTCAAGTGAGAAATGTGTTCTTATTAAAGCTACTAAAGTTATTCAGTCAAGAGCAGTCAGAGATTTTCTGTTTTTCTTTAACATATTAACAGCATATATATATCACGCTATTATCACTTTAAAACACAGATCTAATATACGTATGTGATGTCTTTCCCTGCTGTTAACGTTCACAGACATAACCAACTGTGTTTATGTGAACTTTGTGTGTTTTTGATATAACTGTGTGTGTATTTGACAGTTTAAGCGCAATACGAGTGAAAGAGAACTTACTTTAATACTCATCCAGCTTTCTGTGCATTTTTAGACTGATACGGCTTTAAAACACATGCAGATTCAGATAAATAAACCATCATGAAGATGAAGAACTGAAATGTCACATGAACAAGATGGAGATGATAATCAAAACCACACAGATGTTTTGTTAGTTTTTGGCAGAGTATCAGAGAGGCACGAGCTGTACAGGCCACGCCCTCTTCTGGAAATAGGGGCGGGGACCATCAGCTCATTTGCATTTAAAGACACAGGCATGAAAACAGCATATTTTCCTTTCCAATCAAAATTGGCTATTTACAACATGGTATAATAAACGATATTTGTGGTATTTTGAGCTGAATCTTCACAAACACATTCTTGAGACACCAAAGACTTATATTACATCTTGTGAAAACATAATAGGCAAGGTCGTGAACAGCTCCGAGGAGAAGAACGTCACGGGTTGCCATTTTGTAAAGGGATAGTTCACACAAAAATGAATTTTTTTTCATTATTTACTCACCCATCTCAAGCCATCCAAGGTGAATATGACTTTCTTCTTTCAGCCAAACACAATCAGAGTTATATTAAAATATAACCTGGCTCTTCCCAGCTTTATATGGGAGTGAATGGAGCCTGAGATTTTAAATCCCAAAAAAGCGCATCCATCCATCATAACAGTAATCCATACGACTCCAGGGGTTAATCCAAGCCAAGAAAAATATACATAATTAGAACTTTATAAACTATAATGACTGCTTTACTGTGTTTTTTGATCAAATATATGCACCCTTTCTGAGCAGAAGAGACTACTTTCAAAAACATAAGAAAAGTCTCCATACAAGTGAGATATTAAAGAGATCTATTTTTTTCCTTCTGTGTGTGAGAGTTGCTGTATAACTTTCGTGGGGACACCTCATAACACACACACACACACACACACACACACACCATCTGTGATCTCCATATGTCTGTGATTAGTTCATGAGGTTTACTGATTCAGCGACGGACGCAAGAACGTTTGGAATCAGCACGACTTCCGGTCACGTGACTTCAGCTTTGTCTTAAAGGAAGTTCACATCCTCTATCCCGCTGGGGGAGAAGAATCACATTTGGGATCTGTGTCATATCTGACATTTTCGAAGGAAAGGAGAGCTGTGAAAGAACAGTCTCTGGGCAAAAACATCAATAACTTCGATATCTAGTTTAAAAGTAAAGGGAAAAGATGCCAGTAAAAGGTTTAATGACATTTAAATGGCATTATGTCTGTTTTTGCATAAACCTTCTTGCATATATTTGAGTGTATGTGTTGCTGGTTAGTAATCAGATTACTAGTGTAATTTAATCAGGCTAACTCAAGCTTACCTTAAACCAAGAGACTGATAGTACAAGCAATGCAATCCTCTATCAAGAGTCTCACAACTTACATTTTACTCGGATTTAACACTGTTTTACACACTTAACATGGTTATAGATCTGAGACTGTTGATCTGTAGCATATAATTATTAAACTACTCAGCATTTCTTACCTGTTTCTAATGAAACAGACAGTACGTAAAACACAAAGCTATTTTACTCACTTTATTAGCTAGTATCTTTTGAAAGTGTTTACAATATTAATGTGAAGTATGTATGATTTATTAAAAATAAATATATGCTGTAGTCTTTTTTTATACTAATGAACTGATATGAAAGCTGCAGTGTGTGCATGGATTTTGTACCGTTAAATGAGCTGTTAATCATCCTCCATTCATTAAGATCTCGACAGATGCACTGAGCTCTTCTCCAGTCACGTGACTCCGTCTTAAGAGCATCAGTGATGTGGGGATTTCCTTCCGCTGGGGATTATGGGATGCTGGGGATGCCCTTCCCGGCGTCCTCTCTGTGACCGTGAACATGTCCAGTCACACGTCAAACACGCTACTGTAGGTTTGTGATTGCATCACGAGCACAGCTTTTATCCATTCGACTATCACATTTGCAGCTGTGCTGTGTTTTTTTATTTTATTTTTATTTTTTATCATAATCATAATGGAATGTTAATGCATTGACAATAGCTGCATTAAATTCGGAATTCTTTAATAATCAAATTTCAAATCTAATTTGATCTTAAATTCTTTCTGGATTCGTATTCGAATTATTTTCAAATTATTGTAAATAATTATACAATTAGAAATACAATCACATTCATTTAAGATTTTCCTAAAATGCTTTTGATATCTCCATACATGCTGTTGTTTAAAATATAATATAACATGAATGTGATATATAATATAATACAATATGATACAATACAATATTACATCAATATAATATAACATAATATAATATGACATAACATAACATATTTTAAAATAAAAAATACTAATATAATATAATATAATATAATATAATATAATATAATATAATATAATATAATATAATATAATATAATATAATATAATCTTTTTGGTGCCTCTCAGTAGGGATATATAGTAAGAAGACCCGTATGTTCAGCACGTTGGACAGCGCGTGCTGAGCGCTCATGGGATTTGTAGTCATTTTCGTGTGGTTGAGCGTCATTGGAAACCGTTTAGAACTACAAGTCCCATGATTCTTTGCGCGGCGCCGCTCTCTCTGCTCGTAGGCATCATCGGAAACGGGCCACAAGGCGTCGTAGTAACCAAGCCGAATAGGTTACTAGAAACCAGAAATCATATTCTCCAAATTATTACGCCAATAACTCAACTCAAAGCGCCTTTCCTCCCTCGTCGCTGCGCTGACTCCGCGGTGGAGAGATTAATCCTCCTAAAGCAGCTCGCGCGGATCTTCTCCTGCGTTCAGAAGGAGGGTTTTTGCATCTCAGATGATCCAGTGATCCGGATCACGCGAGGAATGGAAGAGTTTGCTTCAGTATCACTGGGAATTGAAGAGCTTTAGGCGAAAGTTGAAGAAGATGAAGACGTTTGCGGGTAAGATCTGATCGTCGGCGCTGTGCACGGTTGAAATCGTGGAGATTTTCTGAAATCCGGGAGGCAAACACGCCGACTTTTGCCCTTTAGAGAAGATTAACACCATGATGGCTTTGAGCTGAAGACCTGAAGTCTCTGCAACCCTTTAAACACGTCCAGACCTCAGCGTGCTGAAAGTGTCCAGCCTGTAGATGATGTTCTAGATGCATTTGGATCAATATATCAGCTGCTAGTTTGTTTGAATGGTAATGCAGATTTACCATGCTCTCTTTAAAGGCTTGTATACTCTAAAGCCTGATGCAATGGCTGGTAGGTGCAACCAACTATCCCACTGACTGTTCTTGACTGTTTCATCTTATGCTGTAGTTGAATTCCCTTTAATTTGGATCCCAAAAAAAAAAGAAAAAAATCAGCATTTTTGTCTTCTTGATTTTAGCCTGATTTCTTCATGACACCCATTGGGATCTTCAAACAACCTTCCCAGTACAGGTGACCCAGCCGATGTTCCAGTTATGATGCATGCATGAACTTCCCGAGTGCATTGAATGGTGGCAGTGCCATAGGGTTGGTGGTTAAAGATCCGAAAGCCTGTTCCAGTCCATCACCACTGTGCCCTTGACCCCCAGAGAGAGCGTCCCTGTAGAAAGTCCACTGTTAGTCAGCTAAATGACACGTCTGTGAGTTGTAGAGCATTGCAGATCCCGAGAGCATGGCGGAGAAGACGGCTCCTCGCTGTCAGCTGAGGCTGGAGTGGATTCACGGATACAGAGGACATCAGTGCAGGAATAACCTGTACTACACCGCCGGGAAGGAGATCGTGTATTTCGTGGCTGGAGTCGGAGTGGTCTACAACACCAGAGAACACACACAGAAGTTTTACCTGGGACACAACGACGATATCATTAGGTATGATGTTCTTTATAACATTTATAACCGGAATTTGGGTTACGCTTTATTTGACAGTGCCCATATGTTACATGTAATTACCATAGTGATAACAGTAAATGATGCATAATTACATGCAACTAACCCTCAACCTAATCCTACCCTAACCCTATAGTAAGTACATGTTGCTAATTAATATCACTCAGTACTTAAATATAAATATACACCTTAAAATAAAGTGTAACCGTTTATTTACGGTATTAGTACAACTACATGTACTTACTATAGGGTTAGGGTAGGATTAGGGTTTGGTTGAGGGTTAGTTGCATGTAATTATGCATAATTTACTGTTATTACTATGGTAAGTACATGTAACATGTAACAAGGACACTGTAAAATAAAGTGTTACCGGAATTTGTAACACTGAAAAAATCCCCAAATACCATTTAATTACCATGTAATATTTTCTAAATGCCAAAAAGCATCATGCATACCATGGTAAATTATATGGTAAACATTCAGTGCCATCATATGTAGCAAAGTACCATGATAACGCCATGTTTTTAATGTCATGTGATTTCTTGGAGTATCGTGATGTGCGCATACTGTGGTAATACCATGCTTTTCAGCACGTACCATGGTAATGTCATTGTATTTCTTGGAGTACCATGATATCACAGTATTATGTATAGGCACTATGGTAATACCATCATTATATGTGATGATACCATGTTGTCTGGACATTTACCATGGTAATGTCATTGTATTCTTTTAAATGCCACAAGTACCATGGTAAACTAATTGCATAATTATTCAGCACCATGTTATGTAACAAAGTTTGATTTTTGGACATGTACCATGGTAATGCCACGGTATTCTTTTAAATGTGACAATGTATCATGAGACACTAATTATTCAGTACCATGATAGTTATCAAAATACCATGATAATACCATGCTTTTTAGCACATACCTTGGTAATGTCATTGTATTTCTTTAAATGCCATAAGGTATGATGGAAATACCACGGTAAATTAATATCATAATTATTCAGCATCATGGTATGTAACAAAATTTCATGTTTTTGTACCATGGTAATGTCACAGTATTTTTTGATATCTACATTCTTTGGGACACATACTATGGGAAAACCATGTTTTTTGGGTCACGTTCCATGATGATACCATGGTTTTAGGACATTTACCATGGTAATGCACTTGTAATCTTTTAAATGCAATGTCATGCAATACCATGGTAAATTAACATATCAACCAGTACCATGATATGTAACAAAGTACCATGAATATGTACCATAGTAATGTCTTTATTGTATTTCTTACCATAGTATTGCCATGCTTTTATTATTTGAAATAGAGTACCATGTGATTTCCCTGATACATGAATAATCATTGATAGTGTACACTCACCTAAAGGATTATTAGGAACACCTATTCAATTTCTCATTAATGCAATTATCTAATCAACCAATCACATGGCAGTTGCTTCAATGCATTTAGGGGTGTGGTCCTGGTCAAGACAATCTCCTGAACTCCAAACTGAATGTCAGAATGGGAAAGAAAGGTGATTTAAGCTACAATTTGCACAAGCTCACCAAAATTGGACAGTTGAAGACTGGAGAAATGTTGCCTGGTCTGATGAGTCTCGATTTCTGTTGAGACATTCAGATGGAGTCAGAATTTGGCGTAAACAGAATGAGAACATGGATCCATCATGCCTTGTTACCACTGTGCAGGCTGGTGGTGGTGGTGTAATGGTGTGGGGGATGTTTTCTTGGCACACTTTAGGCCCCTTAGTGCCAATTGGGCATCGTTTAAATGCCACGGCCTACCTGAGCATTGTTTCTGACCATGTCCATCCCTTTATGACCACCATGTACCCATCCTCTGATGGCTACTTCCAGCAGGATAATGCACCATGTCACAAAGCTCGAATCATTTCAAATTAGTTTCTTGAACATGACAATGAGTTCACTGTACTAAAATGGCCCCCACAGTCACCAGATCTCAACCCAATAGAGCATCTTTGGGATGTGGTGGAACGGGAGCTTCGTGCCCTGGATGTGCATCCCACAAATCTCCATCAACTGCAAGATGCTATCCTATAAATATGGGCCAACATTTCTAAAGAATGCTTTCAGCACCTTGTTGAATCAATGCCACGTAGAATTAAGGCAGTTCTGAAGGCGAAAGGGGGTCAAACACAGTATTAGTATGGTGTTCCTAATAATCCTTTAGGTGAGTGTATATATATCATAAAACCATCTAACACCATCACTGTACTTCGGTAGTTTTCCCGTAATTATTGTCTCGTTCTCCAGAATCTGTCTTCGTCTTGTCGACAGCAGTTGTTCCTCAATGATAAAGTTGTTTGTCTCTGATTTGCGCCGATGATATCTGAACATCCGCACACTTATCAGACCGTCGTCTCGCGGACGGATCGATGCTTCCGAGCTTCAGGTCCTGAGACGAGAGGTCACGCTCATGTACTGATGATATCACTCGACAACAGCAGGATTTGAGGAGGAACGGGTTCATATGCAGGATGACCCTGACGGAGGACAGCGCTGGTGTAAAGAGCCTTTTCATGTTGAGCAAATCTGTGCAATCTTCCTCCTGAAGGAGAGAGAGAGAGAGAGAGAGAGAGAGAGAGATGGACCGATACGGTGAGAAAGCGACCAGGTTTTTTCTCCCGCTCTCGCCTCCAGGTGAACTCAGTCTGTAAAAGAGGACGCTTGTGTTTCTAGCAAGGTGAAAGACAATTTAAACATATACTGGACAAACTAAGACAGATCATATCCCAAAGAATATCTCTATTAAAGGGGTGGTATAATGCCCTTTTCACAAGATGTAAAATAAGTCTCTGATGTCCCCAGAGTGTGTGTGTGAAGTTTTAGCTCAAAATACCCCACAGATATTTTTATATAGCATGTTAAAGTTGTCACTTTTTGAGGGTGAGCAAAAACGCACCGTTTTTGTGTCTGTCCCTTTAAATGCAAATGAGCTGCTGGTCCCGGCGCAGGGGGCGGAGCTACAACAGCTTGTGTCCTTTTACCTCACACAGACACACACTGAACATTTCAAAACCTTTTAGCCTTTTATGTTCAAACCGGAGTCAGACAATGATGGAGAGACTCAAGAAGAAGTGACAACATGTAGAAGCAACAGGACATTTCTGAATGGTTAGTTGATGAATTTATGAAGCTGATGTGTAGTTATCTTCTAGTCATTGATTAGCATATTCTGTCTTGATCATCTATAAATCGTGTTCAGGGGGCGGGGTTTATGTAAATTCTAGGGTTGGTGATGTCACTAACCCGGGAGGAATGTGGTGTAGTCTCTACCAGCCGTTTGTTGTAGTCCTTAAAAAGTGATTTCTTTAAAAGCAAATATCTCCCTTTGCTCTGAACTTTTGAGCGTTGTAACTTTGCAGATGTTGTTTCTGCTCAAACAGCAACATTACACACTAACTAAAGTTAGAAAAGTCAAATCATAATCAACCACCTCTTTAATCAGCTACAGTAATGTCACTGTATTTCTCGGTGTTCCATGATATCAACGTTTTTTTTGGACATGTACCATGTAATGCCATAGTATTCTTTTAAATGTGACGATGTATACATTAATTATTCAGTACCATGATAAAGTACCGTGATAATACCATGCTTCCATTTTCGTGGCGTTTTGCATGAAGATTTGGTTTTGTGACAGAAAGCCTATAGCAGATTTAGCAACGTTTGTTCCCATTTGTATTTTCCTAAATGTCAAATCCGAGACTTCCAGGACGAGAGCACAACACAGGCTCTGTTAGTTCTGTTAGTAATGGGATGCTATTCTTGAATCTGATTCCATTCGCAGCAATTATCGTCTTTCCCGGACGAGTAACGAAGCGTTCGCTGTGGTGTAACGAATCAACGATCCTGTTTGTGTATCATGAGGTTTGATTGGCCTGTGAGACTTCAGCGCAGGATGCTCTCAGGATGCTCTCGGGTTGCTCTCAGGATGCTCTCGGGATGCTCTCGGGATGGTCTCGTGATGCTCTCGGGATGCTCTCGGGATGGTCTCGGGATGGTCTCGGGATGCTCTCGGGACGGTCTCGGGATGCTCTCGGGATGCTCTCGGGACGGTCTCGGGATGCTCTCGGGATGGTCTCGGGACGGTCTCGGGATGCTCTCGGGACGCTCTCGGGATGCTCTCGGGACGCTCTCGGGATGGTCTCGGGACGGTCTCGGGATGCTCTCGGGACGGTCTCGGGATGCTCTCGGGATGCTCTCGGGACGCTCTCGGGACGGTCTCGGGATGCTCTCGGGATGCTCTCGGGATGCTCTCGGGATGCTCTCGGGATGGTCTCGGGATGCTCTCGGGATGGTCTCGGGATGCTCTCGGGATGCTCTCGGGATGGTCTCGGGATGCTCTCGGGATGCTCTCGGGATGCTCTCGGGATGCGGGAGGAATGACATTATGCCGAGGTGTCTTGTTTTAGGCTGAGCTTACTAATGATGGATTTAGTAATTAGTGTTAATTGTGTCAAGCGTCCCGACTCCTCGTTTAGCAGAGCTCTGTAATGTGCCGATAAACAGCACTCGTGTTTCTGCAGTTATTGTTCATGTTTATGGAAACTCTGACATTCAGTGTTTGCTTTTGCTGGATTATATTATATTAGAGCAAAGTAAACACACACACACACACTCTCTCTCTCTCACACACACACACACACACACACACTCTTACACACACACTCACTCACACACACTCTCACACACACACTCACTCTCACACACACTCACTCATACACATACACACACACACTCGCTCTCACACACACACACACACACTCTCACACACACACACACACACACACACACACTCGCTCTCACACACACACTCACACTCTCACTCACTCACTCACACACAATCACACATACACACACACATACGCACACTCTTACACACACAAACAAACACTCACACATACACACTCTTACACTCACACACACACACACACACACACACACACACACACACAAACTCTCTCTCACACACTCACACTCAAACACACACTCTCTCACACACTCACACTCAAACACACACTCTCTCACACACTCAAACACACACTCACACACACACAATGGTCATGGTTGGCGTAGACTGAGGAGAGAGTATATTAACCCAGTTTATCTCGCTGCCTGAGGGGAAACTTTGCTATTAAAAGTCATATTAAAAGTACTGTGACAAACACACGTTGTGCCAGTGGCGCATGTCGTATAAAAGTATAAAATGTGCTTTTACTGCAGTGAAGAGCCGCATCTAATGAAGTTCATGTCATTCTGGGCTGCATTAGAGCCGTCTGGTGTTTTATTCAACAGTTATTCGAGGTGTTTAAGTGAATCTGCACTAATGTTAGGACGCATTTTCATTACATCCTTCAGGTGACCCAATTCCAGATTGTGACCCACGAACACGTGAGCAGGAAAAATGCACCTGGATTCAGATGTTCTCAGATCAGTTTCAGGCACCTTTTCATATGTGAATATAAATCTGATATGAATCGAATACGTGCATTTGCGTCTGCCATGTAAACAGTCCAACCGTGATCACATGACTCTTTTCAGTGAGGATTCATAAGACAAAGCATGTGTAAGTTCATAAGTCGACACCATTGCTGAGTATTTCCTCCTTAAAACTGCAGTGAACCAAAGACAGTCTCAAAAACACGCTTTGAAATCGCTGGTGTTTCTGACGTCACAAACTACCTTGTAACCAATCAGATCAACGTGTGATCGTCAACCAGTGGATCTCTGAGCTGAGTGAGTGAGTGGAGGCGGGGCTCATTTGCATATTCATAGAACCACGTATACTAAATGAGGCGAGGGTGTCGAGTTACATTCAAGCTATTTTAAGAAATTTTTTCAAGGAAAAACATTTAAATATGTCATTATGGTGATCAAAGATGAGTTTTAAGGGAAAAAATGATGGACTACAGGAGGACTTTAAGACATTAAGATATTATTTATTCTAGGTTCTTTAAAGCACCAGTTAATAGATGGTTTTCTGAAGACCTATGTTGAAATAGCTGCTGTTTTATTAAAGGGTTAGTTCACCCGAAAATGAAAGTTCTGTCAGTAATTACTCGCCCTCATGTTGTTCCAACCCCGTAAGACTTTCGTTCATCTTCAGAACACAAATTAAGATATTTTTGATTAAATCTGAGAGCTGTCTCACAGGCTTCTAGGTAATCGAGATCTGCCATCCCAGAAAAGTTAGTAAAGACGATGTTTAAAATAGTCCCAGTGGCTCAACCGTAAGTTTATCAAGTGATGAGAATACTTTCTGTGTGCAAAAACAACAAAAATAACGACTTTATTCAACTCTTCTGGGTTGTACATCAGAACGGAGGCTCTCTATTGGCCAGCATCACACGCATCAAAAAAGTCTTTATTTTTGTTGTTTTTGCGCACAGAAAGTATTCTCGTCACTTGATAAACTTACGGTTGAGCCACTGTAGTCACCGGGACTATTGTCTTTACTAACTTTTCTGGGATGGCAGATCTCGATTACAGAGAAGCCTATGGAGGAGTGAGACAGCTCTCAGATTTAATCAAAAATATCTTCATTTGTGTTCTGAAGATGAACGAAAGTCTTACGGGGTTGGAACAACATGAGGGAGAGTAATTACTGACAGAATTATCATTTTTAGGTGAACTATCCCTTTAACGTCTAATAGCCCATGTGTGCTGACTGAAGTAAAGCCGCTCTGTTTGAGTCATGAAGGGCGAGTGTCGGGTCTCTTCTCTGACCCGAACGCTGTGAGATCAGCTGAGCGTTTGAGCTCTGAACAGGAGGCAGACGCTCCTGATTCACTGTGAGCTCAGACTCGTGTAACCCGGGACTGACACGCTCAAATGTCTCGTGGTGGTTTTGTATATGCATGATTTTCAGAGCTCATTACGACTAAAACAATCATTTCATTAAAGCTCTCGTCGTTGGAGATGCGTTCATAATTGCATTATTCTAATGAACAGACCCCTGCTCACTCACTGCTTTCTGCAGCTCTTAAAAATAGCACAGAATTATTATTTTCTTGAGCAAGTGCAAATGGACATTTTAATTTAATTTGATTTTAAGTGATGGGAATTTAAATTAATTTATACCACTGCACCGTTGATGCATTTTTAGACTCTTAATAGAGCTGTTGATTAATTAATTTGACTATTACAGCTTCATATCAGTAAAGGTGTCTGTTTAATATGGAAGCTTGTTTCCACAGCAGAACACAAAATAAAAAAGGTAACTGCGCCTTTTTAAACTCTCAATTCTGACTTTTTATCAATTCTGACTTTATTACTCGCAATTCTGACTTTATATCACGCAATTCTGACTTTATATCTCGCAATTCTGACTTTATATCTCGCAATTCTGACTTTTTATCAATTCTGACTTTATATCTCGCAATTCTGACTTTATATCTCGCAATTCTGACTTTATATCTCACAATTCTGACTTTATATCTCGCAATTCTGACTTTATATCTCGCAATTCTGACTTTATATCTCACAATTCTGACTTTATATCTCGCAATTCTGACTTTATATCTCGCAATTCTGACTTTTTATCAATTCTGACTTTATAACTCGCAATTCTGACTTTATATCTCGCAATTCTGACTTTATATCTCACAATTCTGACTTTATATCACACAATTCTGACTTTATCAATTCTGACTTTATATCTCGCAATTCTGACTTTTGATCAATTCTGACTTTATATCAATTCTGACTTTATATCAATTCTGACTTTATATCTCGCAATTCTGACTTTTGATCAATTCTGACTTTATATCAATTCTGACTTTATATCTCGCAGTTCTGACTTTTGATCAATTCTGACTTTATATCAATTCTGACTTTATATCTCGCAGTTCTGACTTTTGATCAATTCTGACTTTATATCAATTCTGACTTTATATCAATTCTGACTTTATATCTCGCAATTCTGACTTTTGATCAATTCTGACTTTATATCAATTCTGACTTTATATCTCGCAATTTTGACTTTATATCAATTCTGACTTTATATCTCGCAGTTCTGACTTTTGATCAATTCTGACTTTATATCAATTCTGACTTTATATCAATTCTGACTTTATATCTCGCAATTCTGACTTTTGATCAATTCTGACTTTATATCAATTCTGACTTTATATCTCGCAATTTTGACTTTATATCAATTCTGACTTTATATCTCGCAGTTCTGACTTTTGATCAATTCTGACTTTATATCAATTCTGACTTTATATCTCGCAATTCTGACTTTATATCAATTCTGACTTTATATCTCGCAGTTCTGACTTTTGATAAATTCTGACTTTATATCAATTCTGACTTTATATCAATTCTGACTTTTGATCAATTCTGACTTTATATCTCGCAATTCTGACTTTATATCTCGCAATTCTGACTTTTGATCAATTCTGACTTTATATCTCGCAATTCTGACTTTATATCTCGCAATTCTGACTTTATATCTCGCAATTCTGACTTTTTATCAATTCTGACTTTATATCAATTCTGACTTTATATCAATTCTGACTTTTTATCAATTCTGACTTTATAGCAATTCTGACTTTATATCTTGCAATTCTGACTTTTGATCAATTCTGACTTTTGATCAATTCTGACTTTATATCACGCAATTCTGAATTTATATCTCGCAATTCTGACTTTATATCACACAATTCTGACTTTATATCACAATTCTGACTTTATAACACACAATTCTGACTTTATATCAATTCTGACTTTATATATCGCAATTCTGAGAAAAAAAGTCAAGACAAAAATATAGCCTGTATATCGTGGCCAAAGTTAAGAATTCGTTCACTCGGTTTAGTAAATCATGACCTCGTTGTCTTAAAATCTATAAAAATGTCTATAAAATTAATATACATTTACTTGAGAAGCAAACTTACTAAAGATATTAAGTCCTGGTTAATGTAAAAATCATCATTGAGAAAAAATATCTGTCAGTGGGGCAAGAAAAATAAACTTTCATTTTTCAGAAAACATCTTAATATCTTAAGTAATTTTGCTTCTCCAGTAAATGCATCTTGATTTAAGAGTGTTTAGATGTGTGTGACCCTGGATCACGTCACCAGTCTCGAGTCGCACGGGTATATCTGAGGCAATAGCCAACAATACATTGTATGGGTCAAAATTATCCATTTTTCTTTTATGCCAAAAATCATGAGGATATTCAGTAAAGATCATGTTCCATGAAGATATTTAGTAAATTTCCTACCGTAAATATATAAAACATGTATTTGTGTGAGTGAGTGCAGCACAATCGTGAACATAAATGCACAACTTTAAAGGAGATTTTCTCAATGTTTCGATTTTGTTGCACCCTCAGATTCCAGATGTTCAATAGTTGTATCTCGACCAAATATTGTCCTATCCTAACAAACCACACATCAATGGAAAGCTTATTTATTCAGCTTTCAGATGATGTATACATCTCAATTTCATAAAATTACCCATGTGACTGGTTTTGTGATCCAGGGTCTCATTTGTGCTGGAAAGCAAGACAGAAATACTGAGGAAGAACATCATTTTTTTGCAGTTATTCTTGTAGTTTTGATCTTACTGTATATTATGCTTAAGACTAGTATTTCTTTGTTTAGCATCGTATCAAAAACCTTTGGCTGGTTGCAGGTCTCAGACAGCTGGAATTATTTCTGGCATTTCCGAATGCGCTCTTGTCACGACAGCGGTCAGACGTCCCACTTCACTGCACAAAGACTTCAGCACATCTCTCTCTCTCTCTCTCTCTCTCTCTCCCCATCTCTCTCTCTCTCTCTCTCTCTCTGGCATGCTTATCATCCGCTCTTCATTTTCCCTCTCAGCTTCTTCCCTGTAGGCCGGCAGTCACTTGGTGTTCATTTGACTGCAGATCCTTCCCAGAATCCTTCAGCTGTTCACTGACTCACAGGGGTCCAGCACTCTACCCAGAGAGGGTCATGGGTAATAATCGCCCACAGGCGTCCCGAGACACATGACCATCCGCACACATGCTGACGGAAACATGTCCGGGAAAATACAAGGAATTACACTGTGCATGAAGAAAATTAAATTTTGTTATTGTTGTTTTTGCATTGAGATATTTGATAATTAATGCCTTTGTCCTTGTCTTTAGATTCTCTTTGAAGTGCGCTGTGAAAAATGAAATTATAAGCCGTGACAACATGTGTTTTTACATCGCTTTAACTCGTCAAAATAAGTTAAGCAATTTATAACTTAAGTTATACAAGATTCAACACATTCAAGTCAGTTTAATGTAATTTAAGTTGAAATGACTTACACATCCAAGTTGATTGTACTTAAAAATATAAGGAAGCAACATTTTTTTACAGTGATTAATTTTAGCATCATCAACACTGTAAAAAAAAACTATTTTTGGAAGTTTAATACTATTTCAGTCTTTGCGTCAAAATTGCAAGTTCAATTCAATGGACGTTCCCAAAACTTTGAAGGCAAATGTTCTTCCAGTATCGTTAATTCAAAGTTATTTTGTCTTTAATAATGTTCTCAAAACATCAGCGTCATTCGTGGGATGTTTTTTCTGAAAAGTTTTAGTTCATCTTACATTATTTAAATGTTGCTGCTTGTTTCAGAGAACATTCATAAGTAACACTTGCACAATTTTAAAGTGGAATGTTCCCTTAGTTCATATATCCAGACAAAAATAAAAAACATTTAACTCTTTCCCCGCCATTGACAAAGTTTTCCGTCAGTCCGTGTTCCCAGTGTTATACTGTAGGGGGCGCTGTTACACATCTACTGAAAGAGTTCAGAATCTCCTGATCAAAACACAGGAGAAGAAGAAGCAGAAACAAGCGATAGAAGCGTTGCTGACACACATGTGAAATAACCTCCCTGGCCCTGTCCCAAATGGCACACTTCATATGCACTCTCGGTCTTGTGGACTTACAATGGCTGCCGCGTGCGTGTGTCCGTTAAGTCCGTGAGACCGTAGGGTGTCCCATTTGTCATTTTAGGCCTCAGAAGGGTGCTTGCGAGTGTCCCCTTTGCGGTCGATATGCGCCCTCGATGCGCACCTTTGCGTAGACCACGAGTGCTTAGGGTGCCATTTGGGACAGGGCCCCAGTCTCTCTCTTGAAACCAACACGGAAGTGAATTAAACGGCAATTCATCGACTGGCCACTAGAGACCGGCTGCAAAAGTGAGTCAAATCTGCATCTCCCGCATGTTAAAATGCCCAACTTTACAGCAGAAATAAACATGTTTACAGCCTGGAGCAAAAAGTGGCTTTGGTCTATATAGCTAATTCTGCCCTTCATGACGACTGTGAGGAGGGTGAATTTTTTTTTAACTCATCCGTTTAAATGATATTAAGCCTTAAATTTCTGCATAATTAAGGGTGTGTCCACTTTTGAGTGACAGGTGGATTCCCGCTGCTGTGGTCATTAGTCATCATTAGCCGTTTGTCTGCTGTCTGTTAGCCGTCACGTTACCTCAGCTCATCGTCTGACTGTAAAAATAAATAAATTCGGGAGTGACGCTGCCAAGATGGCGACGGTCGGCCACGCCCACTTTAGGCTTCTGCAGAAACCTACGGGTGACGTCACGGACACTACGTCCATATCAAGCATTAAACAGCATACGCTGGCGGGGAAAGAGTTAAAAAACTGGACGTTTTGAACTTTCAGGAAATATGTTAGCAAAACGTTCTTAGAGTATATTTTAGATTTTTCTTTGTAATTATTTGTGAAATTTACTAGCAATTTCTGAGTGATTTTTTTATTCTTCTTCAATTAAACAGAATTGCACAAATAAACACTCAGATAGTTTCACTCTATTTATTTTATGCAATATATAATTTAAAATCTTTGTATGTGTGTTTTGCGAGATTCATCAGACTCTATTCAGGCCAAAGCATCTGTTCCACAGCGTCGAGTATTAGATTTAGCTGCGATATCTGATGTTTTTCACACACTCTTTTATCTGGAGTGTGAAAAGCCTTGATTCGATCAATGAGTTGCAGCTGCTGGGCTTTCAGAGCCGCTGATGTTAAAGTCACGCTCACTCTTTCCTCTCCTCTTTCATCACTCACACGCTTAATGGAGTTTCACACTTATGATCCATTTATGATGAACTTTGTGTTTTCGGAGTAATGAAAATAGACACAAACTAGATTCCCTGTGCAAAACTCGTCGTGTTGTGTGTCTTTGATACTGTTGCATAAACCGTGTGAAATGAGTTACATATACGACAAAGCTTCATACTTAGTTTTAGGGTGAGTGTGAAATTAATGTGTGAGAAATGTTGGAGTTCATATTGAGATCTCAGGCTTTGATTGAAGATTTGGTTTCTTGAGTTTTAGACTGTGTTGATGATATTGGTTACTAAATCTATTAAAAAACATCTTTAACTGAAATAACATGAAAATATACATATTAGATGAAAACATAAAAAACTGATGACAATTAGAAATGTTGTTGTGGCAACTAAGTGAACTCTTTTTAAGTTGAAGAACTATGACTAAGAAAATAAAATAATACGTTGAAGCTTTACAGAAATATGTACTAATAATAATGATAAAAGAATATAACAAAATTACTCAAATTAAAATGAAAATATAAAAGCTACTTCAAAATATTAATAAATAGTATCATACACTCACCTAAAGGATTATTAGGAACACCATACTAATACTGTGTTTGACCCCCTTTCGCCTTCAGAACTGCCTTAATTCTACGTGGCATTGATTCAACAAGGTGCTGAAAGCATTCTTTAGAAATGTTGGCCCATATTGATAGGATAGCATCTTGCAGTTGATGGAGATTTGTGGGATGCACATCCAGGGCACGTCTCGTGCAAATTGTAGCCTCTTTTTCCTATTTGTAGTGGAGATGAGTGGTACCCGGTGGGGTCTTCTGCTGTTGTAGCCCATCCGCCTCAAGGTTGTGCGTGTTGTGGCTTCACAAATGCTTTGCTGCATACCTCGGTTGTAACGAGTGGTTATTTCAGTCAAAGTTGCTCTTCTATCAGCTTGAATCAGTCGGCCCATTCTCCTCTGACCTCTAGCATCAACAAGGCATTTTCTCCCACAGGACTGCCGCATACTGGATGTTTTTCCCTTTTCACACCATTCTTTGTAAACCCTAGAAATGGTTGTGCGTGAAAATCCCAGTAACTGAGCAGATTGTGAAATACTCAGACCGGCCCGTCTGGCACCAACAACCATGCCACGCTCAAAATTGCTTAAATCACCTTTCTTTCCCATTCTGACATTCAGTTTGGAGTTCAGGAGATTGTCTTGACCAGGACCACACCCCTAAATGCATTGAAGCAACTGCCATGTGATTGGTTGATTAGATAATTGCATTAATGAGAAATTGAACAGGTGTATAAATAATGCTAAAATGACACTGGTTTAATACAAAACATTTTCCTTCTCTAATGTGATGCATTTAAGAGGAAAATTTATATTCAATGAGGGAAAAGAATTTGATTGGATGGTAAAAATGTGATTTCTTGCAATTGATGTTTATAAAGTGAATGGGTCAGTTTTAATGCCATTTTGACTTTTAAAAGCTCTATATGTAGAATTTGACTTTTAAAAGCTCTTTATGTATAATTAAGAAACCCGTGTTATAGCACCACCGGTGGCTGTTCAGTGGAACTGCAGCTCTGACTGCTCGCGCTCACACTCGTTCATCACATAGAAGTAAAAAGAAATACTTTTGCAGTGATTTACTGTTAACGAACATCCCGACGCCGTCCACTGAGAGAGATGTTTAGATGAATATGTAAATATGTGCTGATCTTTCCTCTCAATAACAGAATAAACACACAGAAATGAGAAAGCATCAGTTCAGAAGCATCTGATCATAGTGTGTGTGTGTGTGTGTGTGTGTGTGTGTGTGTGTGTTTACAGCAGATCTGAGATTCATCATGTCGCACATTAAAATTACACTGTTATGATAGTCTGATTATAAAGTATATTTGAGACTGTAGACTATATAGATCTGACTATGAGACTATAGTTTGAATGAATCCATGACACACATTAACATTACAGTACAGAACGGCTCTTTCAGAGTATTATCCTGAACATTGTATAAGCATTGGTTCATTTCATGTGTCGTTGAACGGATACGAGGCTCTCGGGCGTAAACGTCACATGCTTTTGATTTTCAACCCGAGTCCTTCATATAAACATCAGTCTACAGACTTTCATAGATAACGTAAGGAGTCGGGGAAGATCTCGTTTTTAAGTGCAAGCTGTTCACACACTGGCGATAAAAAAGCAATTAATGCATGAAAAGTCTTAAATATTGCCCCTTTAAGCAACAGTCTTGGTGATTTAATGTCATTGCTGTCTAGGAGAAGCAATTAAGATATTAAAGCGATCTCATTAGTGATTTTTCCTCACTGTGGGTTGTTATTTGCACATATGTGGTAACACACACACACACACACACACACACACACAGGCTTGATGGCAGCACAGAACCGCATTGGCACACAGCACAGCTGCTGGCTGGGGTTTTATGCCAGTGGACATGGAGAGACTTTGATCGTTCTGCAACTCTCTGACACACACGCACACACACACACACACACACACACACACACACACACACACTGAGGCAGTTTAGCCCTGTTTAATCAGCCTTTGATCTGCGATTGAGAGGAAACTCCTGCCCCGTTGCCCCTGCTGGGACTGTAGTGAATGTCATGCGCTCTTTTACTGTAAATCACTGTGAATCTGCACTTTGCTCCTGCTATTATCATGCATTATATTTATTAAAGCATTGAACTGACCGAGGCAATGCATGGCAATCCTTTTACCACAGTATAGCAGTGATGTTAGCATTAGTGTTGTTAAATAAAAAAATTCAGTAATCGTAATATATATATATATATATATCGTAACAATACATAAATAAAACTGTTAAAAAATTACTAAAGCAAATAACTCTACTTAACCTTTAACTAAAATGAAATAAACTGGACATTATAAAAAAATAAAATATTTTTTTATTAATAAATAATATAATAATAATAATAATAATAATATTACAAAATTATATAAAAATAAAGCTAATTTAAAATAATAATAATTACTATAATATCATATAAATAATACTAAATTAACTCATAATAATTAATAAATCAAATGAAATATAGATGAAAAAATACAAATGACTAAAAATTAAGTTACTAATTTAATGACAATTAATTAATTCCATATAGAAAGTTACAAATATTTAAAAAACTGTAAAAATAAAAGCTAATTCAAAATAATAAATACTATAATAGCATAATAAATAATACTAAATAAAATATAGATGAAAAACAAAAATACTAAAATTTAAAAAGGTACTACAATTAATTCTATATAGAAAATATATAAATAATTAATTAATTCAAAATTACAATAAATACTATAATTGTATATAAATTGGAGTTCATATTGAGATCTCAGGCTTTGATTGAAGATTTGGTTTCTTGAGTTTTAGACTGTGTTGATGATATTGGTTACTAAATCTATTAAAAAACATCTTTAACTCAAATACCATGAAAATATAAATATTAGATGAAAACATAAAAAACTGATGACAATTAGAAATGTTGTTGTGGCAACTAAGTGAACTCTTTAACTTGAAGAACTATGACTAAGAAAATAAAATAACAATACGTTGAAGCTTTACAGAAATATGTACTAATAATAATGATAAAAGAATATAACAAAATTACTCAAATTAAAATGAAAATATAAAAGCTACTTCAAAATATTAATAAAAAAATTAATATTTTGTATAATAATACAAAATAATAAATACTATAATAGCATAATAAATAATACTAAATAAAATATAGATGAAAAACAAAAATACTAAAATTTAAAAAGGTACTACATATATAGAAAATATATAAATAATTAATTAATTCAAAATTACAATAAATACTATAATTGTATATAAATAATACTAAAGTGCTTTAAAAATAGCATATATAACATGTCTCTACTGTTGACTGAACTTCCTGTTTCAAAATGAAGTATGTCAACACAGAAACAAAATGAGCATTTGCTGTCTTTATTTTGTCTAAATAATTGGGCTGATTAGGCCACATGTGTGTTTGTGTGGCAGCGATCTCAGTCTCTGACAGGTTTATCTGCCTGGACTCCTGAAGAGCGTCCCTGAGCGCCGTCACCGTGGCAGAGCCGTTGCCTTGGAGAGAGTCAGCTCTGTTCCTCTTTATGATCATCTTCCTGTTGGAGGAGAAGTGAGCGGAGACTCAGTGTTGACAGAAGCACTCGTCTCATATATGCAGGGCTGATCCGGCTGTGGCTTCCTCACACACACTTTCATTTGTGTATTTAGTCACGTAATCACACTTTTCTGTGTTCATGTATGGCTCTGGATTAAATGAGATTCATTTCATTCCTTACAATCATCTTTACGTCTCATATTCAGACTTTTGACGCATTTTATTTGGACCAAGAACGGCCACTTTTTGATTGTTTGTTTGTATTGGTTTTTATTTTTTTGGTGGGCTGGCACATAAATCAGAAGATAAAAGAAAAATATTTTAAAGTTCTAAATGATCTGTTCTGTCAAAAATAATAAGTACTAATATGGTAGAAATATTGTATAATATTTGAATTATTATATAGAAATATGAAAAAAAAATTCTAAATTTGCTGTTCTTTATATATATATATATGCTGCTGATTATTGATGCTGATGCTGATTATTGATGATGCTGTTGATTATTGATGATGATGCTGATTATTGATGTTGCATAAATAGACACATGAACCCCGCAGCAGATCTAGGCAGGAGGAGCTGGGGAGGTGGAGGGGTTCAGAGCAAATCTGAAAAGACTTTCTTTCTTTCTTTCGTTGTAACTCACAGCATGTGTCTCTTGTGTTCTCAGTCTAGCGCTGCATCCGGATAAGATCCAGGTGGCCACAGGTCAGGTTGGGAAGGATCCGTATATCTGTGTGTGGGACTCTTACACACTGACGACGGTGTCCATCCTGAGAGACGTTCACACACACGGTGTGGCTTGTCTGGCCTTCGACGCCGACGGGCAGGTGAGACAAAACACTCCCGAATCCGTTCATATAAGGAGCTTTCGCACCGGAGGAACCTTTTCATAGTTCCTAGAACTATTGGTGGAAGTTCCCGGTTATTGACGTGTTCACACCGCAGGAGGAAACGATTTTAGTTCTAGGAGGAACTCATTTACTCCTCCTTCAGAGTCGGTCTAAACCAGCGCTATAGGAACTACAGTGACGTTAGTGTTCGCTGATTGGCCGAACACACGCGAAACACCAACACCCGCCATTTTTGAAAAGGCTGTGTAAACACACAGATTATAGCCTATATATTTACTCCACAAACTAACTATACGAACATGGAAAACAGTGATAGATGAAGCTCTTAACCTTTACACTGAGGAGAAAATCCAACACAGCTTTGAGGAGACCAAGAGATGTATTTCTGCTCATCAACACTGGACATCAACACACGCATACGCCAATAACTCTTCATTAATGTCTACTTTCTCTGTATAACAGTTCTATCAAATGACGTATTAGACAGGAGTGTTAGACAGATCGTACACTAATGAACACGGAGAATGCGAGCACTGTTTGCTCTGGCGTTCTCAGCGGCGTCAAAATAAAAGTCACAACAACAAGTGTGTCTTACGTCACTTCAGAGTTCCTACGAATGCAACCAGGAAAACGTTCCCAGGGGAACCATTAGTTCTCAGGGAAGTTCCTAGAACTACCCGGTGCGAAAGCCCCTATAATGACTCTCTGGAATACTTGATTCTGATTGGTCAGTTGCGGCATTCTCAAATATTTTTGTATAACGAAACTAACATAATCATTGACCAGTTGAATATGAACATGTTTTTTGCCATATTTAGTAACTGCTTCTAACTGCTTATTTTCTCCTGTCATTTGTATTTGAATAATCAGCGTTTAGCTTCGGTGGGGCTTGATGCCAAAAACACGGTGTGCGTTTGGGACTGGAAAAAAGGGCGTGTCTTAGCCACCGCCACGGGACATTCTGATAGGGTAAGAGAGAACGCACTGATCTTCGGTGCCGATATCAGTCCAGCATTTTATTCATAATGTCAGAAAGATCTAGTGCACAAAGTTAAAAAAAATGCATACGGTTCACACATGGTATGACTGTTTCCATAGCAACAGATGCAACACCTCAGTGATGTGAATGGATAACTGTTAAGAGCGTTATGAATAACTTATTGTGTTATGTTTCAATATAGAGGAGCATTTCAATGCATGAACTGACAGATAGAGTATGTTTTCTAATCTGAAACACACACACACTCTCACTCACACACACACACACACACACACACACAGGCTGAAGGCGCAGCTGAGATGACAGAAAAGCTTAGTGAAGATCCACAGACACCAGAAAACTCCCTAAGGTGCCATTAAAACCCTGCAGCTCTGTGTGTGTGTGTGTGTGTGTGTGTGTGTGTGTGTGTGTGTGTGTGTGTGTGTGTGTGTGTGTGTGTGTGTCTGTCTCTGCTGTTCCAGCTCAACAACTGCACTGCCACGACTGCCAAAATCTAAACTGCCGATGGAATATAAAAGCAATTTGTAATTTATATATTTTGCATTTCACATTTATGCATTTGGCTGATGCTTTTATCCAGAGCCACTTACATTGCATTCAAGGTATACAGTATATCAGTTCATGCATTCCCTGGGATTTAAACACATGAAGCTCTACGGTTTGAGCAACAGGAATGCTTATGTTTATTTGCAGATAATGAATGCCAATAATAAAGAAATCAGACTGTTTGAATAGATAAATGCATAGTTTATAGCTTGTATGCATGCATTGTTCTTATTGCATTTGTACATTAATCCTTTACATTTAAATGTATGCATTTGACAGATGCTTTTATCCAATGCAACTTGCATCGTATTCAATGTGTATAATTTATCAGACTATTTGAAATATAATTGCATAGTTTATTATTGAAAAATATTTGGAAAGAAGAAAAATCATGTGTTGTCATTCAATTAAATGGTTAAATTATAGGCTAATTAGCGAGCTTGACTATAATTATTGCTCATACTTATGGTTAGGGATTTTTCAAAACCTTCATACAATACCTAGTGCATCATTGTTTGTGTATTATGCATTGAAGCTGTACAATTTATCAGTATAATAGTGAAGGAATCAGAGACTATCTAAAAGAAAAATGTATAGTTTAAAATTAAGGACAAGAAAAATATAGTTGAATAAAAGGCTCCATCCATTGTTCTTATTGTAAATTGTTAAATTATTAGCTAATTAACAAGCATCACTGTAATTATTGCTCATGCTTATGGTTAGGGATTTTTCAAAAACGTCATGCAATACCTAGTGCTTGTTTGTTTGTGCATTGATTTATGATTATTCTGTTAGATCAAGTTTGGTGCTAATGTTGTGGAGGTGTTGACGTGTTTATTCCACCTCTTTGTGCTGCGGTTTCAGATCTTTGATATTTCCTGGGACCCGTTTGTGCTGCACAGGCTGGTGAGCTGCGGAGTCAAGCACATTAAAGTGAGTCTAACCCCTGAGACAAGTTCATTCCAACCCAAGATGATTCCTGCGCTCTCGGAAATAAATAAATGAGGCATCAGCGGAAAGATGCTGTAATTTATTCGTTATTTCCTTTGTTGTTTTTGTCTTTACTGCAGATGCAATGTTTTTCATAGACATCAAAAAATGCATTAACATACTGAAAAACTTAAGGAATAGTACTCTCAAAAGTGAAAATTCTGTCAAATTTAGTACTCTGCAATATATTTTAAAGAGGTCATATTGAGGCTCTAGGCTCTACTAGAACAGGTTTTCCTGCTTGAATGTTGATTATTTTCCTCATATTCTCCATTGTTGCGGCTCCTCTCTTCCCAGTCTGTCAGTAATGCTCTGTTTACTTCCTGTCTCTATGAAGCCCCTCCTTCTGAAAAGCACACTGTGCTCTGATTGGTCGGCTGGAGCAGTGTGTTATGATTGGTCGAGCATGTTTGGGAAATGTCCCGCCACTTACCATAATCGCCAGTTTAACACACTACTGACTAACTCAACCAGGCCCCGCCCCTTTTATTCTGCGTATGAATTATTATAATGAGGAATATTGTGACGTGTTCGATCCCGGAAGAAACTCAAGACTACAATGGAGGCGTTTCAGGAGTTCAGAAACACTGACACTGATATAGAGAAGAACTAAGAGCTTTTTCATGCTCAAACAGCAACATTACACACTAAAGACAGATTAACATGTAACAAAAGCATAATAGGTGCTCTTTAAGTCTTGATATGGTGATTAAAAGTTGTTTTTCAGAGGATCATTATTCTTTTGTCTCATAGTTTTGGACATTATGTGGCAATGCATTGACGCCAAAACGAGGGATTTTTGGAAAGACGGGGGACTTGCAAACTATCCTGTGCTTGGCAACGGCCAAAGATGAAGTGACGTATTCAGGAGCTCTTAACGGAGACATTTATGTGTGGAAAGGACTGAATCTGACACGAACCATACAGGCAGCGCACGGAGTGAGTGAAGCTCTTCACACATCACACACCATCTCTCCCACCATATACACACCAGATGTCAGCTATATGATCGTTCACTGCAGTCAGATGGTCAATGGTAGTTTGCGTCCTGCACCTGCAACATTAGTGAATTCAGCAGCATAAACATTAATGACATCAGCAACATTAGTGAATTCAGCAGCATAAACATTAGTGAAATCAGCAACATTAGTGAATTCAGCATCATAAACATTAGTGAAATCAGCAACTTTAGTGAATTCAGCAGCATAAACATTAGTGAAATCAGCAACATTAGTGAATTCAGCAGCATAAACATTAGTGAAATCAGGAACATTAGTGAATTCAGCAGCATAAGCATTAGTGAAATCAGCAACATTAGTGAATTCAGCAGCATAAACAGTGAAATCAGCAACATTAGTAAATTCAGCATCATAAACATTAGTGAAATCAGCAACATTAGTGAATTCAGCATCATAAACATTAGTGAAATCAGCAACATTAGTGAATTCAGCATCATAAACATTAGTGAAATCAGCAACTTTAATGAATTCAGCAGCATAAACATTAGTGAAATCAGCAACATTAGTGAATTCAGCAGCATAAACATTAGTGAAATCAGCAACATTAGTGAAATCAGCAACTTTAGTGAATCCAGCATAAACATTAGTGAAATCAGCAACATAAGCATTAATGACATCAGCAACATTAGTGAAATCAGCACCATTAGTGAATTCAGCAGCATAAACATTAGTGAAATCAGCAACTTTAGTGAATTCAGCAGCATAAACATTAGTGAAATCAGCAACATTAGTGAATTCAGCATCATAAACATTAGTGAAATCAGCAACTTTAGTGAATTCAGCAGCATAAACAATAGTGAAATCAGGAACATTAGTGAATTCAGCAGCATAACCATTAGTGAAATCAGCAACATTAGTGAATTCAGCAGCATAAACATTAGTGAAATCAGCAACATTAGTAAATTCAGCATCATAAACATTAGTGAAATCAGGAACATTAGTGAAATCAGCAACATAAGTGAAATCAGCATAAACATTAGTGAAATCAGGAACATTAGTAAAAATCAGCAACATAAGTGAAATCAGCATCATGTGTCAACGGTTCAGACCTGTTTGTAAACTCTTCTTGTTTCTCAGGCTGGGATCTTCAGCATGCATTCGTGTGAAGAAGGCTTCGCCACAGGTGGGCGTGATGGATGTGTGAGGCTGTGGGATGTGGATTTCAAACCCATCACCAAGATCGATCTCAGGGAGGCGGAACAGGGTTATAAAGGTAAAAACATCACTTTAAAGTGAACATATCATGGATTGTGAAGTAGTTTAAAGGATTAGTTTACTTCAGAATAAAAAAAATGTCATTTTAAATAATAAAAAATCTTTCTTCAGTGGAAAAGAAATGAAGGTTTTTGAGGAAAAAATACTATTCTATTCCAGGATATTTCTCCATATAGAGACTTCAATGGGGTCCAACGGGGTGAAGGTTTAAATGTGAGTTTCAGTGCAGCTTCAAAGTCTCGACACGATCCAGCCGAGGAATAAGAGTCTTATCTCTAGACAAACCATCCGCCATTTTATAAAAACAATAAACATTTATATACTTTTAACCACAGATGCTCGTCTTGCACTAGCTGTGATGCGCCACACATTACGTAATCACTTTGAAAGGTGTTTTTAATTTCCCGGGATTCTGTTTGTAATGGTTTAATACATTTTAATAATCAAAAAGGACGTTTAATCAATTGAATTCATAAAACTTTAATAATTTAATAGTTTATTAAAATTTTAGCAATACTAGTGCCCTTAATGATGATTTAATACAAATTTATTATCAAAAACGGTGGAAATCAAATGACTGCTAATTTAACAATATAATTTATCTTTAAGAAAAACATTTTTTAACTGTTTTCTTTCATTTTTGGCAAACAAATTGCTGCACAACAGAGGTTTACTGTTGAACAACTGTGTGATATTCCTTAAAAAATTATGTTTTCATAAAGGGTATTATTATTATTATTATTATTATTTGTTAAACCAAACTTTTATTTTGATGGGTTGTTGTAAAGCCCTGTGAGATTCTGTGCTTTAATATTCACACATTCACCCTACTGTTCATCTACTAATACCAATTTGGCCAAATTCTGTGACATTCTGCGTATTTCCTGGATTCTGTGATTCCGTTTGTGTGAATCATGGGCTTTCATGCAACAAACCACAAATGCATCTTCCATAATTGACCATTTTTTCAAGGAAATTGCATTCAGTGATCTAGATTACAAAAGCAATATCTGATCAATAAAGCGGACGGTTTTAAACAGGAAGAGATTGATTTGACTCCATATGGGAAAGCCAGTCTATAAGGGATCCAGTCACCATGGAAACATCGCCTGCGCTTACACGGCCCGAGTGACAGTGTTTTCAGCGGATGTTAGTCTTGTAGTAATGAAGCCGTCACCGGTTTCCCAGCAGAACACTGTCAGATAATTGGGTGGGATAACAAACGATCAGGTCTGGTCAGTCTGAAACCAAAATCCCCAAACCTCGCCGAATGCTTCCTGCAGGAAAGAACGTTTCTTCATATGCTTATACTAGACAGCAATAAAGTTTAGCTGAGAGTCTGAGAGAAACACAGCCCAGTAATCTCACATCCGACAGTCCCAGCCTGAGATCTCCACATGAACGTAAACATTCTCATCTCTCCACATTCATTTCATATATTTATATACTCTCACTAGACGATGACTATTGACTCGTTTGGGTCTGTTTTAGTTTAAACACGTCCAGTATAGACATAGTCCTCCCAAAGTGTGAAGCGAAGGCAAACGATCCACGCTGAGTTTGTTTACTTGACATTTTGCTGGCTTGTCCAATTTAGACTTTGGATGTGGCATGTTTTTGAGTTATTCAGCCGTATCGCTTGAGTTTCGGGGGTTTTACACTCAGTTAACGAGCCAATTAAATTCTGCCCTGCTGAAAACACCAGCAAACCACCTTTGAGTGTGAAGCTTGTGTTTTCTGCTTATATTAATTGCACCATGAAAAAAATAATTTGAGTTGTAAGGTGTCTTAACTGGGTTTATTTCCTCGGTGGATAAACTTACTGGTTCGCTTTTACTGGTTTAAATTCTGTGTGTGTGTGTGTGTGTGTGTGTGTGTGTGTGTGTGTGTGTGTGTGTGTGTGTGTGTGTGTGTGTGGGTGTGTGTGTGTGTGTGTTTTTCTTTGTCCACAGTCTTTATTTTTTCTTCTTAGTAAAGGGTTGATTTGATGCATCAGATAAAAACACATTTAAAATTCCAAAACAGATGAATATTATTTGTATAATTGAATATTATTCATATAAATTAAGTAATTTATTTTACAAATTACTCTAAAAATCCCAAAACAGATGAAAGTTGTTTATATATTTATATAAAACAGATGTATAATATTTAACTGAATATTGTTCATATAATTCAAGTCATTTATTTTACAAATGACTCTAAGAATCCTAAAACGGATAAATATTATTTACACAATTGAATATTATTAATATGATTCAAGTCATTTATTTTACAAATGACTAAAAATCCCAAAACAGATGAACGTTATTTACATAATTAAATATTATTAATATAAATTAAGTAATTTATTTTACAAATGACTCTAAAAATCCCAAAACAGATGAACGTTATTTATATATTTAAATATCATTAATATATTAATACATTTAAAAATCACTAAAAAAAATCCTAAAACAGATTAATATTATATACATAATTGAATATTATTAATATAGTTCAAGTCGTTTATTTTATAAATGACTCTAAAAATCCATAAACAAATCATAAATATCATAAATATATTTTAAGTCGTCCATTTTTTTTTAAATCGCGTAAAAATAAATCCTAAAACAGATGAATAATATATATTTAACTGAATATTGTTAATATAATTCAAGTCATTTATTTTACAAATGACTCTAAAATAAAACCACAATATCAAAGATAATCCAGATTTTTGAAATAATTATTTCACATCTGCTTGTTTTTGCAAACTGAGGGACACTGAGCTGGTCCTGATCCCAGAATGCTCCTTAAAGCTGGATACCAATATCACATGGACGTATAGGGAAGATGCTATAGAAGTTGTTAAAAATTAAATGTGGTGTCTGCCATGACTAAAGCTATAAATCCCAAATCCCAAACCTCATATTATCCAGTGACCAGATATCTCAGTCTCAGCAGAACGATGGGCTTCTTGGATCTCAGGATTTATGTGACTGATCAGGGGTGTGTTTCCCGTATAACACCGTAACTCGCCGCTTCACTATCATAGAGCGATGCATCGTTGAAGAAATCAACTAGCGAGTCTCGACTGTGTGTTGGAGTAATAACTTCTTTTAATGAAACTGTTTGAGATCGAATTAACGCTAGATGTTTTGATATCGATTACAGACATGCATCTGAGGACTATTTCTCATTTTTCTCAGTTATTTCGCTTTATTTCCAGATTCAATCATCGACTCGTTCTTACACTAGAGCTCGTTCACACATGCGCACTCTTTAATAACGACGCTTTAAATCTGTTGACAAACTAAAAGACGTAAATGACATTTGTATGTATTCTAAATGAAAGACAGGTTGTACTGAATGTCATCTTGCTTATTTGGCTCAAGATCAGGATTTCTTAAGTCCACATGTCATGCAATCTAGAAACTCTGCTTCTAACCACAGGTCGAGATCTGTCGCTCAAACACACAACTCTGCGATGCTGTTTGGGAATGTTTGTTGGATCGATGGTTTCGGGAAACACCGACTCGTTGAACTGCTGATAACGACGGAACTTGCGATCATAGTTGGCTAACGATACTTTCGGGAAACACACCCCAGATTGACTCTTTCTCTTCCAGGTCTGTCCATCCGCAGTGTGTGCTGGAGAGCGGACCGGATCCTAGCAGGAACTCAGGACAGCGAGATCTTCGAGGTGATGGTGCGAGAGCGAGATAAGCCGCTGTTGATCATGCAGGGTCACTCAGAAGGGGAACTCTGGGCGCTCGACCTGCATCCCAAACAACCTCTGGCCGTCACAGGCAGCGACGATCGATCTGTGCGGTCAGTCCAGAGGACTCACTCTATTCCACATCAGCTCACACTGTAGAGCGGAGCTAGAAATGTGATGTTTGGGGTTTTCCCTTTTAAATTTCATCTTTCACCATTTCTCTGATAAATTACTTTTCTTTCTTTTTTTTTTAACCTATTTTTTTATTATTAAAGCAGAATACAGTTAGACGATACCATCAATACAAAACACATAAAACAGAAAGGATGTACGTGTAATTATGTGAAGTGTGTGTGTAAAATTGTGTTGAGTATGTGTATATCTCTATTATAAGTTTCATAGAACAATTCTCATTATATATACTATATATATATATATATATATATAGCAATAGTAATAATCCAAGATGTGATAAAAAAAAGGAATAAAAATAAATTATCAGAGAAATGATGAGGTTGTTGAGAGAAAATGAAAGAAAAGAAGAGAGAGAAGATTTAAAAAAAAATATATATATATATATATGAAGAGTTCAGATGCAAAAGCCTCTAAGTGCCATCTGAAATTTTCTTCTAGAATGCTCATTTTGATCAAGCTCGTATGTTTAAATTCAGTAATTTCACTTAAATGACATTAAATAGGTCATTTTCATTGCCAATTAAGTGAAATTACTGAATTTAAACATACGAGCTTGATCAAAATGATCATTCTAGAAGAAAATTTCAGATGGCACTTAGAGGCTTTTGCATCTGAACTCTTCATATATATAATTATACATGTATATATGTGACCCTGGACCGCAAAACCAGTCACATGGGCCAATTTTTTAAAATTTGAGATGTATACATCATCTGAACTGAATAAATAAGCTGTCCATTGATGTGTGGTTTGTCAGGATAGGACAATATTTGGTCGAGATACAACTATTGAACATCTGGAATCTGAGGGTGCAAAAAAATTGAAACATTGAGAAAATCTCCTTTAAAGTTGTTCATTTATGTTCTCGATTGTGCCGCACTCACTCACACAAATACATGTTTTATATATTTACGGTAGGAAATTTACTAAATATCTTCATGGAACATGATCTTTACTGAATATCCTCATGATTTTTGGCATAAAAGAAAAATGGATAATTTTGACCCATACACTGTATTGTTGGATATTGCCTCAGATATACCCGTGCGACTCGAGACTGGTGACGTGATCCAGGGTCACATATATATAAATAAATAAAAGGACGAGGTGGTATGGGGGCACAGAGGTTGTATTGGGTTAATTTTCATCTAACAAGCCCGTTGTTTGTGCCGTCAGACTGTGGAGTTTATCCGAACACACATTAATCGCTCGCTGCAACATGGAAGAGGCCGTCCGCAGTGTTTCCTTCAACAACGACGGCTCCCAGCTCGCTCTCGGCATGAAGGACGGCTCTTTCACTGTTCTCCGGGTCAGGTAACTGAATGTAGATCACCACACTTCATTATTTCAGATGCACATGCAGAAGCTGAGAGTTTCTCCTGCTGTCTAAGGGACATGACGGAGGTGGTCCACATCAAGGACAGAAAGGAGGTCATTCACGAGCTCAAGTTCTCTCCCGATGGATCTTACTTGGCCGTGGGCTCCAACGACGGGTTTGTGGACATCTACGCCGTGGCCCAACGCTATAAAAAAGTGGGGGAGTGCAACAAGTCCACATGCTTCATAACGCACCTGGACTGGTCCGTGGACAGCCGATTCCTGCAGACCAACGATGGCGCTGGAGAACGGTTCTTCTACAGGATGCCAAGTATGATCCTTTACACGCCATTTATGACACAACGCTTCAGGTTTTCTTCAAATTAGCAGAGACACCTTAGACACTGTCACATGATCCTACAGAAATCATTCTAATATGATGATTTGCTGCTCAAGAAACATTTATGATTATGTTGAAAACAGGTCATATTTTTGTGATAATGTCCAAATTAATACCCGCCAATCCGCCAGATGTGGGTAAAAATGAACTGTGGCGGGAAACGCTGTCAAATCACGAGACAATTTGGCGTGTTAGTATAGCCTCTTTCACACAGAGATTCCTGAATATACACAGATAAAGTGTCCCGGGATCTGACCCGGGTTCGTTTGATTTTGGTTCGTTCACACTGCCAGTGATTTTCCGGGATCTGAGAGTGCGTTCACACACAACCCGTAAAAATCCCGTAAAGACACGTGACATCGATGTGACTTGTAATGTCTCAGCAGCGTCTTAAACCACACTTGTGCATGTTTTTTTCTCTGATTCGATCATGAACTTGCGCATTACGTACCGTTTCACAGCTGGCGAACGATCCCGGCTTCAGCGTCATCACTATGACACGGCATTATTACGGCTTTTGTTCACACAGCGCGCGTTCCGGGACTGAACACGGCAATGTTACTAGGTCCCCAACCCGGGTCAATCCCGGGTCGTGTTTGCGTTCACACAGAAGGCGTTCGGGCAATTTCCCGGCATCATCGCGCTGTGTGAAAGGGGCTTATGTTTACTTTACTGGTGAAGTTCGTTTAAGACAAATCTGCACAACTTGTGAGTCATCATATATGTGACCCTGGATCACGTCATCAGTCTCGGGTCGCACGGGTATATCTGAGGCAATAGCCAACAATACAGTGTATGGCTCAAAATTATCGAAAATTATTTCTTTTATGCCAAAAATCATGAGGATATTGAGTAAAGATCATGTTCCATGAAGATATTTTGTAAATTTCCTACTGTAAATATATAAAACATGTATTTGTGTGAGTGAATGCAGCACAATCGTGAACATAAATGCACAACTTTAAAGGAGATGTTTAGATGTTTTAAATGTTTAAAAATTGACCCATGTGACTGGTTTTGTGGCCCAGGGTCACATGTATTAAATACAGTGTATTCCACAGAATCTGCTCATATCTGGCTAACTTGAACACACACATCACTACACAACAAATAACGGCGCGCTTCTTCATTTGCATTGAAGCAATAGCGAAGATTAAAAAGCATTTGGTGAACAGAAAAGACATTGTTATTTTCCAACATCCTACATTTATTGATGTTCTTTGTCCTGTATTGATCTGACCAACTAAAACACATTTTGCACATTGAAAGAGGAAGAGGAGGAGATGCTTTTGGATTAAATCCAAATTAATCTCTGTTTCTTTAATTTCCTATTATCACTGTAAAGCTGCTTTGAAACAGTCTATATTGTTAAAAGCGCTGTATAAATGAAGGAGACTTGATGTAATCCATTGTTCCGTGTTTTTAGCCGGTAAATTCCTGCCGAAGGAGGAAGCCAAAGGAATCCACTGGATGACGTGGACTTGTGTTCTCGGGCCGGAGGTGAACGGCATCTGGCCTAAATATTCCAACGTCAATGACATCAATTCTGTGGACGCCAATTACAGCAGTGCCGTTCTGGTGACGGGCGACGACTTCGGCCTGGTCAAGCTCTTCAGATTCCCATGTCTTAAGAAAGGTCAGCTTGAGCCGGTGCACACTGCGGTTTATAATGTTTGCTTTGCTTTGCTTTAGTCATCCAGACTTATCCCGCTGTGATCCAAGCACAAATAATCCAGTGTGTGCGTTAACAATTCTGATTCTTTTAGCTGCCAAATTCAAGAAATACATCGGCCACTCGGCCCATGTGACCAATGTGCGCTGGTCACATGACCTGCAGTGGGTGCTGAGCACGGGCGGAGCGGATCACTCCGTGTTTCAGTGGAGGTTTCTGCCGGAAGGAGTCATGAATGGTGTTTTGGAGCCACTGTTGCAAGGTGATCTAATCCTTAAACTCAATAGAAATGAGGACTTTACAATAAGGTTCGTTAGTTAACATTAGTTAACTACATTCGTTAGCATGAACTAATAATGAACTGCACGTATACAGCATTTATTAATCTTTGTTAATGTTAATTTCAACATTTACTAATACTTTATTAAAATCTTGTCAACATTAGTTTGAACTAACATGAACAAACAATGAACAGCTGTATTTTTATTAACATTAACAAAGATTAACTTATACAGTATTGCTCATAATTAGTTGATGTTAGTTAATACATTAACTAATGTTAACTAATGAACCTTATTGTAAAATGTTACCCTTTATTTTACAGTGTCCTTGTTACACATTTTACATGTAGTTACTGTAGTAATAACTATAAATTATGCATAATTACATGCAACTAACCTTAAACACACCCTAACCCTATAGTAAGTACATGTAGTTAATTATTATACTTAAAGTTCCCCTGTAGACAATAATTGTATCCCTTAAAACTCATCTTTGATCACCAAAATGACATATTTAGGTGTTTTTTCCTTGAAAAAAAAAGTCTTCTGTTCTTAAAATATCTTGAATGTAACTCGACACCCTTGCCTCATTTAGTATGCGTGGTTCTATGAATATGCAAATGAGCCCCGCCTCCACTCACTCGCTCAGCTCAGAGATCCACTGGTTGACGATCACACGTTGATCTGATTGGTTACAAGGTAGTTTGTGACGTCAGAAACACCAGCGATTTCAAAGCGTGTTTTTGAGACTGTCTTTGGTTCACTGCAGTTTTAAGGAGGAAATACTCAGCAATGGTGTCGACTTATGAACTTACACATGCTTTGTCTTAAAGCAGATTAAAAACACCACATAAACACATAAACAAGATTAAACGCTGGATTTACACCACAGGGGGACTTTAAATATAATTACACTGTAACACGGACACCTTAAAATAAAGTGTAATTGAAATGAGTATTGAAGTTTTAATGTTGCATTTAATGTTAAGTTTAGTCTAAGATGAAACAGAATAGAATTCTAACTAAAATAAAATTCAAAAAATGTCTTACATAAAAGTTAAGGATATTTTGTATTCTCAAAAACATTTTAGAATGTTCTTATTTTTAGACAAAGACATTTAAAATTTAAAGACAAAATGAAATTAATGTTCTTAAAATCAGCATAAATAACCTCTACAAGTTAGAATAACTTTATATGACTAAAATAGTGTGCATGCTTATATCATTGTCATGTTTTTTATTTTATTTTTTGTTTAGTAATTGTGAACATAGTTTGTGAACATGTTTAGATACTGTGATGCAAGAATATTTTTTCAGACAATTAAGTATTATCGTATCATATTATGATAATTACTGTAATCTGCTGGCAATTGATCAGTTGATCAGCGAGTTTTTGTCAAAATCCACTGGCATCAATTAGATAACAGCAAAACCAACATTTTCTTCTTAATAAAAAAATAAGATGAATTTTAATTTTTTTAAATTGCACTTTCTAACGATTTCCTCTTATAATTTAGAGTTGAGACACACAGTTTTGACAGTGTTTTCCGTTCACAGAGGGTTACGCCGACTCCAACAGCGGCGAATCCGACTCCGACCTCTCCGACGTTCCAGAACTGGACTCAGACATCGAGCAAGAAGCCCAGATGAACTACGAGCGTCAGGCAAGAATGAGAGGCTGTTATGTAACACACATGCTCCGCTGCTTTAATCCCGTTCCTCATTATTTTCACAGCTGATTGGCTGGACGCTTCCCTACTGTTGCCCTTTATGCTTGAATCTCTGAATATGTTGCGTGTGGATTTCCCCTGTAACTGTTGTCCTGATCTGCCCTCAGGTGTATAAGGAAGATCTTCCTCAGCTCAAGAAGAAGCTGGCCGGATCTCTGAAGAGGCAGAAAGCTCCAGACGAGGGGTTACGCCTGCAGTTCGTCCACGGGTACATCACTGCACTCCTCATGATGTGTTTGACATCAGCAGTGTGTGTCCACATCTTTGACCCACTCTCCGGATCTAAATCTGTTTATATGATTTATATTTTTATACATAGATTTTTTTTTTGTTATACTTCTTAAAAAATCATAATATACAATATATACTCATATTATTTATATATTGGAATTTTTAATATATAATTCATAATATAATTATATTATATATATATATATATGTTAAAATTTACTTATTTTACTATTTTACTACTTTATAGTACTACTACTTTATAGTACTACTTTATTTTACTACTAAAATTTTATTATTTTAAAATAATAAAAAAAATTAAACATATACTATATATATATATACATTAAGGATTTATATTTTTATCCACTGATTATATTATACTAATTTATACTCATAATATTTTTATATTTTAATATATATTGTATTTTTCAATATATAATTGATATATATATATAAAAAATATATATAAAATGTCATGTATAAATCATAATTTAAAAATATACATATATTATTTAATATATAATCTATATATTAAATATAATATATTTATATTAATTTTATTTATATATATATATAGTATTTTATTATATGATTTTATATTTATAGAATAAATCCGTTATAATGTCAAATTTGATAAATGTTAGCAAAAATTAACAAAAAAATCTGTTTATTCACGTGTATATTTCATAATTGATTGTTTAATTGATATATAATTTTGTATTTACTTAATGAATCCATAAATTATACATATTAAAATAATCATAATATAAACTCATATTATCTATATAATATTTATATTATAATATAATATTTTTCTTATATATATATATATATATAATCTAAATATTGTTATATTTTATATAGTTTGTATTATGTTATATTTTATATTATATTTATATTAAATTTGAATGTCAAATTAGATAAATGTTAGCTTGTTAATGCTAAATGTTAAACATATTAACTGTATGTATATGTAATAATGTGTTAACTTTCAGATGAATATGTATAAAGTTTCTCCAGTGGCCGCATGTCATGTGACGTGTCTCTCTCTGCGTGTGTGTGTGTGTGTGTGTGTGTCTCAGGTACAGGGGCTGCGACTGCAGGAATAATCTGTTTTACACTCAGGCCGGAGATGTGGCGTATCATGTGGCGGCTGTAGCCGTGGTGTATAACAGACAGCAACACACACAGCGCTTTTACCTCGGGCATGACGACGATATCCTGAGCCTCACTGTGCACCCGCTGAAAGATTACGCGGCCACCGGACAGGTGAGACACGTCTGGAAAACAGTCAGATGCTTTGCGCTATAGGATTGGATCAGGATAACAGCTTTAATTCATATTGCATTCAGTTTGCATTTCTCTGTAAAACATACGGGCAGAGCGTGCACATGTTGAAATGTGTGTGTGTGTGTGTGTGTGTGTGTGTGTGTGTGTCAGGTGGGGCGAGATCCGGCCATCCATGTGTGGGACATCCAGACGCTGAAGTGTTTGTCTCTCCTGAAGGGTCAACATCAGCGAGGGGTTTGTGCTCTAGAGTTCACAGGTCAGACCCCACACACTATACATTCACATCTGATAAGAAGCTTTTAATATTTGAGTTCAAATTTATGCAAAATTGGCAGATATTTCAGAACTTTGACATTGAAGCATTGACAAAATGTTCGTATTTTAAGCAAAATAATCCAATGCATCTCCAGAAATGTTTTATGCAAATCTTAAACAAAGCTGAATGTTCAGCATCATTACTCCAGTCTTCAGTGTCACATGATCCTTCACAAATCACTCTTAATATGATGATTTATTTGATTTATTATTTATTTATTTATTTAAATGATGCTCAATTATTTGTAGTGGTTCTTATTATTATCAATGTTGAAAATAGTTTATGCTGCTTGATATTTTATATATTTTGTGGAAACCGTGATACATTTTTCATGCAGCATTTATTTGAAATGGAATTAAAAATGTCTTTAAAGTCACTTTTGATGATTTTAATGCGTTTTCAAGTCACGTTCTCTTATTTCTCTTTGAAAAATCGTTCCCATGTAGCGGATGGAAAGAGTCTAGTGTCTGTGGGAATCGACGAAGACCACTCCATAGTCATCTGGGACTGGAAAAAAGGCGAAAAACTGGCCAAATCCAGGTAAAACAAACCCATTCAGTGCTAAACGGTGTGTGCAACAAGCGGAGTTGGTCACGAAAGACATCTGTCGCTCTCTCTGCCATAGAGGACATAAAGATAAGATCTTTGTGGTGAAAGGAAACCCGTTCCGCATGGACAAACTGCTCACGGTGGGAATGAAACACATCAAGTTCTGGCTGCACACAGGTAAAGATGTTCCTTTAATGCCAGTTGTCTGTATAAGATTGTGAATAATATGACACTTGCGTTAGAGATGGGCTATGGCCCTATTTTAACGATCTGAAACACGAGTATCAAACGTGAAACGCTAGTAACTTTGTGGGTGGATCTCGGGTGCTGTTGCTATTATACCGGCGGGATAAATGACTCTTGCGCTGACGCAAATCTAAAATGTGTTGGTCTGAAGTCGCTTCATTACTCATAGGTGTGGCTTGGGCGTAACGTGAAATAAACCAATCAGAGCATCATCTCACATTCCCTTTAAGAGCAGGTGTGCTTGTTCCATGGTGGATTGCTATTATAACGGCGGATTTGCCAGGAGCGGTTCACAGTCGAGGAGACCGACGTTCTCGTCAGGGCCGTAAAACACAGAGAAGTGACATTGGGGATGGAGAAACACACACAGATTAGCTTCGGTTAAACAGGCGTATGATAATTTGGGTAAATGTGTAAGCTAGATTTATGCCTATTTTTCACATCTTCATGGACACAACAATGATTTCCCTCGTGTGGTAATATTTTTCCTTGTAATTATGTTTGGTTTGCAAAAATGAAAACTGCTGCGTCTGTGTAGATGAGAGAAGCAAAGTGTGTGTGTGTTGTGCTCACGCTACATTATGGCCAAGCATGCGCCCTTAAAATAGCATCTGAATAACGCGCCGCTGACTTTAGACGAGGTTTCTCCTGGTCTGTGGCGGGATTGTTTTCTGAAACTGCAAAATAGCACCAGGGAACGTTTGCGCCGGAACACGCCTCCTCTTTTCCCTGAACCGCCCCCGGGAGCGCAAGTTCATTCCCTAATTTACCGACGTGCGTCTGTGGAGGGAAAAGTCCGCTGTGCGTCGGGTGAGACACATGCATTGGTGTACGAAGTCAATTGCGCTGGGTGCAAGATAGGGCCCAAAGTCTTCCCGCGATAATAACGATAAAGCCTAGTTGATGACGTATCTCTGTCTGGGACCCGTTTGAACTGGTACACAGATATATTTCACTCGCCGAACACTAGACGTGTTTCCATTACAGATTTGCGCAAAACTTTTGCGGGTTTTTTTTCTCTTACTGCCGACAAAAAACTATTGCGAAACGACGGCGTTTCCATTAACCGATGCTGTGCGTAAAACAATAAGTCATTCCAAAAATCATGGCGACAGATGTTGGTAGGTATATATATATCCCAGTCACCGCACTAGTCATTATTATTAATGGAAGGAGACGCAAGCGTGTTTTCCCAATCATTAATGGTGAGGAAAGACCCTTATTATACTTGTGAGCGGCTCATATGAGGAGTTTCTGGGTGTTTCTCCCTCAGTTCTGCTTCCAGGTCTTGATTGTGGCATTTCTTTGAGGTTTAGAATCCAGTATTCCTGTAATTATTTTGTATTTTATGAATTTAATAAAGAACTCTGTCTCGTATTCTGTCCAAACACACCGCCTCATCTACGTCATGTGACTGTAAATGCGCAAAAACTGTTTCCATTGCAGTTTTGCGAAATATTTCTTTTTCGAATTGCCTGAAAAACCTCCTCATGCGAGCGGAAAAACTTTTGCGCAATAAATGGGAGTTTTCGCGAAATTGACGTGTTTCCATTGGCCGTATTTTCAATTCGCAATTTCAATTTGCGGAATTTAAAGGGTAATGGAAACACGGCTTGTAAAGCGATCTATTTCAGTTCATCTCGATGGACGCACGGTGTATTTGACACACAGTGAACACTAGTGTGAGAGCGCTCAGTGTTTCTCACACACTCAAAGAGAGAGAGAGAGAGAGAGAGAGACTTACATACTACGCAGAATTGACGTGCTACATGTAAACGATATTCTTTGTTGTGTTTTCCTGTAAAAATAATGGAGTTAATCTGGAATTATTCAGCCTTAATGAGCGAGCAGAAACGAATGCGCAGACGCAGAAGTGATTAGTATTCATGAACCCGGAAGCTCGTCAATCCTTAGTGCGGTTTATATTGTTATTAGTAGTAGAATTCGTAGTAGTATTATAATCTTATTGGTATTATTGTTAGATTTTTACATTTCAAACTTGTACTTGATTTGAATTATTATTGTGTGATGTGTTTCAGTACAGTTGCACTATTTAAACATTATCTGTCATTTTTCCATTTCATTTCTGCAACATTTTGTATTTACAGAATTAATCAATTTTAATGTCAAATTAGATAAATGTTAGCTTGTTAATGCTAAATGTTAAACATATTAATTGTATGTATATGTAATAATGTGTTAACTTTCAGATGAATATATATATATATAAAAAAAACTTTTAATGTTTATCAGCATGTAGTTTTTTGCTGAAATCTTTGAAGCACTAGCTCTCCCCGTCTCACGTCACATGACCGCAGGAGAATCTGCCAGATCACATTGAGCCGTCAGAAGCTGATGTGACGGTTTTGTCTGTACCATCAGCGCTCCGTATTCCACCAATTAAACCAGCTTTTAAAAGAGCTCAGAGAGTCACAACACACCGCTGGAGCAGCAGAAGCACTCTCAGCGGGAACTCACGTTCACAACGCTTTTTTCTCAGCTGCTTACACACAGAATCTGAAACCTGACACTCAAACACCAGAACCACACACACCAAATCTGCAAAGCCATACACTAATTCTCGGCCTTCGACTCAGTTTTCAATTTCATAAAACACTTTTTGCAAACCACAACACACACTTCTCTGTGTGACACACACACAAATCTAATGGGAATTATCTTGATTTCCTTTTTCAAACACAACCTATTAAAACGCCACAGTAATTCATCAGAGCCTCACACACACTCCTCACACACACACTCACACACTCACACACACTCCTCACACGTGCAAACACTCACACTCACACACACACACACACTCACACACTCCTTACACATGCAAACACTCACACTCCTCACACATGCAAACACTCACACTCTCACACACACACACACACACACACACACACACACACACTCCTTACACGTGCAAACACTCACACACACACACTCCTCACACGTGCAAACACTCACACACACACACACACACACACACACACACACACTCACACACACTCCTCACACGTGCAAACACTCACACTCACACACACACACACACACTCATACACACTCCTCACACGTGCAAACACTCACACACACACACTCACACACACTCCTTACACATGCAAACACTCACACTCCTCACACATGCAAACACTCACACTCACACACACACACACACACTCCTTACACGTGCAAACACTCACACACACACTCCTCACACGTGCAAACACTCACACACACATACACACACACTCCTCACACGTGCAAACACTAACACACTCACACACACACACACACACACACACACAAACACACAAACACTCACACACACTCCTCACACGTGCAAACACTCATTGCTTTACTGAACACCAGCCAATCATGGCTTTAGAATAGGCCTATAATAGGTCAAAGGTCGAGTTATAGGTTTTTCGGACTGTGTAATACTGTATTCACAACCACAAACACTTACAGTAAAATAATAAATAGTTTATTTTCAATTTCACTTTCATGTTTACCGTGAGTTTTTTCAACATCTCTCTGACAATTACTTTCAGTCTTGAACAGAAATGTTCAGAGGAGCTCATGAAGGAAGAGCTTTAGGTTTTGAATAATATTTCAAAAATATAATATTATGGCAAAGGTGTTTGCAGCGTAACACAAATGTTTGCTTTTGAGATGTTTGTTATATTCTGAATGCAGATCTTCATTTTGCACGAGATGTGAGGCATTTTGCTTTTTGTTTGTAATTCTTGGATTTGTGAAGTTTTGAAAAAAAAGAGGAAGTTTTGAAAATGTGTGTGAGCATGCGTGTTCCTCAATGCAGGAGGAGGTCTGACGTTTAAGAGGGGTATCTTCGGGAATCTTGGGAAGCAGGAGACGATGATGTCGGCTTGTTATGGGCGCTCGGAGGATCTGGTGTTTTCTGGCGCCACGACGGGTGACGTGTACATCTGGAAGGACACCACGCTCATGAAGAGCATCAAAGCTCACGATGGCCCTGTGTTTGCCATGTGCTCGCTGGATAAGGTGTGTGTGTGTGTGTGTGTGCTTCTCTTCTTCGAGATTTCATACACACCGTTATACACGTAATACAACCTGGTAACCTGTGCATTAGAAATAAACTGTAGGTGAAGACGGTAAAAATGTGTGTGTGAATTGTGTGTGGGTGTGTTTGTGTTTTTGTGCGTGTTTGAGAGTGAGTGTGTGTGCGGGTGGGCGTGTTTGAGTGAGTGTGTGTGAATGTGTGTTTGTGTTTTTGTGCATGTTTGAGTGTGAGTGAGTGTGTGTGTGTGTGCCTGTTTGAGTGAGTGAGTGTGTGTGTGAATGTGTGTTTGTGTTTTTGTGCGTGTTTGAGTGTGTGTGAGAGTGAGTGTGTGTGTGTGTGTGAGTGTGTGTGAATGTGTGTTTGTGTTTTTGTGCGTGTTTGAGTGTGTGAGAGTGAGTGTGTGTGCGGGTGGGCGTGTTTGAGTGAGTGTGTGTGAATGTGTGTTTGTGTTTTTGTGCATGTTTGAGTGTGAGTGAGTGTGTGTGTGTGTGTGTGCCTGTTTGAGTGAGTGAGTGTGTGTGTGAATGTGTGTTTGTGTTTTTGTGCGTGTTTGAGTGTGTGTGAGAGTGAGTGTGTGCGTGTGCGTGTTTGAGTGAGTGTGTGTGTGTGTGTGTGTGAGTGTGTGTGAATGTGTGTTTGTGTTTTTGTGCGTGTTTGAGTGTGTGAGAGTGAGTGTGTGTGCGGGTGGGCGTGTTTGAGTGAGTGTGTGTGAATGTGTGGGGTTTTTTTTATGCATGTTTGAGTGTGTGAGAGTGAGTGTGTGTGTGTGTGCCTGTTTGAGTGAGTGAGTGTGTGTGTGAATGTGTGTTTGTGTTTTTGTGCGTGTTTGAGTGTGTGTGAGAGTGAGTGTGTGTGTGTGTGTGTGTGTGAGTGTGTGTGAATGTGTGTTTGTGTTTTTGTGCGTGTTTGAGTGTTTGAGAGTGAGTGTGTGTGCGGGTGGGCGTGTTTGAGTGAGTGTGTGTGAATGTGTGTTTGTGTTTTTGTGCATGTTTGAGTGTGAGTGAGTGTGTGTGTGTGTGTGTGTGCCTGTTTGAGTGAGTGAGTGTGTGTGTGAATGTGTGTTTGTGTTTTTGTGCGTGTTTGAGTGTGTGTGAGAGTGAGTGTGTGCGTGTGCGTGTTTGAGTGAGTGTGTGTGTGAGTGTGTGTGAATGTGTGTTTGTGTTTTTGTGCGTGTTTGAGTGTGTGAGAGTGAGTGTGTGTGCGGGTGGGCGTGTTTGAGTGAGTGTGTGTGAATGTGTGTTTGTGTTTTTGTACGTGTTTTGAGTGTGTGTGAGAGTGCCCTTGTTTATATTACATTGTGGGGACCAAATGTCCCCATAAGAATAGTAAAACCTGAGATCACCTACATTGTGGGGACCAGCCAGCGGTCCCCACTTTTCAAAAGGCTTATAAATCACACAGGATGAGTTGTTTTGAGAAAGTAAAAATGCAGAATGTTTCCTGTGATGGGTAGGTTTAGGGGTAGGGTTAGTGTGTGTGTGTGTGATGGGTAGGTTTAGGGGTAGGGTTAGTGTAAGGGGACAGAATATACAGTTTGTACTGTATAAAAACCATTACGTCTATGGAGAGTCCCCACAAAGATAGTGAACCAGACATGTGTGTGTGTGTGTGTGTGTGTGTGTGTGTGTGTGTGTGTGTGTGTGTGTGTGTGTGTGTGTGTGTGTGTGGTGAGTGTGTGTGAGTGTACGTACTTATATATGTATCTATTATCTGTAATGGTGTGTTATGACCTGAAGGGTTTTGTGACGGGGGGTAAAGATGGAGTTGTGGAACTGTGGGACGACATGTTCGAGAGATGCCTGAAGACCTACGCCATCAAGAGGGCCGCGCTCTCGCCTTCCTCAAAGGGTGTGTGTTCCTCCGCGTGTGTTTCTCTGTGTGTGTTTCAGGGTCAGTGAAGAACCGGTTTACCTGGAGAGGATCTTGAGCTGCTCTCTGCTTCTCTGTAGATAAAGAAATACAAGTTTGTGTCATTTAGTTTAACTCTGATATTCCTCACATAGGAGTCACACTTATGATCCAGACAATATAATAAGCATAAAAAAAAATAAAAATAAAAAAAGATGAAACAAATGTACTATATTTTATTTCAATAGTATTTATTATTTAATATTTTGCATTTTAAGGGGATTTAATGATACTAGACAATATTCACCTCTAAATTATTCACTTTAATGCTACATAAAATAATATGAATATTACAAAAATATTTTGTTATGTTAAATTAATACAGCGTTTAACATTTTTTTAATGAAATGAATATATATTTTGTCTCAGTAATATTTATTATTTTGATGAGAATTCATGGTATTAGACAATATTCTCCTCTAGATTATTTATTTATATGTAAATGAATACCTGTATTAGAAAAAATAATTCAAGTTAATTTCAATTAATACAGTGTTTAATTAAAATAGAGCAATAGAGATTTAAAATCCAATGCATGGAAGGCAAATTGGTGCCATCTGGTTTGAGAAATGAAGAAAATAATATTTAATGACACATAAATATATACACTGGTCTGTGTATTCCATAGTTGCTTGAAAGAGTAATTTCAAACATAATTATTTACTTTACTTACATTATGTGTTGAAATTGTATATATATATATATATTAAGACATTATGAAGGACTAGTTAATTGTGGCTGATATTGTACCCCAAAAATGCTCTGTATTTATTATTATTCCTGTGGCGGTCAAAAAGATCACAAGTTTTAAAACTATTTGATTTAAGGTCAATCAGCCTTTTCTAATCATGTCCATGCTTTTTCATGTAGTACCAGTACAAGTGTCAGTCTAAAAGGGTTACGTGTGTGTTATTTTAGGCCTGCTGTTAGAGGACAACCCCTCCATCCGGGCGATCACTCTGGGACACGGACACATTCTGGTGGGAACAAAGAACGGAGAGATCCTGGAGATTGACAAGAGCGGCCCGATGACTTTACTCGTACAGGTGTGTGTCCCCGTCAGATATAAAGCTGCGGAATATAAACACGGTCAAGCCAACTAAAGAGCTCAGGCAGGTCAACTAGTTCACAACATGTGCATGTGTGCATTTAGCAGACGCTCCATCGAAAGCGACTTGCAGAGCCAACGTTTTCCATCTAGCTACAATAATCCGCTTAATGCTACTATATGTAAGAATTTTGTAATAAAATATCCCAAAATCACTCGCACAGTGTGATATATTTCCTGCAGTTGTGTACTTACAATATCCCAAAAGTTCCCAAAGATTTTTAATTTCAGAGAAATTCCAATTTTAAATAACGGCTCGTCCCTGTTCACTTGTCGCCTGTCAATGACGTAATATCCGCGTTATCCCTGGTTAGTCACCATGGCAACAGATGTGGACAACCGCGTTACGTCTAGCGGCGCGCTCACGCTGTTGTTGTTTCGGTCAAACATTATGGACCATGGCAAGCGGACTTTGGGACAAAAGGAGAACTAAAACGAGGATCAATATCAGCGTGGCGTTTTCGAGATGCCGAGAGCTAGCGTCCGCGGCTAACTTCCACTGAGCAAATGTACATAAAACTAATCAATGTTATATAGCTCAACATGATGAAATGTTAGAATATGATCAGTATGTTATTCTAATGTTGATCTCGCTCACTGCTAGTCTCATACAGACAAACTAACACATAGAATAACATAACTTTAACACACTCAAATGCAGTTTAGTGTGATAGTGTAGAGCAAGTGAAACAGCGCTGCGTTCCCTCACAAGTTTCATTCATCTGATAAACTGCCCTGTGTGAGTATTATTCAGCACTAGCGGGTAAGTTAGTTCGGTAGAATGAAATGTCCTCATTCCTTTATATCCGCGGGACTCGCGTGTGGCGCTGAGATCTGTCTCTCATTAGCACTCGCGCCCTGCTTCATTCCACAGTCATGCTAAAAACATCAGTGTATTCACTCCATAAACACATCCATAAACATTATTAGATCCATCGGCATGACGACAAGTTCCATAATTCTGCTTATGCGTCATCAACCTACGCCTTTGTTATTGTGAGAGGTTAGCGACCCCTAGCGGCGAAAAAAATTACATATTGTATCTTTAATATCAGCTTTGTTGAACTTTTTAACAGGTTTCTTCAATATGATAATAGCCATGTTTCATCCACCTATTTTTATGCACATTTTGGGATATTGTATAAAAAACAAACACTGGACAGAAACGGCAAGATGCGCAAAAATGTATATAAAAAACAAACAACATATGTGCTCATTTTAGTCTGACAAGAAGACATGCACATAAACTACGATGGAAATAAATCCCTTGATGAGCAACAGAAAAGCTCACATGACTCTCGTGACTTGCGTTCCCGAACACCAACATCCGAACGCCAGAGAACATCATCAGACGCTCTGAGACAAACTCATTTATAATGGAGGATAAAGAGCCACAGTTTGTTCCCCGATTACAGCAACTTCCATTTTTATTTCGGATATTTTGCACCAGGAAGTGACTATTTTGTTCACTTAAACACATGGGATGGAAACGCTGCTTTATTCGCAAATGTTTTATGCGATATTCCAATTAAAGTTAAAAGTTAAAAATAATTCATGTGATTTTCAATTAATACAGTTTAATTAAAATAGAGCAAATATATTTAAAATCCAATGCATGGAAGGCAAATTGAAGAAAATCATATTTAATGACGTAAATATACATATACAGGTCTGTGTATTCCCTAGTTACTTGTAAGACTAATTTCGAACATAATTACTTTTATTATGTGTTGCATATGTATGTATATATATATATATATATATATTAAGACATTATGAAGGACTACTTAAATGTGCAACTTTACATGGATATTGTGTGTATTGTGTTTTAGGGTCATATGGAGGGGGAAGTTTGGGGTCTGGCTGCTCATCCACTGCTGCCCATCTGTGCCACTGTGAGTGACGACAAAACACTGCGGATCTGGGAGCTCTCAGCCAACCATCGAATGGTGGCCGTCCGGAAACTGAAGAAAGGTAGATGATCTCTCACCATACAGTAACAGCTAACCTTCTGCCAGTGGGTAGGGCTCTATGATTTATGCAGAAAAATACAGACAGAATGTATTTTGTTGTTTTAGTTTCATGTTATCACTGTGAAGCTGCTTTGATACAATCTGTATTGTAAAAAGCGCTATATAAATAAAGGTGACGACTTGACTTGACTTGACTTGACTTGACTTGACTTGACTTGACTTGACTTGACTTGACTTGACTTGACTTGACTTGACTTGACTTGACTTGACTTGACTTGACTTGACTTGACTTGACATGACTTGACTTGACTTGACTTGACTTGACTTGACATGACATGACCTGCCGGAGTTTCTGAAGCTTGTGTAAAGGCTCCGCCCTCTTCAGAACGGAGGCGGAGCTAAAGCTCATTTGCATTTAAAGGGACACACACAAAAACGGCGTGTTTTTGCTCTCACCCAAAAAAGAGGCAAATTTGACAAGCTCTAATAAATGATCTGTGGGGTATTTTGAGCTGAAATTTCACAGACTCATTCTGAAGACACCATAGATTTATATTACACCTGGTGAAAAGGGGCATAATTGCACCTTTAATCAAATACTGCTGGTCAAATTCAACATCACGATTTAATTGTGCTGATGTGTCTGTGTGTAGGTGGCCGATGCTGTGCCTTCTCCCCCGACGGAAAAGCCTTAGCGGTGGGTCTAAACGACGGCAGCTTTCTGGTGGTGAATGCAGACACGCTGGAAGACATGGTGACCTTTCACCACAGGAAGGAGATCATCTCTGACATCAGGTTCTCTCAAGGTAACCATCTACTCTCAAGAGCTGTAATTCCTAAACCCTTCTTCTTCTTCCAGTTTAGATGTAAATACCCTCAAATTAAACCTGATAGTTTCACTTTCAGTCCATATATTTATTATATAACTATAGCGTTAATATGTTTTGGTAAATACCTGAAAAATCTAAAATTGTGCCTGTGTCCAAATATATATGGACCTAACTGTATATATGATTGATAATAAAATAATAGAAATTACTATTAATTAATATTATTAATTATTTTTAATTAATATGAACATATTAAGTGATAATAAAAGTAAATAATGCATATATATATAACATATAAATTGATAAAAAAAATATCATTTTATATATATACATAATATATATTGACATAAAAAATATATAATAAAATGATAAATATAATAATAAAGTTAATTTATTATATTATTTATATTATTTTACTAAAACTATATATAAAAATAATAATAATAATATATTTACTATATATTTACATTTACTATATTATATTTACTAATATTTTTGTTTCATGACATAATAGCTGCATAAAGCATGTAATTGATGTAATATTGTCTTTTATCTTGCAGATGCTGGAAAATACCTCGCCGTGGCCTCCCACGACTCATTTGTGGACATTTATAACGTTCTGACCAGTAAGAGGGTGGGCATCTGTAAAGGAGCGTCCAGCTGCATCACACACGTGGACTGGGACGTGCGCGGTAATCCTCGCAAACCCAACACACAAATATATATTCAAGCAATAATATGCAACTTCATGTCTATCTTCATGTCATGACTTAATCCTTGAGTGAGAAACAGGAAGAATGAATCTACACATACATTGTTTTGATAGTGTTTTGAACTGTGAGAATTTGCTGGCCATGAAACTGTAGTTTGCATTATTTTTATATCAGGAAATAGCATCTTTTATACTAATAGTTAAAGGGGTGGTTGATTCTGATTTGACTTTTCTAACTTTAGTTAGTGTGTAATGTTGCTGTTTGAGCATAAACAACATCTGCAAAGTTACAACGCTCAAAGTTCAGAGCAAAGGGAGATATTTGCTTTTAAAGAAATCGCTTTTTAAGGACTACAACAAACGGCTGGTAGAGACTACACCACATTCCTCCCGGGTTAGTGACATCACCAACCCTAGAATTTACATAAACCCCGCCCCCTGGACACGATTTATAGATTATCAAGACAGAATATGCTAATCAACGACTAGTAGATAACTACACATCAGCTTCATAAATTCATCAACTAACCATTCAGAAATGTCCTGTTGCTTCTACATGTTGTCACTTCTTCTTGAGTCTCTCCATCATTGTCTGACTCCGGTTTGAACATAAAAGGCTAAAAGTTTTTGAAATGTTCAGTGCATGTGTGTGTGAGGTAAAAGGACACAAGCTCTTGAAGCTCCGCCCCCTGTGCCAGGAGCAGCAGCTCATTTGCATTTAAAGGGACACACACAAAAACTGTGTGTTTTTGCTCACCCTCAAAAAGTGACAACTTTAACATGCTATATAAAAATATCTGAGGGGAATTTTGAGCTAAAACTTCACACACACACTCTGGGGACATCAGAGACTTATTTTACATCTTGTGAAAAGGGCATTATACCACCCCTTTAAGGGATTATTTAGTGCCTATTAGTGACAAACAACAAAGGTCACCATGTACTGTATATTATAAGTCATGCATTTTATTTCAGTTCCAATAACTGATCATTTTCTCGCCAAAGCCAGTGTTTACTAACTTCTGACATTTGGCGAGTGTTCGTTTTGCACCCTGTCTGTAAGCATGTGCATTTACACGGGTAATTTTGCTTTGGTAGCAAAAAGCTGCTGAAATCCATCAATGAAAGAAGTAAAAGTATAGGGAGCTAAACATGTTTGTGTGCATTAATGCAGGGAAACTGCTTCAAGTCAACACTGGTGCCAAAGAGCAGCTTTTCTTCGAAGCTCCACGAGGAAGACGACAAACTATCAGCAGTTTAGAGGTAGAGAAACTAGACACACATCTGGTTACGTGGCTAAGTGCAGCGCTGTGACCGTGTGTGTGTGTGTGTGTGTGTGTTCAGTCTGAGAAGATGGAATGGGCCACATGGACGTCGGTTCTGGGCTCCACCTGTGAGGGCGTCTGGCCCACGCTCAGTTTCGTCAACGCCTCTTCACTTACCAAAGACAAGAAGCTGCTGGCCACCGGAGACGACTTCGGCTTCGTCAAGCTCTTCAGCTTCCCCTGCAAGGTCACATGATCACATCATGTATTCCACACCACTTTTTTTAGTGTTTATGAAAGAAGCGTCGTCTGTTCATCAAGGCTGCGTTTATTTGATCAAAAATACAGTAAAAATTGTGAAATAAAAGCTGTGAGTACCTGGAAATCACAGTGTCAGGCTCTACATCCTCTGAAAACTTTTGAAATAATTCACAAATTAAAAAAATGTAAAAACTAAACTGCAAATGAGAAAGTGTGTGAAATACACTTCCCTCGTACATGATCATTTAGGGCTGCATTTATTTGATAAAAAATACAGTAAAAAAATTGAAATATTATTCTAATGTAAATCAGCTGTTCTCTATGTGAATATACAGTAAAGTGTAATTTATTCCTGTGATCAAAGCTGAATGTTCAGCATCATTACTCCAGTCTTCAGTGTCACATGATCCTTCACAAATCACTCTAATATGAGGATTTGATGATCAAGAAACATTTATGATTATTATCATTTGAAAACAAGTCATATTTTTCTGGAAACTGTGATGCTTTTTATTTTTCAGGATTCTTTGATGAATAGAAAGTTGAAAAGAACAGCATTTATCTGAAATAGAATCTTTGTAACATTATAAATGTCTTTACTGTCACTCTTGATCAATTTAATGCATCCTTGTTAAAAAAAACACTTTTGAACAATAGTGTATAAGTCTTGAGGTTTATGCATAAAACTATTAGAAAGTATTCTCTTGATGTTTTTTGTTTCATATAGGGTCAGTTTGCCAAGTTTAAGAAGTACGTGGCTCACAGTGCCAATGTGACAAATATCCGATGGTCGAATGATGATGCGATGCTGCTGTCGGTGGGCGGGGCCGACACGGCCCTCATGATCTGGGCGAGAGAGGGGATTGGTCCACGCGAGAGCAAGGCCGTGGACAGTGAGGAATCAGATGACGACGCCGAGGAGGATGGAGGTAATGTTTTAGTTTTTGTTTGTGAGAATAAACTGAGTTTAAAGATGTTTATTTGACGAACGTCTGTGTTTAGGGTACGACAGCGACGTCTCTCGGGAAAAGAACATGGATTACACGACGAAGATCTACGCCGTCAGTATAAGACAGATGACGGGCGTAAAGCCACACCAACAGCAGAAGGAGATCCTGGTGGATGAACGGTGAGAAACAGAACTGGATAATGCAGATGAAGTTATGAGTACTGCAAAATATGATTTTCTTATGTACTAGTTTTCATTTCAGTCTTGAGGTTTATGCATAAAACGATTAGAAAGTATTTTCTTGATGTTTTTTGTTTCATATAGGGTCAGTTTGCCAAGTTTAAGAAGTACGTTCTTTAAGAACGTTAAGTTTAAGTTAAGTTTAAGAAGTTTTGTCTTGTTTTCCAGAACAAATTCTTAAATCAAGGTCCATTTACCCAGAAATATGAAAGTCTTGTTTTCTGGATAATTCAAAGGGAAAATTTAAATTCACTTAATTCTGACTTAAAGTAAAAAAAATTCTCACTCCACTGGCAGATATTATATATTTTTCCCTCAAGCAACCTGTATTCTGGTGTAGCGTGATTAATATTTAATGAAATGCTGCTTTTCATCACAGTGTTTTCAACTAATTTATTAGTTTTTTAAGCATTTGTTTACGCATTTAGTGCATTTATTTTTTGCATTTATTTATGCAATTAGTGCATTTAATTTTTGCATTGTGCATTTATTGATGCATTTAGTACATTTATTTTTACATTGATTTATTCATTTAGTTTATTTATTTTTGCATTTATTTATACATTTAATTTATTTTTGCATTGTGCATTTATTGATGCATTTAGTACATTTATTTTTGCATTTATTTATACATTAAGTTTATTTATTTTTGCATTTATTTATACATTTAGTTTATTTATTTTTGCATTTATTTATACATTTAGTTTATTTATTTTTGCATTTATTTATACATTTAGTTTATTTATTTTTGCATTGTGCATTTATTGATGCATTTAGTATTTATTTTTGCATTTATTTATACATTTAGATTATTTATTTTTGCATTGATTGCATTTAGTGCATTTATTTATTTATTTATTGATGCATTTAGTACATTTGTTTTTGTCTGTAAAAAAAAAATCCTTCTTGTTTTTGTGCCAGAAAAATACAGCTCTGGTTGTTATATCATATATATATAAATCTTTTTTTCTGACCCCATTGGCAGATATTAGTTATTGTTTTAAGGGCACAAACTCACTTCATTTTGCTTCTCAAATAAATGTATCTTGGTTTAAAAAAATGTTTAGATATTTGTACTGGAAAACAAGACAGAAATACTGAGGAAGAGCGTAATTGTTTTGCAGTGACTGTGTTTCTCATGTCGAAACTCCATTATTTGTCTCCTGCAGACCTCCAGTGAGTCGCGCCGCACCGTTACCTGAAAAACTGGTGAAGAACAACATCACGAAGAAGAAGAAGATCGTGGAGGTCAGACGGGTCATGAGCTCATGAAGATATAACGTGGTCCTCTTTATTCTCAATGTGTACCATTATGTCCGTGTGTTTATAGGAGCTTTCTCTGGACCATGTGTTTGGCTACAGAGGCTTTGATTGTCGAAACAACCTTCACTACCTCAATGATGGAGCCGACATCATCTTTCACACGGCCGCTGCTGCTGTGATTCAGAACCTCTCTGCTGGTACACACACACACATGACCTCTGAACTCGGCCTTGCTGTCCCATTCTTGTCTCAACATGTGGCAAATATGCTAGATGTTTGTGAAGATTTTGAAATAATGCCTTTTGGCTTTATGGATTTGTGGGTGTGTCTTCTGAGACTAATCTGATTCCAGATCAGACATGAGGCGCTGACGCCCTCTAGAGGCTGCAGGCGGAACTGCACGTCTGGATAAAAAAGCTTAATTAACTAAATCACTTATAGTAAGAACATATGTGACCCTGGACCACAAAACCAGTCACATGGGTCCATTTTTTGCAATTGAGATTTATACATCATCTGAAAGCTGAATAAATAAGCTTTCCATTGATGTGTGGTTTGTTAGGATAGGACAATATTTGGTCGAGATACAACTATTGAAAATCTGGAATCTGAGGGTGCAAAAAAATGGAAACATTGAGAAAATCTCCTTTAAAGTTGTTCATTTATGTTCACGATTGTGCAGCATTCACTCACACAAATACATGTTTTATATATTTACGGTAGGAAATTTACTAAATATCTTCATGGAACATGATCTTTACTGAATATCCTCATGATTTTTGGCATAAAAGAAAAATGGATAATTTTGACCCATACACTGTATTGTTGGCTATTGCCTCAGATATACCCGTGCGACTCGAGACTGGTGACGTGATCCAGGGTCACATATTTGAAAATTATTATTAAAATGACTGCTTGGTTATTATATTTTCAAATTAGTTTTTTTGTCACCAGTAGTTTTTTTTGTATGTTTAAATATACTAGAATATACAGAAAGATTTAGTTTTTTGAAAGAAATTAATACTTTTATTCAGCAAGGACGCATTTAATTGATCAAAAGTGACAGTAAAGATCCTTAAGTGACAAAGAATCCTTAAAAATAAAATGTATGACGGTTTCCACAAAAATATGAGCTGTTTTCAACACTGATAATAATCATAAATGTTTCTGGAGCATCAAATCATCATATTAGAGTGATTTGTGAAGGATCATGTGACACTGAAAATTCAGCTTTGATCACAGGAATAAATTACACTTTACTAGATATTCACATAGAAAACAGCTGATTTACATTAGAATAATATTTCACTGATATTCTTGATCAAATAAATGCATCCTTGCTGAGAAGAGACTTTCAAAAAACCCAAACTTTTAAATGATAGTGTACGAGGGAAGTGTATTTCACTCACTTTCTAACTAAAATAATATTGCATTAAAAAGCACACTTAGTCTTTCTATTAATATGATGCATGCATAATGTTTCTACAAGGATTTGTGAATGATCTCAAGTGTTTTTAGATGAAGTAGCGCCTGACTCTGTGATCTGCAGGAACTCAGAGCTTTTACCTGGAGCACACGGATGATATCCTCTGCCTGACTGTCAATCAACATCCCAAATATCAAAACGTCATCGCCACCGGTCAGATCGGTACGTGTGCACGTGTTCAGCCTGGCGTCCTGACCGCTGATAGATGTAATGTTCACCGTCTGAATCATTTTCATTGGCTTACGTTCGCTTCTTTCAGCGTGCACTGCTTGGTTTTGTGTTGATAACAAGCCCTGCCTGTGATTTTGCAAATACTCTGAATCTCTCACGTAACTCTGCTTTGGCACTAAGAGCAGCTTCTCTCATTTTTTTGTTCATCACCGCCTCATCCTCTCATCCAACACACCAACACACAGGCGACATCACCGATCTGCCAGGTAGGACACAGAAACCTCCTGCGATCTGACTGCACTTCATCCCACTGACCTTGTGTGCTTCTCTCCAGAAATCCAGGACAGATTTCAGTTTCTCCAAACTAGAACACACACACACTTCTGCTTTTAAAGCAATGATCAGGGTTTAATATGCATTCAAAACTCAACATTGCATTTCGGTTCAGTCATGTCATTTTAATAGTTTCTAGACACTTCACTAGTGGTAATGCATGCAAAACCACTTAATATAGAATAATTAATCAAATAATCAAATAATATCTGTCTGTGGCTCATGAGGATCTTGAAGTTTGATGCCTCATATTTCTCAGTTCCCTTGTGTTTCATGTCCTGGTTTCATTAAAGACGTGGCTATGAAGAATACATGTTTGCATGAAGCATCATGCTGCTTGATTCTCTATCATTTTTCATATAGAGTCATGTTGACCCTTTCCCTCCCTCAGCGCTGGGATACATATCTAACGTTGACGTGTGTTTGTTCTGTCATGTTGAAAACCCTGAGGACCTCCTAATACTCATCCCAAACTCATCCTACTGCTTCTTTAACAGTGTTGGGGAGTCACTAACTAAACAAAGCTGCACTGTTAACTACATTTTTAATACTTTAAGGTCGGTACATTTTTTAAGGACAATAGTTGTTTTCAAATTACAGTAGCTTTTCCAGTAACAGACTATTTTTTCCCAAGCTATAGTGATGAATATTTAATTAAATTATGCTTTTCATCAGTGTTTTCCACTAATTTTTTTATTTTGAACGCATTTGTTTATGCATTTATTTATCCGTTTAGTGCATTTATTTTGTGCATTTATTGATGCATTTAGTGCATTTATTTACAGGATGCATTTATTGATGCATTTACTGCATTTTCTAAATTTATTTATGCATTTAGTTTCTTTTCTTTTTTTTAATGCATTTAGTGCATTTATTTTTACATTTATTATTTTTGCATTTATTTAGTGCATTTAGTGCATTTATTTACAGGATGCATTTATTGATGCATTTACTGCATTTTCTAAATTTATTTATGCATTTAGTTTCTTTTCTTTTTTTTCATTTATTTATGCATTTAGTGCATTTATTTTTACATTTATTATTTTTGCATTTATTTAGTGCATTTAGTGCATTTATTTACAGGATGCATTTATTGATGCATATACTGCATTTTCTAAATGTATGCATTTAGTTTCATTATTTTTGCATTTATTATTTTTGTATTTATTTATGCATTTAGTGCATTTGTTTACAGTATGCATTTATTGATGCATATACTGCATTTTCTAAATTTATTTATGCATTTAGTTTCATTATTTTTGCATAGGTGTAGCGTGATGAATATTTAATTAAATGCTGCTTTTCACCAGTGTTTTCAACTAATTTTATTTATTTATTTTTTGTGCAATTTATTTATTTTATTGATGCATTTATTTGGGGATTTATTTATGCATTTCATTTATTTTTGCAATGTGCATCTATTTTTGCATTTAGTGCACAGATTTGTCTGTTAAAAAAATCTGCCAGAAAAATACATCTCTGATTAAATAATAAAGTTATATAATAGAAAATATATATAAATAGAAAATAAAATATATAAATAAATGGCTTCACTGTAGTTAACTGCTTCTTGTTAGTTGCTTATAGTCTAGTTTTATATACTTACATACTACTACTTTTTGTAAATGCATCTTAACTGTAGCGTAACCATTTTAAGCCAGTTTCTTAGTGGCTTCCCATCACTGTTTATATATTTGCATAATCAATGTCTTGTAATAAACCTAATGTGTTTTATTTGCCATATGTTCTCGTTTGGGAAGCTTGTTTGCCCGTTCAGCTCTGAGTACTGACGGTGATGATGTGTGTGTGTGTGTGTGTGTGTGTGTTCCTGTAGGCCTGGCGCCGTGCATTCACGTGTGGGACGCCATGAGTAAACAGACTCTGTCTGTGCTGCGCTGCTCTCACGCCAAAGGAGTCGGATACGTCAACTTCAGCGCCACGGGGAAACTCCTGCTGTCTGTGGGAGTGGATCCCGAACACACCATCACTGTGTGGAGATGGCAGGAAGGTGTGTGTGTGTGTGTGTGTGTGTGTGTGTGTGTGTGTGTGTGTGTGTGTGTGTGTGTGTGTGTGTGTGTGTGTGTGTGTGTGTGTGTGTGTGTGTGTGTGTGTGTGTGTGTGAGAGAACTACTGATCCATGATCACTACTGATCAAAACTCTTAACACAGTTCTCCTGAACAGTTTCAGCTTGGCATAGCTGGTCATTTCACATTCATAATGCACTATAACTACTAAAATATGTGTTTGAGGGGGCGGGGCAAATGAGACAAAGTTCAGCCAATGAAGACAATTATGCAAATCTGTTACAAACCTAGGTAGGTTCTGCAGGAAGAGACACTGGAATTACATTTATGCATTTTGCAGATGCTTTTATCCAAAGTGACTTACATTGCATTTCAAGGTACACATTTACATTCTTATCAGTTCTTGCTTTCCCTGGGAATCGAACCCATGACCTTTGCGTTGCAAGCACCAACGCTCTACTGTTTGAGCTACAGGAAACTTTATTTATCTGCACTTTGATATTTGAAACTTTGCAGAACTTTTACATTCACAGGCATCTTTATTACACACTATAAAAGGGAATACCTGAAAAAGCATAATGGGGCACTTTAAGTTTAATGGCAGTAAATGTGCAAATTGGCCTGTAGGTACATAGAGTTTTAGGGATATTTGTATCTAAAGTGAGATAATAATTGATGTAATTTGAAAGGTGTGGGCAGTAATCAGCCCTCTGGTGCTCTTCGGGCAAAATTGTAATTGTTTTCTTCATCGGAATGGTGCGAAACACGGTGAAGGTTTTGGCACTTGCTGTGTGAACACAAAAATCATGGACATGATTGGAACAGGTTAAATGGTCCTGAAGAAAATAGTCACACTTGAGCTCCTCTCACTGGAAATGAATGGGAGACGGATTTCCTCTAGTGGAAGCGTTTGGTACTGCGGCCACACACACTCTCGCTGAAAGATAATTTTTTGAGATATCAAGCTCAAATTTAGAACACAACTTGTTTAGATTTATGGTTTTGATTTTCTCAGTTTTAGAGTAAAGCATGTTTTTGAAAATATATATTTCATATACAATTTTTCATAACAATAAACGTAAAATTCACTTTTTAAAACTTTTTTCACTTCAGCAATAATCTGCCAAGTGTCTTTGAAAAGAGATCAAACTGAAGTCTGTCGCTCTAAAGCATTCAAGAGTTTAAGTTGGACATTTAATGTTCAGATCTATGCTCAAAAAGTGAATAAATGGATTATAAATACAGCGTAAATATAATTTAGTAGCATAAAATCCCCTAAAAATACAAATTATTAAATAAACATTCAAATTTAAACATTCAAATTTAAAATAAAAAAAACACTGATGAACTAAAATATAGTACATTAATTCAATTGAAAAAATGAATTTTGGTCATATTTGACTGACACATGAAAAGCACCAGAGGGTTAAATATTCCAGAGTTTTGATAAAGTGACTCAAGTATTCAGAAGTCTGTTGTAGCGATTGTAAAAACCTGTAATCTTCTTTAATTGTGTGCTCAGGCTCGAGGGTCTGCAGTAAAGGCGGTCACACAGACCGGATCTTCGTGGTGGAGTTCAGGCCCGACTCGGACACGCAGTTTGTGTCTGTGGGGATTAAACACATCAAGTTCTGGACGCTGGTGGGAGGATCTCTGCTGTATAAGAAAGGAGTGATCGGAGCGGTGGAGGACGGCCGCATGCAGACCATGCTCTCTGTGGCGTTCGGAGCCGTGAGTCTCGCGCATTCAGGGACAGGGTTTCAAATGAGCCTTTTCACTCACAGGACAATTTGGCTACTTCATTTTTAAGTTACCGGCCGTTCAGAACTTCTACTAACCAAAAAATTTAAATAATCCGAATTTTATTTCATATATATATATATATATATATATTTTTTTTTTGTATATATATATAGATTTTTTATATGAATTATAAATTTGGATTTCATACATTAATTTCTTATTCAAACTAAATCCTGTCATCCAGCATCACCTCCTCTTCCTCTTTCATCCTCATCCTTTTCACCAAACGTGTTTTAGGTGTCCAGATTAATACAGGACAAAGAACATCAAATAAATGTAGGATGTTGGAAAATAACAATGTCTTTTCTGTTCACCAAATGCTTTTTAATCTTCTATTGCTTCAATGCAAATGAAGAAGCGCGCCGCTATGTGTTGCGTAGTGACGTGTGTGTTCAGGTTAGCCAGATATGAGCAGATTCTGCGTAATACACTGTATTTGATATATATGATGACTCACGAGTTGAGTATTTGTCTTAAACGAACTTCCCTAGCAAAGTGAGTAAACATAGTAACACGCCAAATTGTCTCGTGATTTGATGGCATTAGTTGATTTTTACCTGCATTTGACAGGTGTTAATTTCAAACCCTGTTCATGGACATTATCACAAAAATATTAACTGTTTTCAACATAATCATAAATGTTCTTAAGCAGCAAATCAACATATTAGGATGATTTCTGAAGGATCATGTGACTAAGATGTTTGTATCGTCTGACAGAATAACCTGACGTTCACCGGGGCCATCAACGGTGACGTGTACGTGTGGCGGGAGCATTTCCTGGTGCGTGTGGTGGCTAAAGCGCACACTGGACCGGTGTTCACCATGTACACCACGCTCCGAGACGGGCTCATCGTGACCGGAGGCAAAGAGAGGCCGTGAGTTCAGCTGATGTCCAGATGGGGCCCGCTCTTCAGACTTTCCCTCAATAAACTCATAATTACTGCTTATTAATAGTTAGTAAGGTAGTTGTATTGTAGGATTAAGGGATGGAGAATATGATCATGAGGAATAAGGCATTAATATGTGCTTTAATAAACAGCCAATATCCTAGTAATATGTATGCTAATGAGCAACTAGTTAATAGTGAGAATCTAAGCTAAAGTGTTACTGTTAGTTTTATACCATTTTCTATTTACATTTTTTTATTTAGGCACCATATAGAAAGAAATAGCACGTTTTCTTACACCTTGAATACAAAAGTTCTTTGATGAGTAGAAATTTCAAAAGAACAGCTTTTTTTTTAAATAGAATCTTTTGTAACATTATAAATGTTTTTACTGTCACTTTTGATCAATTTAATGTGTCCTTTGATGAATAAAAGTATTAATTTAAACTTTGAACAGTGTGTACATATCGTCAAGCAATCTTTTTCTGTAGTTGTAAACGGCTGTGTTGACTGTATTTGTGTGCAGGACTAAAGAGGGCGGCGCTGTGAAACTGTGGGATCAGGAGATGAAGAGATGCAGAGCGTTTCAGCTGGAGACGGGACTGCCAGTGGAGACCGTCAGATCTGTGTGCAGAGGAAAGGTCAGTCATGCTTATGCTTTATGCGACTGTTTTTGAGTTATTAGCATCAAACAACAGCCCTGCTGGCTGGATGACTGTGTTCATATTAGGGCTGATCTCGTATCTGGGACTATACTGTCACGAATCTTGGGTGCCGATGCGATATGTATTGCGTTTATTTATTTCTTAAGAATTGCGATTCTACAAGTATTTTTTAACCACTAGACCATGGGGAAAAGCTAGATCATACACTTATACAGACTGTACATGATGAATAAGATGAGTCATATTTACAAACAATTCATCACATCTTTCTGAGTTTCATTTCAGAAGCACATTCTCTTTAATAAATGATTCAATAACAAACACATTTTTAACAGTCACGAAACAATGTAATCGATAAATGTGCTGTTTTAAGCGCCAAGTTTCTATCAAAAGCTGTTTTACTCTATTTTGATCAATATCGTAGACATCAGTGTTCATATCGTTAGCCTCATAGCATAACTGCCTAAGTAATCTTTAAAAAAAAAATGACTTAGGCAATTATGCTATGAGGCTAACGATATTTGAACTTTAAACTTTAATCTCAGTACTTCTGTGATAATTTGAACTATTGTATCACAGAAATAATGATACGATGATGTTAAAGACGGTTTCATGACGACTCTCTCTGGGTCAGCGCCAACACAGATCTGAATGTTGCGATATGATTTTGTCAAAGGTTTAATAGACAGACGAATTGGAAGAAGATCACGTGGGTGTTTGAGTGGAGATCACAGTGTTTTAACAACTCTACTGTCTTATCTCTCTCTCAGCACGAGCAGCTCAAGGGCTTTTCAGTGCAATGTTGCCTTCACGTGTTGTGTCGTTATCTTTGAGTGTTTAGTGTCATAATGTCCCATTTCATCCTCTGTTGGAACAAAAGTGGCTAACTTCTGTCAACCTCGTCTATAAGCAAGGGCAAAAATAAAGGTTGTATGTTTCTTTGTTGGATGAAAGGGAAAGATCTTGGTGGGAACGAAGGATGGCGAGATCATCGAGGTGGGAGAGAAGAACGCCGCCTCCAACACCATGATAAACGGACACACACAGGGACGCATCTGGGGTCTGGCCACACACCCCTCCAAAGACGTCTTCATCTCCGCCAGCGATGATGGAACCATACGCATCTGGGACCTGGCAGATAAGGTGAGGGATTGTGGGTAATGGAGAAATGGGAGTGTTTACACCACCGTTTAAAGAGTTTGGGGTCAATAAGATTCAATCAACTATCAAGGACACATTCATTTGATCAAATGCATCAGTAAAGACATTTATAATGTTACAAAAGATTCTATTTCAAATAAACACTGTTCTTTTGAACTTCAAAGAATCCTGAAAAATAAAGGTCCTATTTTAACGATCTAAGCTCATGGTCTAAAGCGCTCAGCGCAAGTTCACTTAGTGCGTGTCTGAATCCACTTTTGCTAGTTTAACGGCGGGACAAATGGTCGGCGCTCCCGGCGCATGGTCTAAAAGGGTTGTCCCTATTCTCTTAATGAGTAATGGGTGTGTTTTGTCCCTATTCTCTTAATGAGTAATGGGTGTGTTTTGTCCCTATTCTCTTAATGAGTGATGGGTGTGTTCTGGGCGTAACGTGAAATAAACCATTCAGAGTCTCATCTCCCATTCCCTTTAAAAGCCAGTTGCGCTCACAACTGGTTTTCAGACCAGCAGCCTATGAGCGCACAAATAGGCGCAAATGCATTTAAATAACTATTTAAATGCTATTTAAACAACGTGGCGCAGGACGTGAAAATGATAACTGCGTCGGGCTGAAACTAGCAAAAAACACTTGAGTCGCGCCTAACACTGCATTACATCAAGTGCATGATAGGAGCCCACATGTATCACAGTTTCCATCAAAATATGAACCGTTTTCAATGCTGATAATAATCATAAATGTTTCTTGAGCATCAAATCCTCATATTAGAGTGATTTCTGAAGGATCATGTGACACTGAAGACTGGAGTAATGATGCTGAAAATACAGCTTTGATCACAGGAATAAATTACACTTTACTGTATATTCACATAGAAAACAGATGATTTACATTGTAAAAATATAAAAAAATATTTTTGATCACATAAATGTAAAATGGAGAGCACTCCTTTCAAAAACATAAAAAATCTTACCGACCCCAAACTTTTGAATGGCAGTGTATGTCTATTAATACTTAATTTTTTTGTCTCGCAGAAACTTCTGAACAAAGTCAGTCTGGGTCATCCGGCGAAGTGCACGGCGTACAGTGCGAACGGAGAGATGGTGGCGATCGGGATGGAGAACGGAGAGTTCATCGTTCTGCTGGTGAATTCACTGACTGTGTGGGGCAAAAAGAGAGACCGAAGTGTGGCCATCCAGGACATACGGTCAGAAGACACACCGCATGTCAAACACAGGAGAAACAGCTCCATCAATCCCACAATACACTACAAAATACATCTCTAATTATCAAAAATACTGAAAAATTGATGCAAGTTTTTGCTCAATGGGGAAGAAAAGTAATAAAATCAAACCCACAAAACATTACAAATCAGAGATGCATGGATGTATAAAAGCCAAGTTTTTCACTGTTTAAAAACAGCCGATGATCAGGTCCGATTATATCCTGTCAATCAAAATGGACAGAGAAACGTATCAGATTGTGTGTGAACTAAATCTCTCTCGTGTTAAATTTAGAGAAAGTTAACGCATCAATAACGCATTAACAGTGACGTTAAAGCAGACTCTGTTTGACCCTGTGAATCACCTGTAGTTCAAGCCAGGTTTTTCCCTACATAAAACATTATTTAGCGTCTCACATTCAATAATCACAAAGAACTTTTGATAAAAAAATCTGTCTCAGCTTTCAATTTCTGTCCATTTTATCACGAAATCCTAAGAGGCATTTTGACGCTGACCGATTGTTGTAGCGCCTCAGTTCAAGCGGAACTCGAGTCTTTAGTTATAGCGCCAAAAAACATGAATTAACATCACAATTTATGTTTAAAGATACAGTACAACTTACTGAAATGAATTCAGTCTCAAGTAATCGCTCCATCAGTGTTCAAAGTCCCCCTGTAGTCAATCATTGTATCCCTTAAAACTTGATCACCATAATGACATATTTAAACATTTTTATCTTGAAAAAATGTCTTAAAAAAGCTTGAATGTAAGTCGACACCCTTGCCTCATTTAGTATGCTTGGTTCGATGAATATGCAAATGAGCCCCGCCTCCACTCACTCGCTCAGCTCAGAGATCCACTGGTTGACGATCACACGTTGATCTGATTGGTTACAAGGTAGTTTGTGACGTCAGAAACACCAGCGATTTCAAAGCGTGTTTTTGAGACTGTCTTTGGTTCACTGCAGTTTTAAGGAGGAAATACTCAGCAATGGTGTCGACTCATGAACTTACACATGCTTTGTCTTAAAGCAGATTAAAAACACCACATAGACACATAAACAACATTAAAAGCTGGATTTACACCACTTTAATAGCGGGAAAGACGTCAATAAAACTGCTTGTGAACAATGTCACTTAATGTTGGATTTACCTCAGGAAAGTTATCCAGTGTTCACAGTTCGTTAGCAATAAACACACTAGAGAAGAGCTCATCTACTGTTAATTATATATGCATGTTTCAATTATTTTGTTATGAAGAAGTGTTTATATAAACTACCTTATCTGAAACAGCTTGAGTGTAATTATTAAATCTGAAAATAAATAGCAGTTGAATGTAATAGTTTAGGCTCTGTTGTTAATTTTAACCTAATATTATAGTAATGAACCGAATGAGAGGATTCTCTGTGTAGTTTAAGAAAATCAAACTATCGGTATCAGCAGACATCGATTATTTATGATATCTGAGATATTTAGTATCTGTGCATCTCTAGTTAAAATACATGATCAAAAATATATAAAAATTCAGTAACACTTTATTTTACAGTTTATTTTATGTACTTACCATTGTAATAACAGTAAATTATGCATAATTACATGCAACTAACCCTCAACCAAACTCTAACCCTATAGTAAGTACATGTAGTTGCTTAATATTACTCAGTACTTAAATATATAATTACACTGTAACAATGACAACCTTAAAAATAAAGTGTAACCAAAAAATTTGATTTACTTGAGAAGCAAAATGACTGAAGATATGAAGTCTTGTCTACTGAAAAATCTATCAAAACTAAGCAAGTTTTTGCTTAAAATGAGAAAAAATATCTCAATGTGGAAGAAAAGGAATAAAAGAAGAGTTTATTTTTCTGAACACACAGACAGCAAAAAAAAACGTACTATCTGAAGTAATTTTGCTTCTGTAAGTGCGTCTTGATTTCTGAATGTTGTGATATTTCAGAAAGCGTGTTTGCGGTGCATTGATCAGATGTAATAACGCCACACAGGTTCAGTTCTGATAACCGGCTGCTGGCCGTCGGCTCGGTGGAGTGCGCTGTGGACTTCTACGATCTGACTCTGGGTCCGGCTCTCAATCGCATCGGATATTGCAAAGATATTCCTGGCTTTGTGATCCAGCTGGACTTCTCTGCCGACAGCAAGTACATCGAGGTACAACTGACTACATAATCAGAAGAACATGTTTCCACAAAATTACATACATAGCTGAAATGTGTTTTTTTGTGCATGTACAATTTTGCACAAACAAAGAATATTGCATGGATTTTAAGTTTTTTGTAAGTTTTTTAAAAGTTTTTTTTAAAGTTTTTTTTAAAGTTTTTTTTAAGCTTTTTTTAAGTTTTTTTTAAGTTTTTTGTAAGTTTTTTGTAAGTTTTTTTTAAAGTTTTTTTTAAGTTTTTTTTAAGTTTTTTTTTATTTTTAAGGTCCAACCAAAATATATATATATATATATATATATATATACACACACATACACATACATACACTATATGTATCGAAAAGAAAAAAAGTGCATTAATTAAGGGTGATGTCACATGTGCCGGTCTGAACAATGTGAGGAATGTGCTTCTTAATTACTATTTATTAGTAACTTATTGATTAAATCTAGTAATTTTAAGGTAAATAAAATAAAATAAAAATTTAAATCACAAAAAATCTCTAAACAAATTGCGTTAAAAAATTGAAAAAATATTATCAAAATGAAATCAAATAATCTTTCAGGACAAAACAAACTGTGAAGTGTAGTGTTGGTGCTCTGCGAGGGAAGGATGCTGACGCGGGTCGTGTCGTGTGTTCAGGTCTCCACAGGCTCTTATAAGCGGCAGGTTCACGAGGTTCCCAGCGGGAAGATGGTCACAGAACCGGCTCTGGTGGACAGGATCACATGGGCTACATGGACCAGGTGACTCTCAGATCTGTGTGATGATGATGATGATGATGATGATGATGATGATGTCAGTGTACCGTGGTAAACTCTCTCTCCTGTGCAGTGTCCTGGGCGACGAGGTTCTGGGCGTCTGGCCTCGTAACGCAGAGAAAGCCGACGTGAACTGCGCTTGTGTTTCTCACGCCGGGCTGAACGTGGTCACCGGAGACGACTTCGGGCTCGTGAAGCTCTTCGACTTCCCCTGCACGGAGAAATTTGTAAGTCTTCACTCAAGTCACATGTATTTATAGGCTTTAAGTGCGACTGAACCGTCTATACGGGAGAGGAGCTGATTTGCTGGAGTTATTACATGACAGATTAAATACGTTTTTTAAATATGTTTTTCCCCAAGACTACAACATGCACATCTTAGTCAGTCAAAACTCTCCTCATGCTCCATATAATGGTTAAGTTGATAATCATGATTATTTTTGCTCAAAATATTAACCATTGTTGTCATTTAAGAGATTCTCATCAGAATTATTGCACCACTCATGCTTTATTTGACCTCTTCTAGTTTGGCTTTTTATAGGCTATTTATCATAAATTAACACACATTATGAAAACAGGCAAAACAAGAAACTTCTCTCAGAAATGTAAACGGTGAAATTCCTAATAGTTATTTCAATAGGTCTAAATTACATTAATTCATAAAAGCATTAAAAGACACAGAGGTTGTGTTGCGTAAGTGCATTTTTTCAGCATCAACAATCATAAATATAGTGGAGATTTGTGTTTTTACTAACGGTTTGCACTTCTTCACAGGCCAAACACAAGCGATACTTCGGTCACTCTGCACACGTGACCAACATCCGCTTCTCTTATGATGACAAATATGTGATCAGTGTAGGAGGCAACGACTGTAGGTGAGCTGACGTGTGTGTGTGTGTGTGTGTGTGTGTGTGTGTGTGTGTGTGTGTGTGTGTGTGTGTGTAAACGGTGCATGATTAATAACTCTTATTAACGCCTGTGTTCTGTCTCTCAGTGTGTTCGTGTGGAGATGTGTGTGTGTGTGTGTGTGAACTCTTATTAAGGCCTGTGTTCTGTCTCTCAGTGTGTTCGTGTGTGTGTGTGTGTGTGTGTGTGTGTGTACTCTTATTAATGCCCATGTTCTGTCTCTCAGTGTGTTCGTGTGTGTGTGTGTGTGTGTGTGTGTGTGTGTGTACTCTTATTAATGCCCATGTTCTGTCTCTCAGTGTGTTCGTGTGTGTGTGTGTGTGTGTGTGTGTGTGTGTGTGTGTACTCTTATTAACGCCTGTGTTCTGTCTCTCAGTGTGTTCGTGTGGAGGTGTGTGTGATTCCTCCAGCGTTCGGATGCTGACCTTGATGGAGACAACCATTCTGTGAAGTGCAATGTTTACGCTCACATGTACTTAAAAAAAAATATACACTCATAAATCATGCCAATATTTCAGAAATAAATGTATTTTTTGTTTATTCTGAAGTGCCTTGGAGACACAGTTTGCTGATCTTTGCCCCGAAATGTTCACATGATGCATATATGGTGCTAAATGGAATATGTCCACTTAGAGCTTTTTAAAATTGTTTTAAAAAAATCATGCATTATGCAATTTTAATTTTTTTCCCTCCTTCTTTTTACATTTTGTACATAAATGTCAAATATAAATATCCTCTCATTAAATGCTCTTCCTGTTAAAAATATCCAAATACATGGGACTCAGGAGAAATTAAGTACTGTAATGTGTAGATGTTATATTTGACCTGTGCTATTTTTGTTAAAATATTTATTTTTTATGTACGTATTTACGTATGAAGTATGCAAATTAGTCGGTTGGTCTTTATGAACTGTTGGCGTATGTGGAAATTGCAAAAAAAAAAAAACTCACTGGCTGTCCAAATATAAAAGTTATATGAAATGTCTGTAGTAGCGTTGTGTGTTAGATTGCGATGCACTGTTTGTAGCCAATCACGTGACAGCAGCTGTTAATCGTGTGCAGATATATCCAGTTATATCTGTCATTTGTATGTTCATGTTTTTGTAATTTGTCTGATCAGAGGTCAGTTTAATTGAAAGATATATACTAATGCATGAATCGAAGTCTGTGTGATCGTTGGTCATGAATGAATACTTTTATAATTATAATTAAAGAGAACAATGTGCTGAAATTGAGTGTTGTTCCATCTTTCACCAGCTGGTGGCAGCGTGTCTGAGATCTCATCAGAAGAAATCAGTTTTAATTCAGTATTGCCTTAAACGATTAAATAACGAGTCGAACGAGATCAACTTCGGAAGTGATATAAACAAATACCAGAAGCTTAACCACACAGAAAACGAGTTTTGCACGGGCAAAAAGTCTTCAGAAGAAACCAGACAGGGTCCTTTGACTTCCATGTGGGGAAAAAAAAAAATACTATGGAAGTCAATGGGGTCCAAAAACTTTTTGGTTACAAACATTTTCCAAAATATCATCTTTTGTGTTCAGCTGAAAAAAAAATATTTATACAGGTTTGAAACAACTTGAGAGTGAGTACATTTAATTTTTAGGTGAACTATCCCTTTAAGACAATTGTTTTTTATTACAAGTATTTCAGAAATGTTTAAATAAGCCAATGAGGCATTATCTATTAATAATTTGTATGCATTTCCACAACAGAATTCTGAACAATAAATAGGCCTAAATCAGGTTCAACATTATTTTTATCACTCTATAAATGTGCCTGAGTAAAATAGTCAACAGACAGAAAAAAAAACATCACTGTGTTTTAAGAATATAATGTTGTATAAAATCAGACGAACGATATATGAACAAACCTTCAGAATATAGATATAAATAAATAAAAACGTGTGTTTGGTGCGTAAAGCTGCTGTAGTGGAGATTTCTGACTCATTAAAGATAGAGAATATAAAAGATAAAACTTTAAAGATAGTATTGTGGTTTAAATCTACAGACGCAAATAAATAAAGTTATAAATAAACACTTAAAAGTACGGCGTCCCTGATAGGACATGGTGATGGAACACACATGAGATATATTTCGATGTTTTTGATTTTGTGTTTAAAAGCATTTACAAATAATTTTTCCTCGCATCTCATATATTCACCATGTATAATCTGTGTTTTGAACGTTTTATTTCTGCTAGTCTGAAAGAAAGCAAGTTATGGAAGCAATATATAGCCCAAAATCTCACATCTGGGGGGACGACGACGACTATGTTTTTGACTGTAGCTTCTGGTTCTAATAGTAACGCACCTGATTTATCAGTGAACGATCTATTCTCCGGATTCAGCAAATAAAAGTAAACAATGCATTCCAGATCCGCCCAGCGCAGTGTGAGTGTGTGTGAGAGAGAGATCTCTGGCACGCAAACATAAAACACACACACAATAAACACTCACCTCAACATGTAATGCTATTCTTGTGGATGGTTTTACGTACATTACCATGGTGACGCTATTGTAAAATCACTTATAATGCCATGATTGGACTATAGTAATAAATAATAGGATTAATTCGAGGTTTGTAAAAGTGCAGTAACATTCCACTCGTGTTTTCTTGCCACACATTCAGTTTTGCTTCAGGGCGCCATCATTATTCAGACGATAGTGAGTGTCAGATCTTCACATCGCCAAGATCAGGTGTAAGAAAACACACTCTTAACCCTTAAACGTTCTCCATGTGCACTCAAACTTATTACTGTTCATTTCTTACTTTGTTTTACTTTTCAAGAACAGATAATGAACTTACATAATAACATGAAATCAAGAATTTGCATTGTCCTCAAAAGATGTCTAGACACAGAATTAACGCAAAAATAAATAAATCCAATAAAATTATTTAATAAACTGGGGGGAATTTTTTTTTGCTGCCTTAAATTTTTAAGTAGCCTACAATCATCTTGGATGTTTAAGTCATTTCAACTTAAATTACATTAAATCGACTCAAAAAAATAAATAAATAAAAAGTTTAGTAACTTTGTAAAAAATATGTTCAGCAATTTTCAACAGGAGGATTTTTTTAATGTGTACCCCCAAAATAAAACAAATGTACTGAATAAATAAATAAATACATAAAAAAATCCAAAGAAATTATCCTCCCCCAACTAAAATAAATAAATGAATCACTAAAAATCGCCTCAATAAAATTAATTTACTAAATAAATGTATAAATATACCCCCATAAAGAAATAAGCATGGGTTGATCTTAGGGTTCGTTTTTAAACAACAGCGATGAAATAACAACGGAAAAGTTTTTCCTTTGCGTTTTTCGTGTCCAGACGACAACATTGTCAAAACGATCTCCGTTCACACGGACCTGCGAAAACGACTAAAAACGCTGTAGCTATTCTGCTGTCAGGCCAGTAGATGGCGATGTCACTCTGTAAAGAAACACACGCACCTGTAGACTGAACACACAACACGCATGACATCACCGTTTTCAGTTTACACAGAGTCGATAACGGTATCATTTTTAAAAACTTGTGCTTTGAAACCTGTTTGCGTTTTCTGGCCCCTAAAAAGCCGTTGTCGTGTAAATAAACGGCCAAAATGCATAAAAAGTTTTTTTATTTTTTCGTTGAAAATGGTGTTAAAGTGTGTGTGTGTGTTCGCTAAAATCCACACCAACGTTCATATTTTTAAATACGGTCTTTGACGTGGAAAACGTTTTTCCTTGTGGCGAGTCGGTGAACTGCACGTATTTGAAAATCGAAACCGCTTGCCGTTCTCAAGTCCACTGTAAAAAATAACTGTTAGGGTTAGGGTTACCCTAACCCTAACCCTAACCCTTAAAATTTTGAGTTCATTGAAATAAAAAATTTGAGTTAAAGGGGTCATATAATGGTACATGCACTTTTACAAGTTGATTGCACTGAAATGTCTGTTGGCAGTGCCTGTACACAACTATCCTATCATGATAAAAATCCATCCAGTGGTTTTGTTTTAATCTCCTTATATGTTTGACCATCTCTGAAATCAAGCCGTTCGATATTGTGACGTCATAAGATCGTACGCCCCTCCCGCTATTGTGATTGACAGCCGTGTTTCAACACAAGACCCGCCCTGAGCAAGCTGTGACAGCCGTCGTCATAGTAGTCCGCCATTGTTGATATGCTGGAGTAGAATGGCGTCTAAGCGATTGTGGTGTTCTGTTCTTAGATGTAATAAGGAACACAGCAGTCATTTGGATGTTCCTAAATCCGAGCCGTTGAAGAAGCAGTGGCTGAGTTTTGTTTTTGAAGCATATGCCCAAAGGATTGACGCGGGGATTCCCTCACGGGGATTCCCCACGATCGTCTGTGCTTTCATGTTTACGCGAATCATTTCACACCAGACAGCTTCACAAACGAGAAAAAACGGATCGGTACCAACGTGTTCCTGCTGCACCTCCAGAAGATGTGAGTGTAATGTTTTATTAACCTTTATATTAGTATTTATATTAATCTTTGCGAAATTTGCAAACCTTGCTGCAGGCTTCACGATGAATGCGTCTAAGGTTTACACTCAGGGCACATTACAGCATGTTTTCTATGTACGACGTTCTCAATATAATTCATAATCCCACGTTTATAACGAATAACACGTGGTTATTGTGTTAGATACGGTCAGAGAATGTCTAATACGGTGTACCCACAGAACAGAGGGGCGGGGTGAGCAAAGCTCATTATCATTTAAAGACACATGCACTGAAACGGCGTGCTGAAAACAGAGCTGTTTTTGACCAGGTAAAATGAGTGTTTTCTTACAATACTAATGAGAATTTTTAATTAAAGAATATTACAAACTTTTAATTTAGACCCTAAAGAATCATATTAGCTTGTACAAAAATGGCATTATATGACCCCTTTAATACAAAGGAGATTGGTTTAATCAACAGAATCTCAAAATATTGCGTTATCTGAACCACATTAATTATCTAAGTTGATATGACAAAAGAAAAAAAAAGTTATTTTGTTATCTTTTTAATTTATTAAAATGTTATTTTATAACATGTTATAAATGAAGGCCTGCAGGTCACTGGGGTTTTAATGCCGCACTGAATGGAGTGTTTGAGACGTGGCTTATGCATAAGTGCTGTTACATTAATGTTTCACAGACTTAAATAACACAAATCCAGCTCAGTCTTGTGCTAATGCAGCTCATGCTGTATAATGTGTGAAATTAAAGGCTCATTTAACAGAGAGAGAGAGAGAGGAAAGCATGTTTGTTTCTTTAAGTCTTTACTGGTATCACTAGCACTGAAAAACTTCACATTTTTGGTTGCAAAGGTTTTCCCAGAATTCCCAAAGTAGGTGTCCAGGTCAGGGTTATTATAGTTAAATAAAAATAAAACCATAAAAATTTTATTTTAGTTCCTTGAAAATACATTTTAAATAAAATAAAATATTTAAAAAAATAAACGTATTTTGTTTCAGCTAAATATATATATATATATATATATATATATATATATATATATATATATGTATGTATGTGTATATATATATATATATATATATATATATATATATATATATATATGTATGTGTATATGTATATATATATATATATATATATATGTATGTGTGTGTATATATATATATATATATATATATATATATATATATATATATATATATATGTATGTGTGTGTATATATATATATATATATATATATATATATATACATATATATATATACATATACATATACAGTGAGGAAAATAAGTATTTGAACACCCTGCTATTTTGCAAGTTCTCCCACTTGGAAATCATGGAGGGTCTGAAATGGTCATCGTAGGTGCATGTCCACTGTGAGAGACATAATCTAAAAAAAAAAAATCCAGAAATCACAATATATGATTTTTTAACTATTTATTTGTATGATACAGCTGCAAATAAGTATTTGAACACCTGTCTATCAGCTAGAATTCTGGCCCTCAAAGACCTGTTAGTCTGCCTTTAAAATGTCCACCTCCACTCCATTTATTATCCTAAATTAGATGTACCTGTTTGAGGTCGTTAGCTGCATAAAGACACCTGTCCACCCCATACAATCAGTAAGAATCCAACTACTAACATGGCCAAGACCAAAGAGCTGTCCAAAGACACTAGAGACAAAATTGTACACCTCCACAAGGCTGGAAAGGGCTACGGGGAAATTGCCAAGCAGCTTGGTGAAAAAAGGTCCACTGTTGGAGCAATCATTAGAAAATGGAAGAAGCTAAACATGACTGTCAATCTCCCTCGGACTGGGACTCCATGCAAGATCTCACCTCGTGGGGTCTCAATGATCCTAAGAAAGGTGAGAAATCAGCCCAGAACTACACGGGAGGAGCTGGTCAATGACCTGAAAAGAGCTGGGACCACCGTTTCCAAGGTTACTGTTGGTAATACACTAAGACGTCATGGTTTGAAATCATGCATGGCACGGAAGGTTCCCCTGCTTAAACCAGCACATGTCAAGGCCCGTCTTAAGTTTGCCAATGACCATTTGGATGATCCAGAGGAGTCATGGGAGAAAGTCATGTGGTCAGATGAGACCAAAATAGAACTTTTTGGTCATAATTCCACTAAACGTGTTTGGAGGAAGAAGAATGATGAGTACCATCCCAAGAACACCATCCCTACTGTGAAGCATGGGGGTGGTAGCATCATGCTTTGGGGGTGTTTGTCTGCACATGGGACAGGGTGACTGCACTGTATTAAGGAGAGGATGACCGGGGCCATGTATTGCGAGATTTTGGGGAACAACCTCCTTCCCTCAGTTAGAGCATTGAAGATGGGTCGAGGCTGGGTCTTCCAACATGACAATGACCCGAAGCACACAGCCAGGATAACCAAGGAGTGGCTCTGTAAGAAGCATATCAAGGTTCTGGCGTGGCCTAGCCAGTCTCCAGACCTAAACCCAATAGAGAATCTTTGGAGGGAGCTCAAACTCCGTGTTTCTCAGCAACAGCCCAGAAACCTGACTGATCTAGAGAAGATCTGTGTGGAGGAGTGGGCCAAAATCCCTCCTGCAGTGTGTGCAAACCTGGTGAAAAACTACAGGAAACGTTTGGCCTCTGTAATTGCAAACAAAGCCTACTGTACCAACTATTAACATTGATTTTCTCAGGTGTTCAAATACTTATTTGCAGCTGTATCATACAAATAAATAGTTAAAAAATCATACATTGTGATTTCTGGATTTTTTTTTTTAGATTATGTCTCTCACAGTGGACGATGACACCTACGATGACCATTTCAGACCCCTCCATGATTTCTAAGTGGGAGAACTTGCAAAATAGCAGGGTGTTCAAATACTTATTTTCCACACTGTATATATATATACATATATATATACATACATATATATATATATATATATATATATATATATACACATACATACATATATATATATATATATATATATATATATACACATACATATATATACACATATATATATATATATATACACATACATATATATACACATATATATATATATATATATATATATATATATATATATATATATATATATATATATATGGTAACACTTTAGGTTTCATTAGTTAACTACTTTATTTAATGTGTATTAAGAATGAACAATACTTCTACAGTATTTATTAATCTAAATAGCCTAAATGTTAATTTCAACATTTTCTAATACATTAAATTAAAAGTTGTATTTGTTAACGTTAATCCACTGTGAACTAACCTGAACAAACAATGAACATCTGTATTTTTGTTAACTAACGTTAAAGCTTTATAAATACTGTAACACATGTTCTCTGTTCCAGCAGCCGAAGCTTCAGTGTGACGGAGTTTGAGTTCAGTCGAACATCGACTTTATCTTTACACCCTTTCAATCTCTTTTTCTGAATGTTAAATGAGTGTAAAACATATCTGTTGTTCTGGCCTGTTCCCCACGGGTCATCCTGGGACGTGTTTCTCATATATTCTGAGCTCTGCTATCAATGAAGCTTAAAGGCGCTTTAATTAAAACTGGAGCACACAGTATCATGACATCTGGCCTGAAATCTAACGCAACATTCACTACATTTACTGGCAATCAGAGTTTCACCGTACAGCCTCCCTGTGTCCTTAAGCAGCATTAAATGAGATCTCACACACACACACACACACACACACACACACACACACAGCCCATGTGCCCACATCTCATTTTCTGAATAAATAAAACCATACGGCTGATGTAAATGTGTAAATGTCTTCATCTCAGCACTTACAAAAAGAACTAGAAAATACCACATTTAATCTCTCATTTCTCACATGCATTGTGTTGACACGCACGAGTGTCATACAGACATGCTTTGACCTGTAAACGTCTCGTACCTGCATGCAAATACACCAGACAGGAGAAGGGAGATCTGGGAGATCTGGGAGATCTGTCACTCTCACTCCCTGAAGAACAGAAAACCAGGTGAACAATCAGCAAAGCAAACAAAAGGTCCAAAGCAAACATTTGTTCCTCTAGTTGATTTGGTGGGTTTTACTGCGACTATTTGGCACATCTGTTGGGAGCAACTTTATATGCATTGAAAAACTTTTTTTGGTTAAACATGCAAAAAATAACTAAGAAAAGAATAAGTTGTAGGCCAGAAACACTCTCTAACTTCAGGGGTCAGTTGCATAAACTGTGTCTTAAGAACTAGTTTGACCAACTAGCTGTTGCATGTCATTGGTCTTATTGCAATCAATTAATCCATGCATATGTTTTATTTTCTAAATGCAAAACCCAAACATCAACTGGCTAATCAGTCTTACTTTTCAGATTCAATCTACGGTTTTATCTAACAGGTTTTTAAAAAGTTAACAAAAAATGCTTTATGCCAGTTTATGCAACCGGCCACAGAAAATGACAATTAAAGTCAGTGTGAAATGAAAATCTAATCTATTTTCTAAATGCATATTATTGATCTAGCGAACAATTATTCCATGCATATATTTTATTTTTTTAAATGCAACATCCACATCTCAAAATCCAAATAACAACTCATTAATAGAAACAAGTCCCTGCTGTAATTTTTTCTTTTTGGATCATTTTTCTCTCGGATGTAGGGCTATGTCATGTCACAATATGAAGGAAAAAAGGTCACTAGTTCCATTTCATAGAGCCTTGTGGTAAATTGAGGTTTATAGTTTAAAACATATATTTTTTTATGTTCTGGACATGGAGTGACTTTTAGCCTTAAAGATGCAACAGTCAGCAACAAACAAAAAACTGTTTACTTACAAGTGTCAGAGAGAGTGTGCATATAGGCCTACTACTATGCAAAAGTAGCTAACATATGACTATTTTCGCTGGGGGAAATAAAATATGTAAAATATATTATAAAAAATAATGCATTGTGAAAATTCTGAAAAATGACTCAAAAGTACCTAACAAACAGTCGGTTGATTTGCACGGTGTCTGATCCTCCTGTAAGACTGTAAACTCATTCTATACGAGCCCTGAGGGACTGAAGAGAGAGAAACGGTCTTTAATATCCCACCGTTTATCCGAAATCCTGTTCCGCAGAACTGCACTCTTCTGAAACCTCACGAGGCGTGTCGAAACCTTCCGAGAACACACACACAAAGTTGACTAAGGGTTTCTGACGCACTGACTGTCACACCTGTGGTGGAAACAAGTTTACGCACAAAAGCGACTCAAGAGTTTAGATAACGAGTTTCATTCACGGCATTGTTGTTGCGTTCAGGGTGTACATTTAAAAATTCAACATTCTGAAAATAATGATTTTCCCCATGGATTCCTGTAAACACATTATAACACAGCAACAATGCTCGACTCTCTGATTTGGATTGCATGCCGCTTTGGATAGGCCTGAAAACAGAAGCCCAATATTGAGCACAGCATTCCTTGAGTGTCGCAACACTGGCCTGCAGCTAAACGACCGCGAACACAGTTATAGTAAGTGTTTATTCAAGAGCTGTTTGCTCAGGTGAATCGAGTCGTGGCTGACTGAACTAGATCCAGATATTTGAGCTCATTTCTGGTTTGTCGTTGTTGGTTGTTAAACGGAAGTTGCGCTGGTCTTTTTTCCCTATTGTGACGTGTATCCGAGTGAACGACTTCGCGAACAAGAACAAATGTGTGAATTGAGATTTATTTATTTTTTTGCCCTACAAATGTGGCCCACATCTTCGTCCTCAAATATGTAATATTTTATTTATGAAAACCCAAAGCTGTTGTCTATTGAATATGTTAATTTCTTCATATATAAATATAAAAATCTCCACTCAGCAAAAATGGTTTGTCTCCTTTATGTCCTCCTTTTTCTTGCTAAATTTAACTCTTTTATTTCACCCCTTAGACTTATAAATAACAAGAACGTTTTTTAAACTTATTATTGTGCTTTTCTTTTTTTCTGTGTACAATTCCATATTTTAATGTACGCAAATCCATGATATTTATGTTTTGTTTCTGTCATTTTGATTGTTCATTGTAAGAGATATAACCATGCTTCATGTCCTGGTTTTGTATGTATAACTTATGCAATGAAGAAAAAAAAAAAAACAAGAACAAATGTAGGGCTGGGCTTGATTGTGTTCGTTGGGAATTAATTGGATGATTGGATGGTTGTGGTTTGCTCCTGGATGGATCTTGTGAGTAACAGGTTGCCCCACCCTCATTATCAGAGATGTCACTGCCAGAGGGAGAAATTATTTTCATTAAAGATTATTATTTATTATTATTATTATTATTAAAGAGGCACATGGATTTAAAAAATAATGATGTGCATGGATAAATAGTTTATAATAAACTGTAATATTCCATTAAAAAGGAGGAAAGTTCATTTTGATTTCATGGTGATACATATTTGAATGTATATGTGATTGTAAAAGAAATAACATTTTACACCTGCAAGGCAAAAAAAAAAAAAAAAAACACATCAACGGGTTTATTTTTTAGATAAATATGTCAATCTTTTAAACGTCATGAGATGTAAAGTCTTCCATGGGACAGTGTGTAATCAATCCCAGAGTTAAAGTTCAGTCTGGACAGTATGTTCTCAATCACTTCCAGCATCTGTTGATGTGGTTAAAAATGCTCAGATTAAGAGAAGTTGATTTGGTGAAGGTTACGCTGATGCTTCATCATGTATTCTTTAACACTAATCCTCACATGATCACTAAAGTGGAAGGCAAGGAAAAACCACTATAGGGTTAAAAAAAAAAGATGCAGCAAATAAGCAAGTGTTTAGTTCTACAATAATTGTTCATCAAGAAAGTGACTCATATTTACTATGAGCTTGTTAATGTATAGCTGAGTGTTAATGTAATCTCAACCGCAGGCCTGTAAAAGCGTACTTGCTTTCCTTCCATCGGGAACTTATTATTTTGTTACTGCGGTATTGATCTGTACATGCAGTGTTGATCATCTGTGCCGTCTGATACATTTGGAATAATACTCATGCATATTAATATCCTTTTCTCTAGGGTTGCACAGTTGTGGTGCAGATATTATGGTGTGCTCTTAAAAATATGAAATATTGTGGTGCGCTCTTAAAAATACTGATCTGAAGAACCTAATGAAACATCAAAACTTTTTACTCTCTAAAGTGAAAAAAATATATATTAACGCAAGAACCCTTTACAGTCAAAAAGGTTCTTTAGCATTCTATGCAGAATCCAAATAATTTACTTTATCAGTGAACACTATATTCATACACATCATATTTATGATTGTTAGCAGCTGCTTTATCCAGTGACTTACATGAGGAAAAGCACAAGCAATTTACATCAAATGATTATATACAATTATATTACATTATATTATATAATATTATAGTATATTATATATTATAGGCCTATTATAATGTTAAATGAATTCCAAAGTGTTGAAAAGATAATCTACATTCCTGTCATGCAGGTGTTTTCCTAACCACAAAATAATAAATCATTCTGACTAAAACTATTCCAAACGTTTAAAAAAAAAAAAAGATTTGAAATGCAAATGAGTTCGTCTTAGACGGCCCTCCTCCTCCCACGCTGATTGGTCGCGCCGGAGCTCATTAGCATGCGGTGGGCGTGCCGGAGTGTATCGGTCAGATGAATGAGTAGAGCGCGTCAGTCGCGCGTCAGTCGCGCATCGGGCAGCGAGCGAGGAATCAGCCGCTCACAGGCGCTCATAATGCGGCTGTTACTGTGAACTCATCCCGCTCCCGTTCCCTGTGACGCCAACACTGAACGGGAAACATGTGGAACACTAACAGAGGAACATGCCTTCGCAGCAAAAGAGAGTTATGGGTAAGTTTCTTACATTCATGGAAAACTGAATTATCATGACATCAAATTCTCGTAATAGTATCTTTGATTTTTTTAAATAATATCTTTAATTCAGGATTTTGATATAATCCAAAATGCATCCTAATACTTATATCAATTCTATACGTATATGTATCAAAGTATAATACGTATTTTGATGGATTTTTATAAAGATTTGTGTGTGTGTGTGTGTGTGTGAGAGAGAGAGAGAGAGAGAGAGAGAGAGAGAGTGAGTGAGTGTGTGTGTGTGTGTGTGTGTGAGAGAGAGAGAGAGTGTGTGTGTGTGTGTGTGTGTGTTAACAGAAATTAGTTTTGTGAGCATAAAGCATTATTATTTAGTTTGCATGTTCATTAAAAACATTTTTAATAATCATAGTTTCTGTCGAAAAACATTTGTTATTATTTAAAACTGTTACCACATGACCAAATTAATCAAACTGAGAGAAAGATTCTAGAAGCATTGAACACTGTTTCAAAGAGATTTATATAATAATATTCTTTCAGTAGTAAAATAACTATAACAATTATATTTATCATGGTAAATAATTGGGTAAATATTCATATATTTGTGTGGACGTTGATTTAGTCCATCCCTCTCCACATGAAATGTCAAACTGTGCCTAATGCATAATTAATCTGCATTGCTTTTTTGATTATTATGTATTCCATTTGATTTTATAGTGATGCTTTTTTACTTATATACTGAACACTTCTTGTTGTTTATTTTTAGGGTTTGTTCATTCTCCTCTTGTACACCGCTCCTCTCTCCTGCTCTTCAAATTTCAGTCACCTCATCTATAAGATAAAAGAAGGATTATCTAAAGGGACACTCATTGGGTCTATCGCCGCGGACTTAAACTTGGGTCTTTCCGGTGATCCCTCTCGCTCGTTCAATCTGGAGCAGAAGACGAGCAGCCAGCAGTACGTGACTCTGAACAACACGACGGGGGAGCTGTTCACGTCAGCCGTGGAGATCGACAGAGAGACTCTGTGCGCCGAGTCCCACGAGGGCCAAGGCTGCGCGATCTTCCTAGACGTGCTAATCCTTCCTCAGCAATACTTTCAGCTGGTTAAGATTAAAATCATAATCGAGGATGTCAACGACAACCGTCCGCATTTCCCCGTTGACGAAATCAGGGTTTCCGTCCCGGAAAACGCTCCTGTTAACGCCAGGTTCGCAGTTGAGCAATCAGCAGTGGATCCAGACATCGGGATTCACAGTGTTCAAACGTACTGGCTTGTTAACGACTATGGGTTTTTCACGTTAGACGTAGAGGAGAACGAAGGCGGGGAGCTGACGCCGTTCCTCATAATAACCGAGAATCTTGATAGAGAAACCCAAGCGGAGTACGTGACTGATATTATCGCTGAGGACGGAGGAACTCCGCCACTTTTAGGCACTGCCACTCTGAGGATTATCATTACTGACGTCAACGACAACTGCCCTAAGTTTACAGAGTCGCAAGTGAACGTTACTCTTTACGGAAACGCCACTAAAGGCATGCAGTTGGCTCGTCTGCAGGCCCACGACCCAGACGAGGGGGAAAACGCCTTAATCACGTATTCCTTCAGCGAACGGGTCACCCAAGAAAGCAGAAACCTGTTTCATTTGGATACGATCACTGGAGTTCTTAAGCTAGCTGGGAAGATAGACAACAACACCGGAAAGCTCTACAAACTAATCGTACTGGCTAATGGGCCGACGTGTATTCCAGAAGTCGCAACGGTTACCGTTCACGTTATCCGACAGCTTTCCGGACCTCCGGCTGTTGTGCCACGTTACATCGCGTTCGAGAAAGACGGTGTTGTCAGTCTAAGTGAATCAGAGCCACCGTTTTCACCAATTGCTTTTTTTACCATCAAGAACACCGAGCCACATCTGAAGATAGAGTGTTTTCTAGAAACCACAGGTCCATTTCGGCTCGTACCTTACGAGCGCTTTAAAAACGAGTACCTGCTTGAGACCACCGAACCACTGGATTATGAGCAGCAACAGGATTATGAAATGGTCATTGTGGTTCGTAATGCTCACGGATTAGTAGTTAATACCGTGGTTAAGGTCCATGTGTTGGACGTTAACGACAACGCTCCGGTTTTCAAGCAATCCTTCGTTGAGATCACAGTGGAGGAGAACAACCCACCGAACACGTTCCTCGTTCAGCTCCAGGCGACCGACGCGGACAGTGAAAGCAGAGGTCAGGTTTATTATCTACTCGGTGCCGACGCTCCCACCATTTTTGCCTTGGATAGGTCAACCGGGGTTTTGTCGGTGTCCACTTCTCTTGACCGCGAGGAAAAGGAGACGTACCGATTCATGGTGCGAGCCGTCGACCGCGGGACGCCGAGAAGAGAGTCGATCGCCACTGTGATTATAACCGTGCGGGATCGCAATGACAACAGCCCTCGGTTTATCAACAAGGACTTTACTTTCTTCGTGCCGGAGAACTTTCCAGGATTCGGGGAGATTGGCGTGCTTACGGTTACGGATGCGGATGCTGGGGAAAACGGCTGGGTGGCGTTGTCGATCCTAAACGGGAGTGACATCTTCGTGATCGACACCGGACGAGGCGCGTTACGCGCCAAAACCCCTTTGGATCGGGAACAGCAGGGAACGTACTATGTGTGGATCGAGGCTATCGATGGAGGCGAACCGGCTCTTTCTTGCGTCACAATGGTGACCGTTCTCCTCCTAGATGTGAACGATAACCCTCCCACTGTTCTTTTCCCTCAGTCCAACCAATCGTTCATGCTGGTGCTTCCCAACACGCTTCCAGGAACGTCGATAACGGAGGTCTATGCGGTGGACCGGGACACGGGAATGAATGCTGTTATCGCTTACAGCATCATCAAGAGAACTGACGGAGAACCGGGATCATTTGATATCGACCCGTACACGGGAAACATCACCTTGAGGAAAGCCTTGAACAATCGAGGTCTTTACAGTTTGTGGGTCAAAGTGAGGGATCACGGTCAACCAGAACTGTACTCTACTGTACTCGTCAACCTGTTTGTGAATGAAACGGTTAGCAACGAGACGCTCATTCAAAGCTTGTTGCCCAGAGCGGTAGATATCAATCATGGTGAGGATCCTCCGATTAAGGAAGGGAGGGAAGGAGAACGAGTGCCAAATCCGTGTGGCGAGCTGATGATGGTATTGCTTGCGCTTACGGTGACTTGCCTCGGACTGTTTCTGACCGTCGTGTCATTGGTGACGTTTATCTGCTGCAAGAAAAGAAAGACGAAAAAGAAGAGGTTAGAAATTGAGATTCCTTTAAAACTCAACCATGAAATGGTGGACAAGAACCCAATGGAGATTTCAAACATATGACACTTGCCTGCTCAGCAAAAGACTGCCCAAACTATTCTGTTTACAATGTGTTTTGTGCATCTCTTAAGAAGTGAAGATATATTGTATATATTGTGCATACAGTATGTTTTATAACTATGATGAAATCTATAAATATATATATATATTGAGAAGATCGCTGCAAAATTGAAAGATTTTGCTCTTTGCATTTGCTGCCCAACATGCTTTTAATGTATCTTACAATGGTGCCCTCAGCAGTGTGTTGTGTCAAATTGTCAAAGCTCTTTTATATGCCTGTCTTTGCATTAATCTACAGGAACGTCGTTCTCCCAATGGTTCCCGTTCAGATGTAATGCTCCTCATGTTTGTCATCACCATGAGAAATCAATGCCACGTTGATTTCTCAGTGATTTGCAGAAGTTGTGTTTTCCGTAGGATACTAGTCTGGTGTGCAATGAATCTCTTGAGCCCCAAAATGTCTTGGTTCCTCCAACTGGTTTGTGATGAATTCTTAAACGTTTGTGCACTTTTTTCAAAGACGCTAATGCAGCATTTCTCCGATCTTGTTTCTCTGATGTGCAAGCAAAGAATTCATGAACATTAAAGTGCTTTATTTTCTTATTAATAGCTTGGATATGATGTTTTTTCATGCATTAGCAACTAAACTGGTGGTGTTTTTATTTTTATTTTTATTATTGCATGACTTGCAGTAACTGCTCAAAACATTAATCGACTGGAACGCATAAATATGCACAGTCAATTTATCAAGATATTGTTCTTGGGGAATCTAAAGAAGACCATGTCAATGTTTGATTTGATCTCGTCTACACTATTTACAAGTTGAAGTGCCCGTATCTTGAAATGTCTACACATAGCATTGAATTTTTCTTAGTAAGAGATAAAAATCTGAAGGGTTATCGAGAAAACGTCTTATCAGAAGCCAAGCCACAAACTTGTTTACACAAATTCTGCTGTTATCGAAATGCAAGACAGAACTGTACAGCATAAGTCATCAAAACATTGTTATACGAGTCTTTTTGTTGTGGAGTGATTGGCATCTCGGCCTGTGCTTTTTTAATCTCCCTCTTTGTGTCGGACCAGTGGGATGTTTTCTCCAGTGTCCCGACCCATCGCAGAGGTCAGATCAGGAGTGTGTGTTTAGCTTGTCATCACCAGTGGAACACCATTCAGCTCTCTAAAAAAACAGCCATGGCCACACGCCACTTCTATTATTCCAAAAACCAGTCGGGTTTCATTTTTCCCTTTCTCTCTCTGGAACTCTCTGAAACACTCACAATGGAAAGCAGTCATTTAAAACCACGAGAAGCCGGAGGACAGATAATGTATCGAGGCTTTGCGGTGCACTTGGTTGCGAGTAAGGCCTGTCACCTGAGGTCAGGTTCACCGCTTAAGCTGCTTACTTCACCAGCAACATGTGTTCAGAAACCAGCAGGAGACCGAACTCCACCGGAGAACATTTTCATCTGCGGGTCAAGATCAAGCAACTTATAAGGCATAAATCGGTGGTGTTAGCAATGCCGATGTCATGGGTTCGGGATTTTTATATAATATATTCCCCAAATATATTGTAGGTCGCTTCAGATAAGAGCATTTGGCTAATGCATAGATGCAAATGCATTACATTCACTAAAAAAAAAAAAAAACTATTTTGACTAGTAATGATTTTCTTTGTATTTTTGTCTTAAAAATATCTAAACATTCTTAAATCAAGATCCAATTACTTCTTGTTTTATGAAAAATGTATCAAGTTTATGCTTGAAACGAAGAAATATCTGCCAATGCGGTCAGAAAAATCATGTAGTTTTATCTTTGAATTAAGTTGTTTTTCTGACCCCAATGGAAGACATTGTTAGTTGCAAGTATAAACTCGCTTCATTTTGATGATTTTTTTTCAGAAAACAAGACTTGATATGTCTGAAGTCATTTTGCATTTCAAGTAAATGATGAATCTTGATTTAAGAATGTTTAGATATTTGTACTGAAAAAAATACTTGTGAAGAAAAAAAAAATTTGCAGCGTGAAAAATCTTTAAGTAGAAGTTTAAATATCTTGAAAAACACTACAAAAATCTCCACTTATTTACAACTTGGATTTATTTTTTACATGCAGGGCAGCATTATGACCAAACCTAAGCGAGTGTTCACACTGGCCGTGATTTAAAGTGACTGATCATTCATGTTTAATGAGAGTTGACGAACTGAGTTGACTAGAGTGTGAAGCAACCATTGGCTCATTTGCACAAAGTTAAACTCAGATTATTCCAGTTCAAAGTGAACTCTCAACACAATATTTTGATGACTGAGTTCAGTCATATAAACAGTATAAAGAGCAGTTTAAACAGCTTTGATTATAAAAGGAACATTCGAGTTCTGTCATATTATGCCACTTGCAGAAGAACCAAGTGCATGTGCAAAACCCAACATCATGATGCTATGCGTTTGCTAAGGTGATCTGAGTGTTTTTAGTGTGTTTTTAGGTGATTACGTCTATGCATTCAGCAGACGCTTTTATCCAAAGTGACTTACATTGCATTCAAGGTATACATTTGATTATGCATTTCCAGGGTATCCTAAGATCTTGCATCTCAAATCAAGTCTCTAGACCCGGTTCATGATTCAGTTGCATCTTTTTTTGTCCGTTTTATGGTCCACCAAGTGAAGTGAATTAGTTAGAACAGCCGCCGCATGATTTGATGTTTGCAGCACAAACTGAAGTTTAATAGCTTTAAGGGTTTGTTTAAATCACTAACCCTAAATATGAGCAAACACCACAGCGCTGATTCAATAAATACATCTAAATGCATTAAAACTAAATTATTCTGTAATACTGTACACTGTAAAAAAAGTTGCTGCCTTAAATTTTTCACTGTAAAAAGTGTTTAGTTCACTTACTTAATCATTTTAAGGCAACGGGTTTACTCAATTTTTTAAAGTAAATAAACTTAATGCTTAACTGAAAAATGTAAGTTATGTGAACTTGACAATTCCACTTAATTTTTTTTTGATTAAGCATGAAGTTTGTTTACTTAATACTTTTAAGGTAACGGTTTCCTCAATTAAAGTTAAGTCAACTGATCACTTTTTACAGGATTTGAAGTCATTTTAACTTAAATTACATTAAACTGATAAAAAAATGAGTTGAATCTTGTATAACTTATAAAAAAAAAAGTTATAAATTGCTTAACTTATTTTGATGAGTATGAACAATATAAAAACATATGTTTTTTACAGTGTAGATGTACACTATAGTAGAAATGCATATTATGCAAGAGTACAGCCTCTATAACACACATTTTTTCCCACTCCTCTTCTGTTATTCAATATGTTCACTATGATGGGGTACGGTCGGGTCACATTTAATCTGAGCTTGATTACTTATGTCACTCTATAAGTATGTGTGTATGTTCTCACTCCTCCAGTGTACAATCGGCTTTCCTCTCCGCTTTCCCACCTGGCCAGATGAGTGTGTGTGTGTGTGTGTGTGTGTCTCACAGCGCTCGACCGAGACCAACACAAACAGAACATTAGCCTGGAGACGAAGGGCCTGATTGCGTTCGCTGTGGTGATGATGGAGAACCTGTGAGAGACGCACAACAAACAGCCTCTGATTAATAAAATACACGTTATTCCCGTCCTGCTCCATCTCTCGCTCTGATTGCTGCTTGAAATGAAGTGTGCAGCTACCAAAAAAGGCTGTTAAAAATCTAACTCAGGTTCTGCTGTCCATTGGGCTTATGGTGTTTAAAGCACAATTACTATCATTTTTCTTGTTAAAAATGAGTCGAGTTGGTATGCTTGTATCATTTTCTCCAATCTTGGCACTGAGCTTCCCGAAAACCTGACCAACATGTTTCTGAAGACTCCTGACACTGTTAACCATTCCACATAACACGATAACCATCTACTTTGCAGATGAAAGGTGATTCAAATTGACTCATTGCCTCTGAATCAAGCGAACGACCGCAGATTTTACTTTACAGATTATGAGGTGCGACGATTCTGCCACAATTCAAAACAGAGTCAAATGCGTCTGCAAAGTGGAAATGAAGGTCGGGGGAAGTTGGCGGGGTTGCCAGGTCTGCGTAACAAAACTAGCTTAATGTGGTCAAACAAAAGTAGATCAAAATCAGCCCTGTCCCAAATATTAAAACTCAATATATGCCTCCCATACCTAAAATATGCATGCACTTTCTGCATTACACTCAATTCACTGTATATTAGTATTAGTCCTCACAAACACACATCATCTAGCACAGGTCATTGTTAGAATGTAACATCTCAATGTATTTTTCCCTTGAAATAAGCTTAAAATATCTTGAATGTAACTCGACGCCCTTGCCTCATTTAGTATGCGCGGTTCTATGAATATGCAAATGAGCCCCGCCTCCACTCACTCACTCAGCTCAGAGATCCACTGGTTGACGATCACACGTTGATCTGATTGGTTACAAGGTCGTTTGTGACGTCAGAAACACCAGAGAAAATACTCAGCAATGGTGTCGACTTATGAATTTACACATGGTTTGTTTGAAAGCGTATTAAAAACATAACATAGACATATAAACAACTTTAAATACTTGATTTTCAACACAGGGGGGACTTTAAAAGTAGCCCAGTTCTGCGGGAAAACCACGGACTTGGCAACCCTGGTGAATCATGTTCCAAAAAGCCTGAGAACATTAAGAAAGTTGTTATTTTACATATTTAAACACCTGTGTTGCCCTCTTGCTCATTACTGTCAGTTTGCGTATATATTAACATGTACAAGTGTAAGGTGCAAACACAGGAAATGACATCACCCTGACCTCATAACGCACCCAATCCTCTGATGTCTGCTCTGCTTTTCTTGGCTCTGTCGGGTCAGACACGGGGAACTGCAAACAGCCTTGTTATTATTTCATTACATTTCATCTACTGATGTTTTTATAGAGCAGATATGTGATGGTTCTTTAACAAATATTAATTTGAGGATTTGGTGTCAGGCTAAGCAGATTTAGATGGGCGTCTCGCTCTGTTGTGTTTAAAGGGGTCATATAATGTCATTTTTGTACAAGCTAATATGATTCTTTAGGGTCTAAATTAAAAGTTTGTAATATACTTTAATTAAAAATTCTCATTAGTATTGTAAGAAAACACTCATTTTACCTGGTCAGAAACAGCTCTGTTTTCAGCACGCCGTTTAAGTGCATGTGTCTTTAAATGATAATGAGCTTTGCTGACCCCGCCCCTCTGTTCTGTGCGGACACCGTTTGAAACACAATAACACATTAACCATAAGGCGTTGTTCATTATAAACGTGGGATTATGAATTATATTGAGAACGTCATACATAGAAAACATGCCGTAATGTACCCTGAGTGTAAACAGCTGCATTCATCATGAAGCGTGCAGCAAGCGGTTTGCAAAGATTAATATAAATATTAATATGAAGGTTAATAAAACGTTACACTCACTTCTTCTTCTGGAGGTGCAGCAGGAACACGAATAGTTGGTACCGATCCTTTTTTCAGGAGCAGCTTCTTAGCAAAACCAGCTTTATACTGACCCTCGAGCAGTCTGGTGTGAGAAATGATTCGCGCAAACATGAAAGCGGAATCGTGGGGAATATTCCCTTCGAAAACACACTCAGCCACTGCGTCTTCAGCTGTACGGATTTAGGAACATCAGCATGATGCTGTGTTCCTTATTACACCCAAGAACAGAACACCACAATCACTGAGACGCCATTCTACTCAGTGCTCCAGCTAACAACAATGAACGCGCCGGTCGGCGCGGGCTATGATTGACAGCTCACTCACGAGGGCGCGAGGGCGGGTCTGTGTTGAAACGCTGCTGTCAATCAACCATCGTGGGAGGGGCGTCGGTTTTGTGACGTCACAAAATCGAACAGCTTGATTTGAGATGGGAGGAAACATATAAGAAGATTTAAAAAAAAACACTGGATGGATTTTTAGCATTTTATGATGGTTGTGTACAGGCACTGCCAGCACACATTTCAGTACAATCAACTTGTAAAAGTGTATCTACCATTATATGACCCCTTTAAACTCCCCCTGTAGTCAATAATTTTATCCCTTAAAACTAAAATAAAAATGACATTTTTCCTTGAAAAATAATGTCTTCTTGCCTCAAAACAGCTTGAATGTAATGGCGCTTTTCCACTGCATGGTACAGTACGGCTCGGTTCGGTACGGCACGCTTTGGCGCATTTCCACTGCATGGTACGGTACGGTACGGCTCTGTTGAGGTTCCAAGCGTACCGTACTGATACTAAAATGTGACGTGAAAACACTGCAGATCACTGATTGGTCAGACAGAATCATCTCTACCAGCGTCATTGTATTTACGACACGAGACACTAAACCCGCTAGATTTAAATAGCCAGTAGACAACAACCAACGCTGTAGCACCTGTTTTAAAAGTATTTGCTTCAAAAAAAAAAGAGTATAAACTTAAAAAAAAAAAAAAAATGGCTGAATCGTGGTCAGTGGACGAGGTGCAGACGTTCCTCTCGTTGGTTGCCGAGGAGTGGATGGGGAAACACGGAATGAAAAATTCGCATTTAATATGATGATGTCATGGTAGTAAAGACGGCAACAACGATCAGTCCCACCCACTTTGAAGCGGTACTAACTGCAGTGGAAAAGCAACCGAGCTAAAGCGAGCCGAACCGTGCCGTACTGAGTCGAGTCGTACCACGCAGTGGAAAAGCAAAGCGAATCGAACAGTTCCGCGCCGAGTCGAACCGTACCGAGCCGAGCCGAGCCGTACCATGCAGTGGAAAAGCAAAGCGAATCGAACAGTTCCGCGCCGAGTCGAACCGTACCGAGCCGAGCCGAGCCGTACCACGCAGTGGAAAAGCAAAGCGAATCGAACAGTTCCACGCCGAGTCGAACCGTACCGAGCCGAGCCGAGCCGTACCATGCAGTGGAAAAGCGCCATAACTCGACACCCTTGCCTCATTTAGTATGCGTGGTTCTATGAATATGCAAATGAGCCCCGCCTCCACTCACTCACTCAGCTCAGAGATCCACTGGTTGACGATCACTCGTTGATCTGATTGGTTACAAGGTAGTTTGTGACGTCAGAAACACCAGCGATTTCAAAGCGTGTTTTTGAGACTGTCTTTGGTTCACTGCAGTTTTAAGGAGGAAATACTCAGCAATGGTGTCGACTTATGAACTTACACATGCTTTGTCTTAATAAAGCATATTAAAAACACCATAGACACATAAACAACATTAAACGCTGGATTTTCACCACAGGGGGACTTTATATTTGCATGAAATAGAAGTTGATAGGATTTCTTTCCTATTTAGTGAAACACTTCTCGGATGAGGAAAAACTGTAGGGCGGGGCTTGATTGGATGGTTGTGGTTTGCTATTGGTGGATCTCATGTGAGTGACAGGTTCCTCCGCCCACATCATCAGAGAACAGAAGAGATGTCGCTGTTATTCTGATTCAAGATTACGAGGCACAGAAAAATCATTCATAATAAATAGCCTATGACAATATTTCATGGAAAAACAAGAATTGTCTATTTTGATTTTATGAACAGCACAGTTGGTACTGAGTGTTTGACAGCGTGCCATTCTCTTCCTTTGGAAAGTGCTGGATCTGAAATTACTTTCAATTATTAAACGCGTAGACAGCAAGTAATTACTATCAGTCATGGGCTGATCCTGTTACCAGATCACTCTTATAGTTCCTCCTATGCTTTGAATCCAAACAAACGCGGTCGCACAATAGCGCTCGGGATCGGGTTTCTCCGTCACGGACCGGCCACCGTTCCCGTTATGACACCGGATCCGTCTTCATCTTCTCACTCCTGTCTCCGCATTTCAATAATGCATTCACATATCATTCTCCTCCCAAAAATCTCGGCCTTTGATCTAACAGGTCTTTCAGGCCCGTGATGCAATAGAAAATAATCCGGTCCAAGCCTTTTGATCCTCGTCCGGATTATGTTGCTGATTTCGTTCCCGTTTCCCACTCTATATCTCTCGGTATAAGTGAAGATGATGGGCCTACGAAAGCTTTGCGGATCCGTTTTAAGACATAATAGCTGTTGTCAAAGCAGCAATGGAGCCAAAAACACAATGACACAAACAGCATCCAGAACTTGAATCACAAAGCGGCTTGTTGTTCTGCCTTAGTTTGTTTAGTTAGTCACATCAAACTTTGTGACCTATTCACTACTGGTTATTGTCTGCTGTTGTAAGAGAAATGAATAGATACCGTAGGCTATATGTAAAGCTTGTTTTCGCCACAGAGTAAAAGATAAAAAAAGTCCGAATTGCGAGATATAAAGTCAGAATTGCGAGATATAAAGTCAGAATTATGAGTTATAAAGTCAGAATTGCGTGAAATAAAGTCAGAATTGCGAGATATAAAGTCAGAATTGATATAAAGTCAGAATTGCGAGATATAAAGTCAGAATTGCGAGAAATAAAGTCAGAATTGCGTGAAATAAAGTCAGAATTGCGAGATATAAAGTCAGAATTGCGAGACATAAAGTCAGAATTGCGAGATATAAAGTCAGAATTATGAGTTATAAAGTCAGAATTGCGTGAAATAAAGTCAGAATTGCGAGATATAAAGTCAGAATTGATATAAAGTCAGAATTGCGAGAAATAAAGTCAGAATTGCGTGAAATAAAGTCAGAATTGCGAGTTATAAAGTCAGAATTGCGAGTTATAAAGTCAGAATTGCGAGATATAAAGTCAGAATTGCGAGATATAAAGTAAGAATTGCGAGATATAAAGTCAGAATTGCGTGAAATAAAGTCAGAATTGCGAGATATAAAGTCAGAATTGATATAAAGTCAGAATTGCGAGAAATAAAGTCAGAATTGCGAGATATAAAGTCAGAATTGCGAGACATAAAGTCAGAATTGCGAGATATAAAGTCAGAATTGCGAGATATAAAGTCAGAATTATGAGTTATAAAGTCAGAATTGCGTGAAATAAAGTCAGAATTGCGAGATATAAAGTCAGAATTGATATAAAGTCAGAATTGCGAGATATAAAGTCAGAATTGCGAGAAATAAAGTCAGAATTGCGTGAAATAAAGTCAGAATTGCGAGATATAAAGTCAGAATTGCGAGACATAAAGTCAGAATTGCGAGATATAAAGTCAGAATTATGAGTTATAAAGTCAGAATTGCGTGAAATAAAGTCAGAATTGCGAGATATAAAGTCAGAATTGATATAAAGTCAGAATTGCGAGATATAAAGTCAGAATTGCGAGAAATAAAGTCAGAATTGCGTGAAATAAAGTCAGAATTGCGAGATATAAAGTCAGAATTGCGAGATATAAAGTCAGAATTGCGAGAAATAAAGTCAGAATTGCGTGAAATAAAGTCAGAATTGCGAGTTATAAAGTCAGAATTGCGAGTTATAAAGTCAGAATTGCGAGATATAAAGTCAGAATTGCGAGATATAAAGTAAGAATTGCGAGATATAAAGTCAGAATTGCGTGAAATAAAGTCAGAATTGCGAGATATAAAGTCAGAATTGCGAGATATAAAGTCAGAATTGCGAGATATAAAGTCAGAATTGCGAGAAATAAAGTCAGAATTGCGTGAAATAAAGTCAGAATTGCGAGATATAAAGTCAGAATTGCGAGACATAAAGTCAGAATTGCGAGATATAAAGTCAGAATTGCGAGATATAAAGTCAGAATTGCGAGATATAAAGTCAGAATTGCGAGAAATAAAGTCAGAATTGCGTGAAATAAAGTCAGAATTGCGAGTTATAAAGTCAGAATTGCGAGTTATAAAGTCAGAATTGCGAGATATAAAGTCAGAATTGCGAGATATAAAGTAAGAATTGCGAGATATAAAGTCAGAATTGCGTGAAATAAAGTCAGAATTGCGAGATATAAAGTCAGAATTGCGAGTTATAAAGTCAGAATTGCGAGATATAAAGTAAGAATTGCGAGATATAAAGTCAGAATTGCGTGAAATAAAGTCAGAATTGCGAGATATAAAGTCAGAATTGCGTGAAATAAAGTCAGAATTGCGAGATATAAAGTCAGAATTGCGAGATATAAAGTCAGAATTGCGAGTTATAAAGTCAGAATTGCGAGATATAAAGTCAGAATTGCGAGATATAAAGTAAGAATTGCGAGATATAAAGTCAGAATTGCGAGTTATAAAGTCAGAATTGCGAGATATAAAGTCAGAATTGCGAGATATAAAGTCAGAATTGCGAGATATAAAGTAAGAATTGCGAGATATAAAGTCAGAATTGCGTGAAATAAAGTCAGAATTGCGAGATATAAAGTCAGAATTGCGAGTTATAAAGTCAGAATTGCGAGATATAAAGTAAGAATTGCGAGATATAAAGTCAGAATTGCGTGAAATAAAGTCAGAATTGCGAGATATAAAGTCAGAATTGCGAGAAATAAAGTCAGAATTGCGTGAAATAAAGTCAGAATTGCGAGTTATAAAGTCAGAATTGCGAGACATAAAGTCAGAATTGCGAGATATAAAGTCAGAATTGCGAGATATAAAGTCAGAATTGCGTGATATAAAGTCAGAATTGCGAGATATAAAGTCAGAATTGCGTGATATAAAGTCAGAATTGCGAGATATAAAGTCAGAATTGCGAGATATAAAGTCAGAATTGCGAGTTATAAAGTCAGAATTGCGAGATATATAGTCAGAATTGCGTGATATAAAGTCAGAACTGCGAGATATAAAGTCAGAATTGCGAGATATAAAGTCAGAATTGCGAGTTATAAAGTCAGAATTGCGAGATATAAAGTCAGAATTGCGAGTTATAAAGTCAGAATTGCGAGATATAAAGTAAGAATTGCGAGATATAAAGTCAGAATTGCGAGTTATAAAGTCAGAATTGCGAGTTATAAAGTCAGAATTGCGAGTTATAAAGTCAGAATTGCGTGATATAAAGTCAGAATTGCGAGTTATAAAGTCAGAATTGCGAGTTATAAAGTCAGAATTGCGAGATATAAAGTCAGAATTGCGAGTTATAAAGTCAGAATTGCGAGATATAAAGTCAGAATTGCGAGATATAAAGTAAGAATTGCGAGATATAAAGTCAGAATTGCGAGTTATAAAGTCAGAATTGCGAGATATAAAGTAAGAATTGCGAGATATAAAGTCAGAATTGCGAGTTATAAAGTCAGAATTGCGAGTTATAAAGTCAGAATTGCGAGTTATAAAGTCAGAATTGCGTGACATAAAGTCAGAATTGCGAGATATAAAGTCAGAATTGCGTGATATAAAGTCAGAATTGCGAGATATAAAGTCAGAATTGCGAGATATAAAGTCAGAATTGCGAGTTATAAAGTCAGAATTGCGAGATATAAAGTCAGAATTGCGAGTTATAAAGTCAGAATTGTGAGATATAAAGTCAGAACTGCGAGATATAAAGTCAGAATTGCGAGTTATAAAGTCAGAATTGTGAGATATAAAGTCAGAACTGCGAGATATAAAGTCAGAATTGCGAGTTATAAAGTCAGAATTGTGAGATATAAAGTCAGAACTGCGAGATATAAAGTCAGAATTGCGAGATATAAAGTCAGAATTGCGAGATATAAAGTCAGAATTGCGAGATATAAAGTCAGAATTGCGTGATATAAAGTCAGAATTGCGAGTTATAAAGTCAGAATTGCGTGATATAAAGTCAGAATTGCGAGTTATAAAGTCAGAATTGCGTGATATAAAGTCGCAATTATCTTTTAAAATGTTTTATTCTGTGGCGGAAACAAGCTTCCATAGATAGGACTACATTCACTACAGATATGGTTGTCTTATGAGAGCTTAATCTCATCATGCACATCAGTGTTGGAGATGAACTATTTAAACATAGTAAATGAACCGCCTCATTCAGTAGCTTAACCGTCTTCAAAATAGTGTAACCTGTCCAGATACCAGTAACCGCCCTCTCTCGCTTACACTCGAATAAGTTGGCAGAACTCAAATTTTTTTGTTAATCAGCTATATCAAATTTAAGTTAAGAAATTCAAAGTTTAATTAAGCAGAACTGGCAGATTTCAATTTTGTACTCATACATTTTAATGGCTCTTAACTTGAAAATTTTACATACATTCAGACCTGACATAACAGAAACTCTTCTAAATTAGCATTAGACACTACTAAATCTCTCATTTCACATTAAATCTTGCACAAAAAAACATAATATAACACTTAATTTGAGCATTTACCATCCCTTTTGAGTGTCATGGCAAAGCATGCTGGTAAGTTTGTCTAAATTTAAGTTCATAAAACTCAAAACAATTGAACAATTTAGATTACTTAAAAGTGTCAGTTTCGTGAACTCAAAAGAAAGTTCTGAATACTCATGAAAGTTAATTTGATTGAACTAATTTGTTTAATTTGAGTTCGCCCTACTCAAACCAATTAATTATTTTGAGCGTTATGGTTTACAGTGGAAAAGTCTAATTCATTTTAGCGCATTAATTTATTCAGACAAAAAATTTTTTTTTCAGTGCAGCATTTCACATTTTCTTCTGTGTAGTGAAATATTAAATTAAACGCTGATGTTTTCAACTTTTTCGAGTTTTATCCGTTGCATTTATTATCAGTTATGTGTTCAAGTTTGATACTGTGACTCTGATCAAGATTCTCAGTTTTATGCCAAATAAATACTGATCTGATGCACACAAAAAATACATTTGATCAAATATTTAAAATAAATTTGATAGAAGAGTTAAATATTTTTAAAAGATATTTCCCCATAAATAGCTTCAATGTGATCATTCAATAACAATATAATATGATTTGTAATTTTTTTCATAATGAGTAATGCAATATAATATTCTAACATTATTTTTAAAAGAAGCTGTGATAATTTTCCGTGTATGATCGATTAGCTTCAATACCGATTCATTTATCAGCAATAATCCATAACCAGCTCATATATGCAAATACCTGCACCAAAAGATTTTCTGCATTTCCCATCAGCCTCTCTGCTTTATAGTTTGTTCATAGCGTCACATTTACATAATAATGATGTTAGTGGATTTCAGACGCATTATTCACCGTTTCCTAATGTTTTATTTTTCTCGGAATCTCTCTAAATACGCACATAAATTCACACGGGAGAGAAATGGTCTGGTGTTTAATACGACTGACTGCCATAAAAAAAGCATAAAAACCATAATCAACCGCCTGACAGCATAATGCACGTTTGTGAAAAATCTCTCGTTTTTTAATGCAGACATCCATTGCATTGCCATGACCTTATTTAATCCACTGGCAGATGATTCTTCTGTGGTTTAGGCCCATATGCAGATACGACCCGTGTGTAAACCCCTCTTAATTAAAGGAAAGTAAACCCCCTGGTGCTTTGACCTATTTCTGTACCCCATTGTTCACATGGCACTCAGATTCTGGCCGTCACTGAACTCAGTGTTGTTGCTTTGCTTGAAGGAGCTATTTTAAATTATAAATCAGGCCGAAACCTTGTATCTTTATTTTCCCCCATAAATCATTACTACTGGTCACCTTTTACATATATATGTGGGTTTTGCATATATCTAACCAATGAAAAGTATTCAAAAGAGCTTGTGACTAAACCTCGAAACTCCATTGGCTGCTCAAACTGTCAGTCAAACCTCATAACTCCGCCCCTCCTCTACTGTGAATGCAGTCTGGAACGTCTATGCTTGTTTGCAATGCCAGGGTAAATAAACGACTGGTACTCTTCCGTCATTTTTGTCTGAAAATTTTTACATTTGTTTTGTTTTTGTTGAATGTGAGACGGATTTCCTCTAGTGGAAGCGTTTGGTACTGCGGCCGAACACACTCTCACTGACAGCTCATTTTTTGAGATATCAAGCTCAAATTTCAAACTTGTTTAGATTTATGGCTTTGATTTTCTCACCATTTTAGAGTAAAACATGTTTTTGTTAGTATTACTATAGTAACAGTAAATAGTATTTTTGCACATTTTTCATAACAATAAACGTGTTTTGTTCACTTCAGCAATAATCTGCCAAGTGTCGTCTTTGAAAAGAGATCGAACTGAAATCTAAAGCAGTTTAAGTTGGAAATTTAATTTTCAGGTCTATACTCAAAAAGTGAATAAATGGATTATAAATACAGCGTAAATATAATTTAGTAGTATAAAATCCCCTAAAAATACAAAATATGAAATAAAAAAAAACAACTAAAATATAGTACATTAATTTCATTGAAATTTTAGTTTTTTTACCACGAGGAGCACCAGAGGGTTAAATATAAGTACAGTGTTTTCTTTACTCAAGGCTAATGTTTCATGTATTTGAGGAGCAGAGGAAAGTGTTTTTCTGCACAGCACAAATTACAAATTAATATGAGCCATATATTGCATTACTGCAATCACGACTTTAGTTCATTTTTACAAACAGAGTTCAAATGATCATCTGTGTAAATGAACTACCGGCTGCAGATGCTTAATTTGTTTTGCACCGGAACGTTATTTTAACCCTTTCCGCCGCGCACAGAATCTGCATCTGTTGTTGTGTCTCTGTGTGAGAGCTTATGTGGAGAGTAATCAGTGGCTAATGTAAGATAGATGTGAAGGTATAGATGCGTATGGGGGGAGGGGGATTGGTGAATAGAGATTATAGACCCTCTAAATGCCAGATTAAGATTATCACTGCATTTGTGATTCTATTGAAGCAAGAAAATAAACCGTATAGGCTACACTACAGATGTTAGTGGGTGAGGACCAGATGCAGGTTTAAGGCTCAAAGCATCTGACAGATATGATTTAATACATGTGTAGACAGTTGCACAGGTTTATGCAAGCCCCTCCTTCTGAAAAGCACACTGTGCTCTGATTGGTCGAGTGGAGCAGTGTGTTGTGATTGGTCGAGTGCTTTGAGCGTGTTTGGGGAAATTATGTTTTGAATTTGAAAGAGCCGAAACTATGGAGTTACTCTTCACTTGTTTAACTGCAGGAGAGACGGTATTTTAGGATGGAAACTTGATTCCGCCACAAAATAAAACGTTTTAAAAGATAATTGCGACTTTTTATCTCACAATTGCGAGTTTACATCTCACAATTCTGACATTATTTCTCACAATTGCGAGTTATAAAGTCAGAATTGTGTGATATAAAGTCGCAATTGTGTGTTATAAAGTCAGAATTGTGTGATATAAACTTGCAATTGCGAGAAAAAAGTCAGAATTGTGAGTTTATATCTCGCAATTGCGACTTTATATCACACAATTCTGACTTTATAACAAAAAAATTAGACTTTATATCACACAAATCTGACTTAATATCTCACAATTCTGACTTTATATCTCGCAATTCTGACTTTATAACACACAATTGCGACTTAATATCACACAATTCTGACTTTATAACACAATTGCGACTTTATAACACACAATTCTGACTTTATATCACGCAATTCTGACTTTATATCTCGCAATTCTGACTTTATATCTCGCAATTCTGACTTAATATCTCACAATTCTGACTTTATATCACACAATTGCGACTTAATATCTCACAATTCTGACTTTATAACACACAAATCTGACTTTAAATCTCGCAATTCTGACTTTATATCACACAATTCTGACTTTATAACACAATTGCGACTTAATATCACACAATTCTGACTTTATATCTCGCAATTCTGACTTTATAACACACAATTCTGACTTTATAACACAATTGCGACTTAATATCACACAATTCTGACTTTATATCTCGCAATTCTGACTTTATAACACACAATTCTGACTTTATATCACACAATTCTGACTTTATAACACAATTGCGACTTAATATCACACAATTCTGACTTTATATCTCGCAATTCTGACTTTATAACACACAATTCTGACTTTATATCACACAATTCTGACTTTATATCTCGCAATTCTGACTTTATAACACACAATTCTGACTTTATATCACACAATTCTGACTTTATAACACAATTGCGACTTTATATCACACAATTCTGACTTTATATCTCGCAATTCTGACTTTATAACACACAATTCTGACTTTATATCACACAATTCTGACTTTATATCTCGCAATTCTGACTTTATAACACACAATTCTGACTTTATATCTCGCAATTCTGACTTTATATCTCGCAATTCTGACTTTATCTCGCAATTCTGACTTTATATCTCGCAATTCTGATTTTATATCTCGCAATTCTGACTTTATAACACACAATTCTGACTTTATATCACACAATTCTGACTTTATAACACAATTGCGACTTAATATCACACAATTCTGACTTTATATCTCGCAATTCTGACTTTATAACACACAATTCTGACTTTATATCTCGCAATTCTGACTTTATAACACACAAATCTGACTTTATATCTCGCAATTCTGACTTTATATCTCACAATTCTGACTTTATATCTCACAATTCTGACTTTATAACACACAAATCTGACTTCATAACACACAAATCTGACTTTATATCTCGCAATTCTGACTTTATATCTCACAATTCTGACTTAATATCTCACAATTCTGACTTTATAACAAAAAAAATTGACTTTATATCACACAAATCTGACTTTATATCTCGCAATTCTGACTTTATAACACAATTGTGACTTTATATCACATAATTCTGACTTTATAACTCGCAATTGCGACTTTATATCATTTAATTCTGACTTTATAACTCGCAACTGTGACTTAATATCACACAATTCTGACTTTATAACACACAATTGCGACTTTATTAAAAAAGTTGCAATTACCTTTATGTTTTATTCTGTGGTGGAAACAAACTTCCATATTTTAGATTTTAAAATATGACACACTTTATCTTTAAAGTTATTTGATGGGCTTGTGAATATATCGTGAAGCCACCTATCAAGTAAAGTACTGTTTTTACTGCATCAAGGACACACATTATCAAAAGCAGATGAAAATGAGTGTGATCCATTTAATTGTGGCACATTAGTAGAATATTAAAAATGAACTTCATACTTCAAGTACAGCGTAATTATCACTGAACTTCTGAGCACATTTATAAAGGGCATAATTTAAAAACTAAAGTCTTGCAGTTTTAAAAGTATTCTTCATTTTTGAAGAATGTGTGTAATAATGTATGAATGGAGGGGTTTGAAAGCAGGATCTGGAAGATGCTTTTCTGCAGATCAATGATCAGAAACACACGTCAACATCACAGAGAATATGCTGACAGATCTCGTACTGTACGTGTCAGAAGAGATGAACGAGAGCTACAAACTCTCACGCAAACATGCAAGAAATGGTAAACTAGCAAACACTCAGATAAATGCACATCCAACAGCGTTTCAAACCATAAAAATTACACATATATATATAAATGTAATTAAATACTTTATTAAAGTAACTATTAATATGTATATACAGTATATACACTCACCTAAAGGATTATTAGGAACACCATACTAATACTGTGTTTGACCCCCTTTCGCCTTCAGAACTGCCTTAATTCAACGTGGCATTGATTCAACAAGGTACTGAAAGCATTCTTTAGAAATGTTGGCCCATATTGATAGGATAGCATCTTGCAGTTGATGGAGATTTGTGGGATGCACATCCAGGGCACGAAGCTCCCGTTCAACCACATCCCAAAGATTCTCTATTGGGTTGAGATCTGGTGACTGTGGGGGCCATTTTAGTACAGTGAACTCATTGTCATGTTCAAGAAACCAATTTGAAATGATTCGAGCTTTGTGACATAGTGCATTATCCTGCTGGAAGTAGCCATCAGAGGATGGGTACATGGTGGTCATAAAGGGATGGACATGGTCAGAAACAATGCTCAGGTAGGCCGTGGCATTTAAACGATGCCCAATTGGCACTAAGGGGCCTAAAGTGTGCCAAGAAAACATCCCCCACACCATTACACCACCACCACCAGCCTGCACATTGGTAACAAGGCATGATGGATCCATGTTCTCATTCTGTTTACGCCAAATTCTGACTCTACCATCTGAATGTCTCAACAGAAGTCGAGACTCATCAGACCAGGCAACATTTCTCCAGTCTTCAACTGTCCAATTTTGGTGAGCTCGTGCAAATTGTAGCCTCTTTTTCCTATTTGTAGTGGAGATGAGTGGTACCCGGTGGGGTCTTCTGCTGTTGTAGCCCATCCGCCTCAAGGTTGTGCGTGTTGTGGCTTCACAAATGCTTTGCTGCATACCTCGGTTGTAACGAGTGGTTATTTCAGTCAAAGTTGCTCTTCTATCAGCTTGAATCAGTCGGCTCATTCTCCTCTGACCTCTAGCATCAACAAGGCATTTTCGCCCACAGGACTGCCGCATACTGGATGTTTTTCCCTTTTCACACCATTCTTTGTAAACCCTAGAAATGGTTGTGCGTGAAAATCCCAGTAACTGAGCAGATTGTGAAATACTCAGACCGGCCCGTCTGGCACCAACAACCATGCCACGCTCAAAATTGCTTAAATCACCTTTCTTTCCCATTCTGACATTCAGCTTGGAGTTCAGGAGATTGTCTTGACCAGGACCACACCCCTAAATGCATTGAAGCAACTGCCATGTGATTGGTTGATTAGATAATTGCATTAATGAGAAATTGAACAGGTGTTCCTAATAATCCTTTAGGTGAGTGTATATATATATAGAGAGAGAGAGAGAGAGAGAGAGAGAGAGAGAGAGAATTCTAATCATATATAAAATGATATATAACATAATTATAATAATATAATTGTATTATAATTTAATTACTCTCTAAGAATTTAAAATGTAATTCTATATAACGAAATATATAAATAAATATAATCAATCTAAATAAAAATGAAAAATACTACCAATACTAAAAATAAACAATAACATTTTAAAATACATAAATATTTATATTAAAATGTAATTAAATACTACTTTATTATAGTAACTATATATGTGTGTGTGGGTGTACGTGTGTGTATATATATTCTATTTATTTTCATACAGTCCACTACGGCTTCAGAAGCATTACTGAATAACTGTGTGTAGTTTGTCACGATGTGCTGATGCTCGTGACTCCATTAGTGACACATGTTAGAAAAACAAGCAGTATCACATGTTTGTGGTATATAAAAACAACTTTAAAAGAATTATGATGCACTTTCACACAGTTCCATTGTCATATTTGCGGGCTGAGCTCATGCATCAATTAAAGGAGTAATGGATGAGAGCTGGAGCATAAAGTGCAGGAGCGATGCCAAGATTCATCAGATGTTTTGACAGAAGTAAGAATCCGTGTTATGTGAATTTTGCTCATTTGCGGATCATGTTTCGTTCCGTTCCGTGACATCTAAAAGGCCGTGTTGATGCAGGAAAGAGGAAGTTCAGATCAGGCTAAATCAGATTGGCATAAACAGCTCTGGTTTTAATTAGATATATCTCTGCTGGCGTCCTGACAGAAGCTGCACATCTACTGGAAACCCTCCACCAGCATCTTCCTCTTTACTCTATTAACATTCCTGATGAAAGTTTGATGTAGTACAGAGGCACAAATCGTCCTCTCGTTTCATACTGTCCCCTTCCATCCCGGCCGCTCCGTCTCCCAGTCTCATTACATTACAGTTTCACTCGGAAAGAGAAGCCAGATATTCTCTCGGAGGCTGGAAGGCAATTTGCTCCTTGCGTGAACCAATTTTGATTTAATATCCAGCATCAATGACCTCCCAGTGTCAGCCCCAGCCTGACGCACATTCAGCTCAAAACTGAAACGTTCCTCCTCAATCTGGAAAACTGTAATCTGATGGGCTTCGAGTGAAGACACCCACGTTTAGTTTATCAGAGATATAATGTCATGTCTACAACTCATTCTGATCACTGGATGCGGGTAAACAAGATATCCATGAGAGGAACTGTATATTGAGGGCAGAAAGTACACATTTTTACTCCCAAAAGTTTTTATAATTTTGTCAATTCTAATGCATTGGATAAACACAGTAAATTAAGTCTAGTTTACTAAAATTGCATTTTTTTTTCTTTTTTCTGTATAACCATTGGCAGACGTGTTGTTATTATTATAATTGTCATTAATATTTTTTTATTTATTTTTTATTAAGGTTTTAGAAATTTTGTTGTGTGTTTTGAATGTGTAAAAACATACATTTTCTCCAACTGATTTTGAACGATAACTTATGAACCTTTAGACGGACTATAGATATGAGGTTGTTAATCGATGGTATTTGCTTCTGTTGAAGCCGTCAGCCCACAGTATTTCAGCTTATTTTAAAAATAGTCGTGTTTAATAGTGGAATTCCTGGTGAAAAACTATATTACCCATGATGCTGTTCAGAAAATCCCACCAATCAGAGAGCAGAGCACTTTAGCTCCGCCCACTCCCATGAAGTCGATCTCTCTACGCTCATAAAATACTTCAATGTTCAATATATATGCATATTTTGCAATGAACATTTCTTGTTTTTACACATATAAGCAACATTTTTAAATGAGTAGATGTATATTTCTCCATTTTAAATTGGATCATGCTGTTCGCAATGCTTCTTGGGATTGTAGTTCTTTGTCTTTTTATCCGATTTTCAAAAACTTTTTTTTGCCTCAAATAAAAGTTTGTAATGTTTTGATTCACCTCGTATCTGCTTGGTTTAGTTCATGACTTTAGAATTCCTATGTGAAAAATAAATGGAGAAAATACTTCTGGAACTAGCAAAAAGGGGGCGGGGACTGTTGCACTCTACTGTGGCTTGCTAAATACTTGATTCTGATTGGCTGACAGATGTTCCATATTTTATCAGCACGACTATTTGTTGGCAACATCAACCTCACTTTGCCAAATTATCAGAACTTGAATAAAAAATGATTTTTTTTTTACAAAGTTATATTTGATATCTAAGGAAAGCACAGCAATAGATGGCTCAACATCCGCCCTGAAATACCGTAATAAAATGAAGATCTAATAATTCTCACTCTCTCACACACACCTTGTTCAGTGTCGCTCAATCAAACAGTTCTCTAAACATGTGTATGCGAGATGCTTCAATAGTGCAACCAGAACTGAGAAGAACAGAGTCAGATCTATAACTAATAGCTCGTTATACGAGGGCGCTTTCTCTTTCAGAGATCTAAGAGCATTTGATATGATGAATGATTAAAAATGCATATCATAAAGTGCTGGTCAGTTATCGGACGGCATAAAACAAGAGCGTACAGTGAGTGCATCAGAAGTGAGCTTCAGTGCAGCTTTCCTCATGCTCTTAGCCAGACCATTAATATTGCCGAGATGGAAGGAACTCCAACACAATGGATTTGAAATGTCCTCTTTTTCTTAAAGTTAGAAAAAATTAAACACTCTATAAGAGGCTTGTCTAACCAGTTTAATAAAGCTTGCGACCCTTTTATAGCCTGGAAATCCAGACCTAAATCTGAAAGATTAATGGTCTGGCGTCGACTAATGAAGCTCGGCCAGCTCGAGGGGCGGCGCCAAGCGTGCATTTGAAAATCTCACTGCACGCAATTGGATAACACTACGACCAATCACAACAAGCCCCAAACACATAGCTAGCAGCGGAGCTAACTGGTAGATTAGACTCTTGCCGTATCCGGTCGGCAAAACAGCAAAAACGTCCTTCTTGCAAAGGAGCGATTCGAGCGGCGTCTTCTGTTCCTCTTTTAGATAGAAAGCCAAGTCTAACTCGTTCATTGTAGCGGCCAAAGCCTTTTCAAACAAATGGTGTTCATCCATAGCCATCCTGCAATGTTTACTAATGACTTCGACATCACAGCGCTGTCGTCATCTGTTTAGCTCCGCCTATATCAGATAACCCGCTGTGATTGGTGCAGCTCAGATCGAGGGGCATATTTAATGAGCATCATTACTGGACACCAGAGTAAACTCGCTGAGCAAATTCAACTTGTGCTCTCGCGAGAACTCTGGATTACCAGGGTAACTCTTTTAAGCAATATGTCATGGAACATGTTTTATTGTCTGACCTAGAATGAATCTTATTTCCAGCATTCATTTTCAGTTACATTTGCACTTTCATAGTTTTGTTAAGCCACATTTTTATTTACCTTTTTTTATTTAATTTTTTTTATTATTATTTAAGGTGATTTTGTCTTTTGTTTTGCTTTGCTTTCTTTGTTTTAATATTGCCTTGAAACTCATAAATAAAGTATATAAAAAAAGTGTGTTTCATCTGTTGATGCCAATGAAAATACAGTTCTGTTCTTATTCTGATTTTGATGCATTCAAGATTTGATTTAATGCATGCATGCAATGCATGTTTGGAATTCTATTATTTAAATCACTTGCATTGCAGTCTAATTATTAATATTACAGCTAATTTCCTGTTTGCATGAGTAAATCATTCGGCATGTTTAATAGTTAGCTCTTGGCTGCATGTCACTCAGTGAGGTTTTGTGAATATACACTTGTGCTAATAGCACCTTTCCCGTCAGTGGTCATGTTTGAATTGTTTTAAAACGGGTGGGTGTGGCCTATTATTGTCTGGTAACCATGGCGACGGAGAGGCGGGCAGAAGCATTAGGCCTCTGGAGTCCATCATTCAGATCTTATATCTGAGCATGACGTTAGTGGCGACAGACAGGCTGTCAGTCCACAAGAGCCAAGCGCTCGGAGAACAGTTGAAGGACACAGGCGTGAGGGTTTAGTGCACTTTAGAAATCCTGGTTTTGCAACGACACAAAGCACTGCAATTTGAGTCAGACGGAGGTCTTAAATGCACGTCAATGAAAACTCACAAAAACCTAACAGCAGTGGCGTTTACCAAGTCAAGCAATGCTGTGCTCATACTTTGATAACACGACGTATTAAACTTCCTCATGCAACTACCAGCATTTGTGCTATAGATATTAATATTTTCACCTGGCCAACAATAAAATAGGTTAAAAAAAAATCTCAGACTTGCATTGAATTGGGGAACTGAGCCGATATCAGAGACTCGAGGGTGAACGTAAAATAAACCATCAGAACACACTAGCAACCAGTGTTGATTTAGTATTATTTATATATTATGTTGTGCAACAGTCGTTTCCGGAAGTATAAACTCCCTTAATTTTCTCCATAGGGAAATTGATTTCGAACGATAATTTATAAATCTTTAAAGACCGACTGTGAGCTACGAGGTTAATTGATGGTGTTTGATTCTGTTGAAGCCGTCAGCCCGCATTAATTCAGCGTATTTTTTAAATAGTCGTGTTTAACAGGTGAAAAAACTACATTACCCATAACTGTGGAGAAAGTTCCACCAATCAGAGTCTCGAAAAAAGCAACACGCCCCAAAAGAGCTCTTTAGCTCCGCCTACTTCCATGTAATTGAGTCGCTCTCTCCATGCTCTCAAAATACTGAAATATATGTATGTATATGCATATTTGCAAAAAAGAATAAATATAATGTTTTTATGTATATAACCAATATTTGAGTAGTTTTATATTTCTCCATTTTTTATTTAATTTATGCTGTTTGCCATGCTTCATGGGATTGTAGTTATTTTCGTCACTAAAATCGTTACGTTTTTTTTTTTTTTTTTTTGCTTAAAATCAAAGTTTGTAGAGTTGTGATTCACTTTGTAGCTGATTGGCTTGGTTCATGGCGTATATAACTCTTTAACAAAGATTATTTTAAAATCCCTATGGGAAAAATTTACGAAAAAAAATACTTTCGGAACCAGTACCGCTGAAAAAGGGGACGGGCACTGTTGCACTATACCACTGATCAAACTGAATGATATTTGTTCTCAACGTAGCTACAGTATGTACATGACAGAATGATACACCAGGCTGGAGTTATAGGATCATGCAGAAACTTAAATATGCTCTTATTTAGTTCTATCATCACCATTTAGTGGCATGTATCTTCTGGTAAAACTGAGGGTGTATTGTCAGTGCCGGTCACAGCGCCTTTTAACCCTCTGGTGTTGTTTGGTCACAAAATGTCTTGAAATTATAAAAAAAATTGCTACTTCATCAGAATAGTACAAATCTCTGTGACTTTTGCGGCAAAAAAATAATACAAAATGCATAGACTTGATTCAAAGAAATGCTATATGGTCATAAAAAAATAGTCACACTTGTGTTGTTCGCGGTCGAAATTACCGCCATAGGAAATGAATGGGAAATAGGCAAAAATGCAGAGAATTTTTTTGTGTGTACAATCTACTAAATCAGCCATGATGCTTTAAAAAGTGCAAAATAGACACACTCTTCTCCTGGTGTGACAGTAACACAAAAGCAGCCACTCAACTGAGACTCATCTTGCTGGATCTGTCTGCTGCTTTTAACACAGTTAACCACCAGATCCTCCTGTCAGCCCTCGTGACGAAGGGCATCTCGGGGACGGCACTCCGATGGTTCAGGTCTTACCTCTCAGTTGGTCCTTCAGGGTGAGGCGTCTCAGACCCAACATCTAGATACTGGAGTGCCTCAGGGCTCAGTGCTGGGACCGCTTCTCTTCTCCATCTACATGTCATCACTAGGATCTGTCATTCAGAAACAAGGTTTTATCACTGTTCTTATGTGCTGTGCTTGATGTTATGTGTAACAAAATGTCTGTTCAGGTTAGGCTGTAGTCAAAATGTATCCCAAAACTGACACTTTAAATCAACATTTCAAACAAAAAAATTCTAAACCTTCACAAAAATTAGTCTTTGAGGATGTTTAAATATCCAAATCCAAAACTTAATAAAACAACTATACAATTTACAAGCCTTTTTATATAGAGATCTACAGGAATACAGTACGGCATACTGTTTTTCTTTTTTTACTCCCACCAGATCAAAAATTTGATTTTGAAAGCATTGTCTCTATTTTACATAATTATTGCATAAATATTAATTAGTACCATGAAATTCTCTCAAAAATCAAAAGAAAAAAAATATCACTGAACAAAAATATATTACATTGATTTATGAACATGTATTTATTGAATTTTAACAGTTTACAAGAATACATGTTGATACATTTAACAAAGCATACAACAAGAAAAAACTGGGTAACGACATTATATAATCATACACAGCTTAGGAGGTATCAACAAGTAGGGACATATCGCCTTCAAGTTTCCAGAGTTTCCTCGACTTCACAGTTCTCCAAGAATGCAAGAAAGGGATTCCAGATCTCTCTGAATTCAGCTGATTTCTTTTTCATAGTGTATGTTAACTTTTCAAGGATAAGGCATGCTGATAGTTCTTTCAGCCAGCGACCAACAGAAGGGCTCTTGACATCTTTCCAACAGAGAGAAATCAAGCGTCTATAGCTTGTACTAAACATAAGTCTGTGATTTTCCTCTCTTTGCGGTTTAACATACAGTCCTTTGGATACAAATTAAGAATGCAAAGTGCAGGATTGTCAGGCACTGGATTTAAGGTCATCTTAGAAATACATTTTATAACTTCATTCCAGAACTTTCGTGTCTCAGGGCAGTCCCACAGTCAATGAAATAGGGTGCCCTTTTCGACATTACATTTAACACAGATATCAGGAATATTTGGATTCGTCTTATTCAGTCTTTCCGGAGTAACATAAGTCCTCATAATCCAATTATATTGAATCAGTTTGAGATGGGTATCTCTAGAGCACACCTCTCTCCAGTCCTCCTCTGAGATCTGTTTGTAAGTCATTTATCCATTGAGTTTTCTTATGCTCCGTAGAGTCTTTATGGTTTTCCACCACAATGTTATCGAGTAAAGATATCTGACCCTTGCCAGTACATTACATTGATTCTTACTGAAAATAAAACAAGTTCCGTCGAACAACACAAGTCTGACTCCCAAAATGAACAACACCAGAGAGTTAATCACAAATTCAGCACTGGACTCAACAGTCCTCCATCAACATCGCTCGGTCTGACCCGGCGTCCCTCGTAGGATGCAGCCTCTGCATTAGGACGCAATGTAAAAAAATAGTTTTGATATTACTGGCTATGACACGAGCAAAAAGTTCTGAACGGTGATCTCAAACTTTCCACTTTTCCTCTTCTGGCTCTCAGAACCAATGAGCGGGTCTAAATGAGACGGGCCTCATCCGGTCACACTGAGGCTTCAGATCGCATTAGTGACGCGAGCCCTGAACGAAGTCCTCGTTAACTCCGGCCACTGAGGCGTTTCGCCAGTCCCGACCCCGACTCGCTCAAGAAGATGAACAGACGAAACGCTCCACCACTCCTCTTATGGGCTCCGGTGTGCCCACATCACACACACTTCTGGAGCTGGACGAGCCTTAAAAGGAGGAAAACACTCCTGCGGTCCAGCGTTTATAGTGTGATATATCATCATCACACACTAACTGGACTCTTAGTAGAGAAACAGGAGTTTGTCTAATTCAGTAAAACCCTTCATAATAAAGTGTTTTTCAATATGCATTATAAATATGCATTAATATGCATTAAATAAAGGTGCCGATAGAAGAACCATTTTTTGGTTCCCTATAGAACCCTTTCAGTGATCAGGTCTTAAAATAACTTTTTTTTTTTTGTTTTTTGTGAAGAACATTTTAATAATCTAAAGAACCTTTTTCCATTATAAAGAATGCAATGGAAAGATTTCATGGATGTTAAAGGTTCTTCATGGAACCAGACGCCAGTTTTGAACTATACTGTCCAATGTATTTGGACACTGTCTGAATGTTCTTGTTACAAGGAAATACTACAGTATATCAGTCTTTCTACTTCAAAATGTTATTTGCCATTTCTTTGTGAAATTTTCGATCAAAATGAAATCGTTTTATTCAAGTAAATCCAATACTCCAATTTTTTTCAGCGCATTAAATACAAATATTGGTAACACTTAACATTTATAAAATACTTCTAAAGCAATTATTATTTTATGTTAATTTCAACATTTGATCAAATCTTGAGGTTGCATCTGTTACTATTATTGAATAGACCTGAAATAACATGAACTCACAATGAACAGTTGTGTTTTTTTTATTAACAAACACTAGCGAAGATTAATAAATGTGCTCATTGTGAGCTAGTCAATGCATTAACTAACCGTAATCTTATTGTAAAGTGTTTCTGAAATATATCTAAGCAAGAGTAAAAGATATTTCACATGCAAAATGTTTTTCAAAAATAGTTTTAGTTATTAATACTTGTGTGATTTCTGTTATTCTAAATCCCCCCCCCAAACAGTTCAAAGAACAATAGTTTCACTTGCGTAAACAGATTTGCTATGTAAAAAAAAGAGATATTACATGAGATATTAATAATGTTATGTGGTGTTACGTGACTTCAGAAATAATCCGTCTGTCATGCTCTCTCTCTGAAGACTGTGTCCCAAAACGCTAAACCCGTAGAGGAAAAGTCTAACTATAGATTAACCCTCGACCCACAGCGCTGATAAACCTCCAGATCCATACAGTCTTGACATGACAGAAAAAGCAGAGTTAAATTCCTTGAAATGAAAAAAATAATCCTTTAAAACGTCCCATCAGTAACTATTTCTAATACATAAAAAAAAAGAAAAAAAAAGGGATGCAATATAAGACAGAATGTTCTTTATTCTTCATAATACTTATTGCACATGAATCTGTTTTAGGTCAGAAAGCCGGAACAATGTAAATGATAAAAGAAGATATTGAGTTCAATGCGAGCTTAAAAACACACTCTGAACGGTCAAGCACAAAGTGTCCATGGGCTGGTTTCTGATGCTGCAATTACAGTGAAATATCATTGGTCCAAAAACCACACATTTACATTACATTACATCATGCATTGGGCAGACGACTCAAGGAGCTCATTAAAATCACAGTTATGATAGTCTGATTATAAAGTATATTTGAGACTGTAGACTATATAGATCTGACTGTGAGACTATAGTTTGAATGAATCCATGACACACATTAACATTACAGTACAGAACGGCTCTTTCGGAGTATTATCCTGAACATTGTATAAGCATTCGTTGGTTTCGTGTGACGTTGAACGGATACGAGGCTCTCGGGCGTAAACGTGACGTCACATGCTTTCGATTTTCCCGGCAAAAACGAGTAAAAAGCAATTAAAACATGAATAATTTTACACAAGCCACTTTAAGGCTCGATATCGAGCCTTTTCTTCTGAGAGTGTAGATTAATCATGTATATTGCAGATCATTAGACAGCATTTTAAAAACAGATCAGGGCAATTTGGACTTTACAGTAAATGTATAGAAATCTTCCCGTCAGATGTTGGCAAGACGTCTGGTTTTGTTCTTCACACTGGACTGGATCCAGCAGTCTGACCGTTTCCACAAAAAATCAAATAAACGCAGCTTTGATGATCATAAAAGACTGTCAAAACATTAAAAAAATCATAATTATCCAAAACTTTTGAGCCGTGGTGTATATAAGAGCAGCTTTTGAGATATATTTGCATACTGTATGTGTGTGTATTAATCATTTATTCAGCTCATATCTTGTGGTTATGACTCTTTTACAGGCGTGAATCACGACCAGCTCGAGTGAACTGCGACACACACGTGTTTTCAAGCGGTTAAAGTAAATCTCTTACTGTAGAAAAACCAGAGACTTTCTCTGATACCAGCGTCCATTTTACAACATGATATTTACACTCACATCCGCTCTAGTGTGCAGGACACCTAACAAATCTCACACACACACACACACACACACACACACACACACACACGACGTGTTTGCTCCACGCTGGGATTTACAGCTCTGGCAGATGAAGGTGTTTATAAAGCGGAGAGTTCTGGCTCTGAGAGACACGTTTGCTGTGAAAGAGACGATCATTTCTGAAAGCTTTCTCACTTTACAGCATTTTAACAAGTGCCAGTGCTTTTCACTGTAGCTTTGCAGGAAGGTTTCTTCAAGCACACACACACACACACACACACACACACACACTCTCTCTCTCTCTCTCTCTTACACACACACACACACACACACACACACACACACACACTCTCTCTCTCTCTCTCTCTCTCTCTCACACACATACACACACACACTCTCTCTCTCTCTCTCTCTCTCTCTCACACACTCTCTCTCACTCATACACACACACACACACACAGTCACATACACACTCTCTCTCTGTAAAATGCCAACTTCTGGCAGCCAAATCAAAGTCAAGAAATCATCTAATTTTTTTATCAACACCAGAAATGTCCAAAAGTGATGAATGTTCAGCATTTATTCAAATATTATCACAAATTTGTAATAAAATATTATTACAGTGTTTTATTTGAGATAACGAAATGAAACATGCCAACATTATTTCTGTCCAGGACGTCATCCAAAGAAACTATGAACCAATGAAATATTAATAACTAAATATTGTTATCAATGTTCGCTTTTTCCTGTGAACTTTTTGTTTTTCAATGCATTCAAATAAAGCCTTTTTTTTGCCAAATAATTTTGTCAGATAAATACCGTAACCAAGTTTAGAGTTTCGTCCTCCCTCATATTACTTTGATGGTTTGATTGAACTTGTAGTTTCATTAAAAGACAAACGTCACTTTTGGCCACAACTATAAATTAAAGTACAGTATTGTGTTTAACATGCATCCTGAAGAAAATCTTGTAATGAACTAATAAAGTTTATGACTTCAGAGATGAATAACCTGTTACTTGTGATGTTTGCACAGAGATGATTGGCTGTCACTATAGTCCCAGTCTCCATGCGAGAGAAGAACATTTCCACATTAATGTCCACAGTAACAGGTGGTGCTGATTAACATCTGCACACACTCACTCACTGCAGTTAACACACGCTTAACTGCACAAACACACACACACACACACGTGTCAAAAACACTATAGCTTTGGGCTTTAAAAGGCATTTAGCCTCAGTTTGCCCTCGTCAGGTCTAATGTTGAACATCCTCTGAGATCTACAAAACACTCACACTTACAGAAGTACAAATAATAAAACTCACCAGAGTGTGTGTGTGTGTGTTCATGTTTTTCTATCCCGGTGGGGACTTCAACCTGAATGCACACAGACTCATGGGGACTCGTGTCACAGTGGGACCTAAACTGAGGTCATGGGTAAACAAGCTTATTAATCTTACAGAATGAGTTTTTTTGGAAATGTAAAAATGCAGAAAGTTTTCTGTGACGTGTAGGTTTAGGGGTAGGGTTAGTGTGTGTGTGTGTGTGTGTGTGTGTGTGATAGGTTTAGGGGTAGGGTTAGTGTGTGTGTGTGTGATAGGTTTAGGGGTAGGGTTAGTGTGTGTGTGTGATAGGTTTAGGGGTAGGGTTAGTGTGTGTGTGTGTGATGGGTAGGTTTAGTGTGTGTGTGTGATGGGTAGGTTTAGGGGTCGGGTTAGTGTGTGTGTGTTTGTGTGTGTGATGGGCAGGTTTAGGGGTAGGGTTAGTGTGTGTGTGTGTGTGTGTGTGTGTGTGTGTGATGGGTAGGTTTAGGGGTAGGGTTAGTGTGTGTGTGTGATAGGTTTAGGGGTAGGGTTAGTGTGTGTGTGATGGGTAGGTTTAGGGGTAGGGTTAGTGTGTGTGTGTTTGTGTGTGTGATGGGTAGGTTTAGGGGTAGGGTTAGTGTGTGTGTGTGTGATGGGTAGGTTTAGTGTGTGTGTGTGATGGGTAGGTTTAGTGTGTGTGTGTGTGATGGGTAGGTTTAGGGGTCGGGTTAGTGTGTGTGTTTGTGTGTGTGATGGGTAGGTTTAGGGGTAGGGTTAGTGTGTGTGCGTGTGTGTGTTTGATGAGTAGGTTTAGTGTGTGTGTGTGATGGGTAGGTTTAGGGGTGGGGTTAGTGTGTGTGTGTGTTTGTGTGTGTGATGGGTAGGTTTAGGGGTAGGGTTAGTGTGTGTGTGTGTGTGTGTGTGTGTGTGTGTGTGTGTGATGGGTAGGTTTAGGGGTAGGGTTAGTGTGTGTGTGATAGGTTTAGGGGTAGGGTTAGTGTGTGTGTGATGGGTAGGTTTAGGGGTAGGGTTAGTGTGTGTGTGTGTGTGTGTGTGTGTGTGTGTGTGTGTGATGTTGAACTGGAAACACCAGACCGACTTCAAGATGAACACCGACTGATTTTATAAATGTGTACAGAAATATCTGACAGTGTTTGACAGTACAGTAGAAACTGAATTAAAAAAATAATAGTTTCAAAGGTTTCATTTAATATGGAAACATACAATAGTTTGCATTTACAGTAATCTTTAGGAATTTTATGCTAAAATTGTGGAAACGGTGATGCGTTTTGTTTCTCGGGATTCTTTGATAAACAGAACAGCATTAAAAACAGAAATCTTGTGTAACATTATAAATGTCTTTAATGTCACAACTTAATGTGTCCTTTCTGAATAAAAGTATTCATTTATTGATTTTATATATATTTATCTGCTATGTAGTGCTTTCATTTTGATAAAATAAAAGAGAAAATCAATTGAAAAGTACATTTATGTTAAGTACAATATATGTGACCCTGGATCACGTCACCAGTCTCGAGTCGCACGGGTATATCTGAGGCAATAAACAATACAGTGTATGGGTCAAAATTATCCATTTTTCTTTTATGCCAAAAATCATGAGGATATTCAGTAAAGATCATGTTCCATGAAGATATTTAGTAAATTTCCTACTGTAAATATATAAAACATGTATTTGTGTGAGTGAGTGCAGCACAATCGTGATCATAAATGAACAACTTTAAAGGAGATTTTCTCAATGTTTAGATTTTTTTGCATCTTCAGAATCCAGATTTTCAATAGTTGTATCTCGACCAAATATTGTCCTATCCTGACAAACCACACATCAATGGAAAGCTTATTTATTCAGCTTTCAGATGATGTATAAATCTCAATTTCATAAAATTGACCCATGTGACTGGTTTTGTGGTCCAGGGTCACATATGGAAATGTTGCTCTTTAAAAGTGTGTGAGTTGGCCATGACGCATCACTGATCTGAAATCATGATGGTGAGATCAATCTCTTTCTTGAACATGACAGCGATTCCTGGTAAACTAGGAGGATCAGACACAAACACACATGAGAAAATGCAGATAAAGTCAAGCAGAAATGCTTTGATCGCCCAAAACCGTGTAGAAGATTGTTAGATATCTGTAAAACATGGAGACATTACACGAGAGACACGCACTGCATACCATACTCTATACACTTTCTCATGTATGAAAAGTTTAGATGCATTATGCTTTCTCATCAGAAACCATCACTAAAGCATAGTGCCAATTCTCTAAAGATTTAACATTCAAAATCTGCCATTAAAATGCAAATTTCACGTCTTCACGTGATATGAAACGACAGGCCAGAGCATTAAAGGATATCCCTGTCATTCTGAATGTTCTCGGTCTGAGCCGCATGGAGACTCATTCCCAAGATCCTGCTTTGTGAAAACACTCCAACAGCCAATCAGAACGCTGGAAAACTCTCCGCAATCTGGTGGGAAATTTCCTCAATGTACTCAAACGTCAGTCATCTTTAAAAGCTGCATCTCGGCTGTAAAACATTCTCACTCGTTTAGTGCATGAAATGATTTCTCAGACGTCCGGCTCCGGCTCGCTCTCATCTGAATTCTGCTTGTGTTTCTCGCTTCTCCTTCATTATGCATGAAGATGATAAATTACAGACCTTGGACTAAATCAGAGGCAACAGCGCTGCTAATTACCGTTGTTTGAAAAGAAAACCACACCGGCGAATTAGCCTTGTGTGTTTATATTCATTAGTAGTTCATTTAAGACGCCAAGCCTCTCCTGAGTGTCGACTTCAGGACATACTGTGAAAGAGAAGAGAAGTTAGTCAATGGTGGAAACAGGGATGCAGAGGTGGACTGAACTACAAATGTTTAATAGATATTAGAATGATCGTAAGCTAACGAAGCAATGCAATTATTATAGAAAGCATTCAAATATGCAGCGCACGTAATTAGTTAGTAAAACTATCAGTCTATCATGTATTTTAGTGATCATCATAAATCATGTCATCCTGTGAAAACACACGAAGAGTTCAGATGCAAAAGATGCTGAGATTTTCTTCTAGAATGATCATTTTTATAAAGCTCGTATATTTAAGTTCAGTAATTTCACTTAAATGACAATTAATAGGTTATTTGCATTGCCATTTAAGTGAAATTATTGATCTTAAATATACGAGCTTGATAAAAATGATCATTCTAGAAGAAAATTTCAGCATCTTTTGCATCTGAACTCTTCGTGTGTTTTTGTGATATCAACTTAAAAAATTTGGAGCACAACTAACATGAACCAAAAATAAGAAAAAAGCTAATATGATGGTCCAGTATTGTGTGTAAACACCCCAGTACGTGTCAGACGGTTATCCAGCAGAACATGTTCCTACATCAACATCCTTGTTGGTCCTGGAACAACATTCTGCAAAACTGACAAAACAACATTTTTGATGTTTTCATGACATTTTGATGACATTCAACATTTTGCAAAACTGATTTTCCAATATAGATGACCTTAGTTAATTAATTCCATAAATAACATTATCTAACAATATTTGTTAAAGGCACAATATGTAACTTTTTTGCTTTAAAAATAGCAAAAATCACTATATCTATGTTATATATATTTTTTTAGTTGTGTACTTACACTATCCCGACTGTTTCCAACAACTTTCAAACCAGGAGAAATTTGTAACTTAATTCGAAGACACGACACGTCCCGTTTCTTTATTTACGTTTTGTCGCCGTCAAAGTTCTCCCTGGTTTCCGCTCGTATTGCCATAGCAACCAGAGCCCTCTGATAGTAACCAAGGCGACAGACGTGGACAACTGTGTAGTTGGTAATGTCTATCTGCACGCTGTTGTTGTTTCGTTCAAACATTATGGACCATGGCAAGCAGACTTTGGATAAAAAAGGAGAACTAAACCGAGAATCAATATCAGCGCGGTGTGTTCGAGATGCCGAGAGCTCCACGTCCGAGACTTCGACCGCTCCTACATGTACTTTATTAAACAGGTGAGCACATTTACATAAAACTAATCAATGTTATATAGTTCAACAATGATAAAATGTTAGAATATGATCTGGATGTTATTCTAATGTTGATCTAGCTTACTGCTAGTCTCATACAGACAAACTAACACATACATTTCAACACATTCAAATGCAGTTTAGTGTGCTAGTGTAATGTTAGACCAAGTGAAGCAGCGCTGCGTTTCCTCACAAGCTTAATTTGTCTAATAAACTGACCTGTGAGTAGTAATTCTGCACGTGTAGTTCGGCAGAATGAAATGTCCTTATTCCTTTAATATCCGCGGGACTCGCGTCGCGTGTGGAGCTGCTAGCTGTCTCTTAGCAATCCCGACCTGCTTCATATCACAGTCATGATAAAAGCATCAATGTATTCACTCATCCATAAACATTATTAGATCGGTCGGCTTGACGTTGACGACAAGATCCATAATTCTTAGCAAATGTTGCGTCATCATTTGTTATTGTAAGAGGTTAGCGACCCCTAACGGCGAAAGAATTGACATATTGTACGTTTAACGTTACTTCCTGAAAATACTGTTCATTGTTAGTTCATGTTTTCTCAGATCCATTACATAAAATTAACAGATACAACTACTGACTTTAAAAGTGTAATAGTAAATGTTTCAATTAACATGAACTAAGATGATTAACTTCTTGTTGCTAATGTCAGCAAAGCTTATTGTGAAGTGTTTTCTAAACTCACATCTGAACCGCTGGAAATACAAGTCACAAAGTAACTTTAATCACTGTAAGAATGTATGTGATCTACTGTAATCTGTACTGTAATCCAGCCTAATCTGATCGACTTCTCGCTTGACGAAAAATATGGATAGGTCGACATCCTCTCATGCAAGTTTGGGAATCTGGGAAGTCGAGTATCAATGAGTTTCATCTCATCTTTCCCGTTTGAACTGTCCGAGGTTCGCTGAGTCTGACACGCGAACACTTGACTTGATGAGGAATGACTGTTCACAAACAGGATCAGGTTATGGACAGAATGCAGAGTTTGACAAGTTTTGCACATGCACTGAGGACTCACTCAAACACTGATCTTCACATCAGAAACACTAAACCACAGTAAAGCGATGCCTCGAAACTATGCACTTGAACAGTCTCTTCCTCATTCCCAGCGTTCTTACAAAGAACAGCTTTTACTGTGGAAAAAGAAAAAGGAAAAAAAGCTGTGAAGTATGAATGATATTCACACACTTTTACTTAAAAATAATCACTTTTTTGGCTTATGAAGTCTCAAACATTTACACGCATCCAAATAATCAGCATTAAAAGCTTGATTTTCACCACACACTTTAAAGGATTGGATTCATTGGATGTAGATATAACGCACACATGCGTGTCAGACACACACACACACACACACACACACGCACAAGGCGATGCCCCGAGGACAGCCTTCCAGCGAAATACTTCACACTACAAGCATGTTTACCTTCGGCCAACCGGCTTCATTTGCACATCACAGGCCGTCCTCATCCTTCATCTGCCTCTGACCCTGGATCAGTTATTCTACACTGACCTCGAGAGCCACGCAAGGTCTTTCCTCTTATAAACACAACAGAGGATAAAGGTGAAGTGTGTGTGATGTGTTTGATGTTGAAATTCTTTATTCTTTACTTCTCGCTTGACGAGATATACGCCCAGCCTCACAAACTGACCTATTCCTGAACCAAAGATGCAGATAATCTGAAAACGAATCGCGTTTGGCGACGTTACACACTTCACCTTTACAGCGCGAGTGCAGAGAAATAAAACTAACACTACAAAGTGTTTACATTTAATCACACTTAAGTGAAAAGTTTGGTAACACTTTATAATTGGGTCCTTTTAGTTAATTACAGTTAAACAAACGGGTGTGTGTGTGTGTGTGTGTGTGTGTGTGTGTGTGTGTGTGTGAGAGAGAGAGAGAACAGAGGAGAGTCTGCTGGAGAGAAGAGCGAGACAGAGCTCATAATAAAACAAGAATCAACATCAGATCGAGTGTGTGTGTGTGTGTGTGTGTGTGTGTGTGTGTGTGTGTGTGTGTGTGTGAACAGAGGAGAGTCTACTGGAGAGAAGAGAGCGAGACAGAGCTCGTAATAAAACAAGAATCAACATCAGATCGAGTGTGTGTGTGTGTGTGTGTGTGTGTGTGTGTGTGTGTGTGTGTGTGAACAGAGGAGAGTCTACTGGAGAGAAGAGAGCGAGACAGAGCTCGTAATAAAACAAGAATCAACAACAGATCGTGTGTGTGTGTGTGTGTGTGTGTGTGAACAGAGGAGAGTCTACTGGAGAGAAGAGAGCGAGACAGAGCTCGTAATAAAACAAGAATCAACATCAGATCGTGTGTGTGTGTGTGTGTGTGTGTGTGAACAGAGGAGAGTCTACTGGAGAGAAGAGAGCGAGACAGAGCTCGTAATAAAACAAGAATCAACATCAGATCGAGTGTGTGTGTGTGTGTGTGTGTGTGTGTGTCTGTGTCTGTGTGTGAGAGAGAACAGAGGAGAGTCTGCTGGAGTGACTGGATTTAACAGGGGAAAATGTGAATAAAACAAATGATTATCAGTTTAAACTAACGGTTGGACTCGACATAGTGTTCATTACAACGAAAATTTCAGACTCGGTGTGCAAGGACCTTTATGCATCGCTTTCTGCAGGACTTTTACATGCTTTTCTCAAACCACTGAAGTGACGTCGACGTCCGGGTTAGCGGTAGCATTAGCCGTCAGGCAAGTGTTGTTTAAATAAACTCCTGATGTACTTACAAACTTTCCAATGCCTCGTTTTATGAGTACAGAACCTATTTGTACTACTGTAGAAGTTTGGTGCATTCTGGGCATTATTAGTGCGGTAATTTACCAGATACAGCCTTGGATCCATTAGCGCCTGCACTAAACCATCCGGCTGATATCTCTAAATAAGCTCTAACTTTAATAATGTTCAACCAAGGGGGAAAAGGCTTCTGGGGGGGGGGGGGGGGGGGGGGGTTCGGCTCGAGGTCATGGTGCAAAGGACCCTAGGCTGATTTACTCCGAACCGTCCCTTTAACGAACGGACACTGATTATAACGCGCAACCAAAAGCTTTTTTCCTCCTGATTTCCACATTAAAGTAACGTATTCAGTTTTCTCAGACCTGTTGAGCTCTTGCCAGACTGAGTGGAGTTTCATGATAAAGTGCTGTCAGAGATTGTGTCGCGTGAAGAACGAGTCTTTTCTTCTCAGAGACAAACGACCGTCGCGTTTTACACTCAAATGGATTTCACTGGCACTAAAAGTTAAGCACAACTTGTGGAAGAGTAAAAAAAAAAAGAAGTGATTAGTGAAATATAATCTTGGGAATTCAAAACTCATTATTTCCATCAACATGTAATGAGTAAATGTACAAGCATTCAGTTATAATAATACACAATGATACTTTAGTAATGAAGTACAATAACTCTACACTTCACAGCCCTCAGTATGAACATCATTCATTCAGAAACTTGGCAGCTCGTGTGGTTTCAACACACCTCGAGTTCACAGATGCCGCTTTTAATCCAGTGTCATTGTTGTGGGTCGATGTGCAAAACTGGTTTAGGTGTTCGTCACCGGCATTCCTCGTCCACCAGCCAATATGCAAATCCTGCGTTGGCAGAGACAGAAAAATATATGAGAGTTTTCGCTGGTCTACTTTAACAGGCAAACACACTGGTAATGCAAACCACACCGGCACACCATCTAGAAGTTGAAGGATCGCATACGAAGATTAACTAAGCGTGATCCTGCGCAGTCACACTTTAGTCTTTCAGCGTTAAATCTAGACCTTTGCAGTCGTTCTGGACAGAAAGGAGGAGAACTGGGAAAACTTCTGGCTTGCATTAAAGGAAGGTTTTAACTGCAGAAACCTTGTAAACTTGTACAATTGCAGGTCAAGATGTGCAACGAGTTGAAAAGATCATCAAGGTCGAACACAAACAGACGCCCGACCTGTAGAACATTAACTTTCCTCGTCTTCGTTTCTGACGAATCGACCGGAGATAACGTGGTATTACTGTCTAACCTAATAAGTAAAAAGTTGACTTTGCCCTAAAATGATGAATCTCACGAGAACGTTCCCCGGGTCGTAAAATAAAATCATCATATTTTTAGGACTAAAATGTTTTTATGCACAAACGCACATTTATACCGCAATGCAATCTAAAATAAATTATATTTTATTACTTAAGTATGCACAGATTTATTTTGTATATTTACATTTATTTGCAAAGAAAAAAAAATACTGGCATACTTTTTATTAGTATAATTTGATTAGTGTAAAGAAAAATGATTGTAAGTAATAAGAATGCGCTTAATTAAGAGGTAATAATAGTCCTTGATATGATGTTTTTATCTTTTGAATTTGGCGTGAAATATGATCCAGACATGTTTCACACTCCAAAATCTGACCTCAAACTAAAGCATTAGAAGTTGCTCCATTAGTTTCATTGTAAGGGGCCGTAATGAAGCATGTCTTCAGCTGTGTAAATGAACACATCAGGAGCCACAATGCTCTCGGTGTGGGGCCGCTAGTTTAAGATGAATTAAGAGCGCGATATCAGTCTCCATCTATACAGCTCCGCTCGACTGGATGAAACACGCTCACCTCGACCCAAACGCTCCCAGACTCATAAACTAAACCTGAGACTAACAAATCTATTGTGTGTGTGTCCTTTGCACTCCTGTCCCACAATGCTCCTCTGTTGAGAGGTGGTCCCGGGAGGACGGCACATAAAGCATGCATGTGAAGCCTATATCACAGGGTTCATGTGACACTGAGTCTCCAGTCCAGACCAGGAGAGCATTCCTCTTTCTGTTCACGCCGCTTATCGGGTTCCAGGCTGGAGAAATGAAAGAGAGAACGGCATGAGAACAACAGCGTCAAAGAAAGAAAGCCCTCATAAAGAAAGAGAGAGAGAGAGATGTAAGGTTAAGAGACACAAGTGAAGAGAGGAAAATCACTATTATTGACCAGACTTTCATGGCACAGGAGAGACGTGATGTTTACATGAAGAACCAGCCTGGTCTCACGTTTCTTCTACAGCTTCAAATAAAATAAAAGAACTTAAAAGCTTTTTTTGGGACCATTATGGGTTGTTTTTTCATACAAATTTTAACATTTTTCACACAATTTCTCCTTACTGCAATTTGCAACAATTACTGCAACTTCATTTTGGGACCATCACTTTTTTTTCGCATGAATTAATTATAATAATTAAAATAAATAAATAATTACATCTCAGTATAAAGCCAGTAATACAAAAACAAAACAAAAAACAAAACAAAAAAAACAATATGACCCATTAGATATGTGTTTAAATGAAGTACCAACATTGTGAAAATTGTTTCTTCTAAAACTTGAAATAATATAAAAATAACTTTTAAATGAAGCTTAATTTTGGGACCATTATATTTTTTTCATACAAACTTAGCATATTTTCCCCTCAAGTTCTCCCTACTGAAATAATCAAGAAAGCAAATACATTAATAAATAAAACACATTGTGCGTGAATAGATTTTTTGTAACTCCATCATGACAAAAGAAGTTAAAACGAATTACTGGCATATAAAATCCAGTAATACTACAGAGTAATATTCATTAGATGTCTAAATGAAGTACCAACCTCGTCTCAGTTGTTTCTCCTAGAAGATCCACGATGAAATGGAAACAGAATCAAACATTTGACACATAAAACTTGATGAGAAATGATGAGATCTGTGGATTCCTGGATGTTCGTCTCAGGAGGAACAGAACAAGCGTTGAGTGTGGAGAAACGGCACGTACCTCGAGAGTTACATCAGGACAAATGTGATATTACAGCTCAATATTATAAAGCTGCAAAGAGATTATCATGACTGAATGTAACGTTGAAACGATGACGAGTTGAACATGCATTGATTATCAGAGGGAATGAAGGTCAAGCTCTCCAGACCTGTGTATGGAAAACTGCATGCAATGATGAATGTGTCACATGACCTTATGATGTTTAATCATGTGCATTTTGGTGCAAAAATGTCTCAACTTTTGACAGTCTCACCACATAATGATACAAGAAAGATTACGGTTGACATTCGGTTCATTTGGCAAATGAGAAATGGAGATGATGTTGCATAAAGCACAAAACTGTGGAGTCATCCAGGTCCTTTGTGCATGCAGGCAAAAAAAACTAAAGAAATGTTGAGCACAATATGCATGTAAAAAACTATAGAAATGTTGAGCACAATATGCATGTAAAAAACTATAGAAATGTTGAGCACAATATGCATGTAAAATACTAAAGAAATGTTGAGCACAATATGCATGTAAAAAACTATAGAAATGTTGAGCACAATATGCATGTAAAAAACTATAGAAATGTTGAGCACAATATGCATGTAAAATACTAAAGAAATGTTGAGCACAATATGCATGTAAAAAACTATAGAAATGTTGAGCACAATATGCATGTAAAAAACTAAAGAAATGTTGAGCACAATATGCATGTAAAAAACTATAGAAATGTTGAGCACAATATGCATGTAAAAAACTATAGAAATGTTGAGCACAATATGCATGTAAAAAACTATAGAAATGTTGAGCACAATATGCATGTAAAAAACTATAGAAATGTTGAGCACAATATGCATGTAAAATACTAAAGAAATGTTGAGCACAATATGCATGTAAAAAACTAAAGAAATGTTGAGCACAATATGCATGTAAAATACTAAAGAAATGTTGAGCACAATATGCATGTAAAAAACTATAGAAATGTTGAGCACAATATGCATGTAAAATACTAAAGAAATGTTGAGCACAATATGCATGTAAAAAACTATAGAAATGTTGAGCACAATATGCATGTAAAAAACTAAAGAAATGTTGAGCACAATATGCATGTAAAAAACTAAAGAAATGTTGAGCACAATATGCATGTAAAAAACTAAAGAAATGTTGAGCACAATATGCATGTAAAATACTAAAGAAATGTTGAGCACAATATGCATGTAAAAAACTAAAGAAATGTTGAGCACAATATGCATGTAAAAAACTATAGAAATGTTGAGCACAATATGCATGTAAAAAACTAAAGACATGTTGAGCACAATATGCATGTAAAAAACTATAGAAATGTTGAGCACAATATGCATGTAAAAAACTATAGAAATGTTGAGCACAATATGCATGTAAAAAACTAAAGAAATGTTGAGCACAATATGCATGTAAAAAACTATAGAAATGTTGAGCACAATATGCATGTAAAAAACTATAGAAATGTTGAGCACAATATGCATGTAAAAAACTATAGAAATGTTGAGCACAATATGCATGTAAAAAACTATAGAAATGTTGAGCACAATATGCATGTAAAAAAAACAGACAAAAGCAGTACGGTCGGATGCCATTCCAGACATAACAATGATTTGGGAGTGTCAATCGAGTTCAACCTTTTACTTTGACCTCTAACCGCTTAAATTGCCATTATTACTCTATTCTAAGCTTATGTTAAACTAAAGCACTTCATTAGACCTCAGATTTGAGCTTTATAAATGAATCTGAACCGATTTCCTGGTAAATTGGGTCATGAATCTCATCCATTGATTTCATCTCGCCTCTTTTTCTGCTGCAATTCAGTCGGACGTTCCCCTATAAAACTGAACATTATTAATGCAGTGCATGTAGGGAAATACAACATACAGGTCTGACAATGTGAGGAGAAAGAGAAACGGTTTCTCTCAGCCGTCGCTCGGTTTAAACTCCGTAATCCCATTAACATGTTGATGTTTTAATTCTTTTAAGAAACTGGGTCTGAAAATAACCGAGAACTAGTAGCCTACTTAAAGTCTGAGTCTCGCCTCGTGTTCAGACTCACGTTTAACAAACTACAGTCTGAGTGAATCAGAGCTCCTGTACTTTGACTTTCTACATCAGGAAAATAGGTTCTGTGTCTTTAAGCGAGCGCAGAGAGCAGAACGTCGAAGGATTTGTCTCACTGGCTTATTAACTCGAGGAATACTTACACAGTTTCATATTTCCAAACCTCAGTGAGCAGAAACATTGCAAATGTGAATATGTTTGCATGAAACGTGCAGTTTTTTTAGCTTTAATTTAAAAGAAACACGCTGAATCATTTACATACTCAGATGAGAAATGAGTGATGCTGATTGGTCAAGTGGATTATATCACAGCACAGATACAGTAGAAACAGTGAAATATTATTGCACTGTAAAACAATTTTCTATGTGAATATATTGTAATTTCAGGTGTCACATGACCCTTCAGAAATCATTCTGATGCGATGATGATGATTGTCAATCTTAAAGAACAGCATTTACTTGAAATAGAAATCTTTTGCAGAATTATAAATGTCACTTTTGATCAATTTAATGCATCCTTGCTGAATAAAAGTATTTATTTATGTTTTAACCCATCTGTGCTCCTCGCATTACCTTTTTTAAATTATATTTCAACTTCTTATATTTTTATTTAATATTTTATTGTACTAAATTACATTTATCCAGTATTTATAATCCATTTATTAACTGAAAATGTCATTTCTAACTTAAACTCTCATAAATCTTGAACGCTTTGAAGCGCAGACTTCAGTTCGGCATCTTTTTAAAGACGACACTTGGCAAATTATTGCTGAATACTATTTACAATTTTTTATTTGAAATATAAATTTTCCAAAACATGGAATCAAAAGCCATAAATCTAAACAAATTTGAGGTTGATGATGTATCAAAAAAAATTGCTTTCGGTAAGATTTAGTTTGAGTGTTTTTGACCCCGAGGAGCACAAGACCATTTAACCTTTTCAAAACCTTAACCAAGTTTTGTACCATTCCAATGGTACAAAATAAAATAAAATAAAAACAAACGTAACCCCAAAAGACAAACATCTGAGCAGCAGTGCAAACCAACCATCAGACACTGCTGCGTCCCATCAATGATGCACCAGGAAACAAAATGGTAACACAAGTTTGACAGTGTTTGAATGTGAACAAAGAAGTCTAGTAGGAATCGGCCGGATCGTTTACCCTGCTTTACACCCCCTGCTCATTAATGCATTTCTTTTGCTAAAACCTCAATGTTTATAATGAACAGTTGCAATGTTTGCGTGACGTCGCACACCCACAACACAACTTTTCCCACATCGAAAGGAAAACGTAATGAATTTACTTAAGATGAGTCTCTGCTGCACATCTAATAACTCAGCTGTCATCTTGTGTATATGCTATCGAGGAACTTAAACATTTCCATTCTGCCAGCCTATAATTATGTAGGCAACACAAGTTGTGCTAGTTCTTTAGTTTGTGTTTTCTAGGCCAGTTTCTCATCACACATCTAACCTAATTTGTCGGCACTAATCAGTAAAATGTAGAAGTACAAGCGCAGCTATTCAGAGATGGTCTCCACATCACATGCTATGAATTATTTATATATGCAAATGCAGAGCTTCGACATGCATTCGATAAACCCCTCCCCGACCTCGACGCCACACACAATAACAAACACACATCAATTTTTCTTAAGCAGTGACACTTCTGAGTCCTTCTTCCAGGATTCTGGATAAGATCCGAATGTTTTGGTGTTGTTATTCTGGGCGAGTCTTTGGCTACGGATGAGATGTTGTTCATAGTGTCTTTTGTAATGTGAAAAATGATATCGGCCCACCGCACAGATCTCGGGTTCAGGCGGATGCTATCGACTTACTGTGTGTTCGCTTCACTGGCTACAACAAATGAAGCTGGAGGGATGGCACACCGGTCCGATGTTTGCTGATAAGGGAAGACGCGAGACGCAATCTCACTGACTTCAGTCCTCACGAAGCTTCAGTGCTTTAACTCTGAGCTACTCCTGTCCTGTCCTGTCCTGTCTGTCCTATGAAATAACACAGAAAACACTTCAAAATAGGTGAGCGACAGATGGCAGACGGCACATTTAAACCCTGCTAAATATTAACTAGAAGCTACTGTTCGGTGTCCGAATTGTGTGCAAACAGCAGCTTGTCAGACCGAATGTTTGATTAAGTTTCAGGTGTTTATGGTTTCATATGCTTCAACGGATCGTTCACACAAAAAATAAAGCTCCCCCAAATCTGTGAGACTTCCTTTCTTCTGTCTTAAGTTATTTAAAAATGTGTCTGTGTTTTGTCCATACAATGAAAGTCAATGGGGTCCAAAATGACGACTAAACCAGTTGAAATACTACGGTGACTTACTTTCTTCTGTGGACAAACAAACAAAGTTATTTACATTTTTGTCTCAGTGTTTTGTCCATACAAAGTCAATGGGGTCCAAAATGACTTTCATTGTATGGACAAAACCAGTTGAAATATTACGGTGTTTTGCAGAAGAACGAGAGTCATGCTGATTTGGTGAATAAATGATGACAGAATTTTCATTTTTGGTTGAACCGTCCCTTTAAAGCTGATGCATACACATTCCCAATGCTAAAAACGTTCTCATATTTCAGTTCATTATAATCATATCTCATATTTCATAATCTCAGGGTTCTCTGCGTTTTGTCGCACACAGACGACAATGTTGTCGAAACGATCCGGTTCACAAAGATCTGTGTAAACGCTGTATTCTGCTGTCAGGCCAGTAGATGGCGATGTTCTTTGTAAAGAAACACTACACGCCTATAGACTGAACACGTAACACTCATGCACACGACGTCACCATTTTCACAGATTTGCATTTTTTTTGTTCACTCGGAGACGATAACGGTATCGTTTTCAAAAACGTGCACTTTGAACCCGGTTTCCTTAAGTTTGCGGTTTTTTAGGCCCCCAAAACGCCATTGTCATGTAAATGACCAGCCAAAAAACATAAAAAGTGTTCTGTTTTTAGTTGAAAAGGTGTTGTGTAAATGGCCTCTGATCAAATCCTCATCACATTTCGATGGAAGCTTGTTTCCGCCACAGAATAAAACATTTTAAAAGATAATTGTGACTTTTTAATCATGCAATTCTGACTTTATATCTCGCAATTGTGAGAAAAAAAAGTCTGAATTGTGAGATAAAAAGTCGCAATTGCCTTTTTTATTTTTAATTCTGTGGCCGAATCAAGATTCCATACATTTCACCCCAAAATCAAATGGTTCAAAAAGTTTCAAATCAAAAGTTTCAAATAAAGAAAATGAAGTCTATTTAAGGTTCACCGAGATCATATGTACAGCAATGCATACATAAATTGTCCCACTGAACTGAATGTGGCACAACTAATTAATTTAGGAACGATTCACACACACACACGTCGTTCTGTTTTTACACACAGCAGCTTTAAACAAATCAGAAACAAAAGAAAACAAAAACAAATGACGCACTGAGCTTTGAACAAAAGAGTGTAGCTCTTTTATAATTATTAATATCAAGTCCTTTACAAATAGTCACCGTGTACAGCAGCCGTTTGCATGGCAAGGTTCACAGTCCAGCATTCATCACACATGTTCTGCAAGCCCTTACAGATCCGTCTCCCATGCGAGACAGAGTCAGATATGTTCTTTAATCTCATCAGAGATCAGATCAGTCTTAGAATTTAAAAAAACATCTTTGAGACCAAACACAAATGCATCAGTTACGGATTAGTTGTTTCCTTTTAACTGGCGTGAAGTAGTGCATATCGAGCGCAGTAAATACCTCGCCGTTGCAATACCATTACAGACGGTGCATCATTTTATTTTGCCAATGCTCATTGAGTGAATCTCACGACAGCTCCAGATCACATGCCTATGGAAGCTCGTGTCCGCCACAGAATAAAACATTTTAAAAGATAACTGAGACTTTATAAAACGCACAATAGTGAGATAAAAAGTCAGAATTGTGAGATAAAAACTAATCTTTTTTTCTCAGAATAGCATGTTTATATCTCACAACTCTGACTTCATAACACGCAATTGTGACTTTATAAAATCACACAATTCTGAGATAAAAAGTCAGAATTGTGAGATAAAAAGAGCGGGAACAAGCTTCCATACGTTCGTATTTTTTTATTATACATTTTGCATAAAGAAAATGAAGTCTATTGAAGGATAATTAAGACTTTTTTGCATTGTGACATTTTCATGAAGGTTATGCACACACCGAACCGTGTTCAACTTCTGAGTCGAGGTTTCATTGATTCAAATTAGTCATTTTTAGTCATCAAAATCAAACTAAAGACAGTTATTTTTACTTTTTTATAACAGTAAAACGAACTGAAAGAGCTTATTTTCCATGCAAAATAAAAAAATAAATCACAATGCAAAACAGAATTTTTTATTTTAGGATGAAATATTCTGAGATTCACTCTATTAGCATTTCCTATATAGCTGTTAATATTGATGCTTCTGAAAAGGTAGTACAAACCACATTTCTTTTTTTTTTCTTCCCCCAATTAGGGTTGTTTACTTGTGGATAACGAGATGATAATGATAATTACCTGCATAGGGAGAGAACATCATGTTGCATTTATACTGTTCTACAGAATCTACACAATGCTAGAAGTGCCTATTAGCAAGAAGAGCAAGAGCCGTAAACCTGCTCTAGGCCTGATCTAAGTGTGTTGCTTTACCAAAAGAGCACTAATTGTTTGTTTTGTTTTCCTAGGAGTAATGAGTTGCCTTGCTAGGGAAAGATTTGCGTGCGAGTGTGTGTCAGTCTCTTGCACGGGGCGGCTGATAATATTGTTGCGTCGGTCGAGAGCGTCGAGGTTGTCCGTCTCCTCCTCTTCGAAATTCAAGGGAATTCTCATAGTAAATGTCTTCGTCATCCTGTAAAGAAGTTACCAGGACATGAGTGACTAATGTTACTAATAAACGCAAGTCTAGTGCATCAGTCATGGCAAACAAGACTGCTCTTTAAATAAATACAACACAGCCAAAATTTTAATTTGGGGAATTTGGAACGTGTGTCTTTAATGAACATTTTAGCATTTAAAAGGTCTGTTCCAAAGCTTGCTGTATTTCGTGCTGCCTGCATAGGGAACTGTCTACCAAGGCAGCGTACAAACTGAAATGAAACTTGGAAAAGGTTGTGAAACTCACATAAATAGTGAGTTTTACATTAGCATAATAATCACAATGCTTTAATACAGGGGTTTTCAAACTAGGGTCAGTTTAACAGTGTGGAATAACAAGAACAAGAATCAAAACAATGGAGGATATGCTGCTTTGCATCACTCTTTATGCACTCTTCTTCGACTAACGCACTGCGTAACTGTGCATATCGCCACCTAGTGGAGCTTCGGTCTCGTCATTCACCTTGCGCATGCGCTGTTGTACACGCACGCGGTCTCAAAAATCGGGTTGCATGTGGGCTGAACCGTCCCGATGACGAAAGTTACGTCACGTGGACAGTGTGCGCAAACCGGACGGCCGAAGTTTACTTTGGGTTTAAAGTATCTCAGGTGATCTGATGCTTACCCACACATCCATGTGCAGAGGTTTGATATTGTGAAGCAGAACTTCTTCGCAGTTTCCGTAGTCGCTGAACACGACCACAGCCGTCGAGCCCGAAGGGTGGACAGCGTCGATTCTCGCCCGATAAAACTGCCACGAAGATGCAAGATGTTACACAAGTACACAACATTTAATATGCAACAAAAGCGTATAATAATTAGTGCTGGGCAACGATTAACTGCAGCCAAAATAAACGTTTGTGTTTACATAATATATGTGTGTGTACTGTGTATAATTATTTTGTGTATATATATATATATATATAAAAATAAATACACACACATATGCATGTATATATTTAAGATTTTTTTATATATATATATATATATAAATAAAATATTTATATATATCATATAAATTATGTATAAATATACATGCAAATATTTCTTAAATATACATTTACATTTACATTTATTCATTTAGCTGACGCTTTTATCCAAAGCGACTTACAATTGCTATATATGTCAGAGGTCGCACGCCTCTGGAGCAACTAGGGGTTAAGTGTCTTGCTCAGGGACACATTGGTGTCTCACAGTGGATTCGAACCCGGGTCTCTCACACCAAAGGCATGTGTCTTATCCGTTGCGCCACACCACCCCTATGTATATATATGTATATATACACATGCATGTGTGTATTTATATATATACAAAATAATTATACACAGTACACACACATATATTATGTAAACACAAACTTTTATTTTGGATGTGATTAATCGCTTATAATTAATAGTTGCCCAGCAATAATAATAATAATAATAATAATAATAATAATGCAAAAAAAAGAATAATCACTGACCTTATTGTCTTCCCAGTAGAGTGCGAGACACTGGTCACCAGCTTTCCAGTTTTCGTAATTATTCGCGTCCGCTGGCTCTCTCTGACCTTTGATTGGCCCGGATCTCTTTCTGGGGGCGGAGTTATGCGTGTTGGTCTGCTTTTGAGGCGGGCCTGAAGACTGTGGTTTGATTGGACCGGTCCGTCTGTGTTCTAAATCACCATTAGGGATCTGCGTGTTTGAAACCCCAGTCGCTTTGATGAACTGGCCTGATCCCACATCCTGCGAAAAGTCTTTTTTCATTGAATCCTGGGAACGCTCAAAGTAGCCCGAGTTTGGCCTTTCAGGCTTGCCTTTCCGTCTGTTGTTCGCCTCATATCTGGCTTTAGGATCTGGACCGGATGCAGCAGGATTTGAGGATTTGGGTGCCGTGGATCCATTTGATTGGTTTTTCCTTTCGGACCATCCCGTCCCATCATGCTCTTTCCATCCACCATTATGAGGTTCCTGCTGGAAGCCCTTTGACCCACTACGGTCCTGTCCTTGCTGTTCCCTGGGCTTCCCCGTCGAGGAAGATGCGATTCTAGCATCTTGACTGTCGTTTTTCCATCGCTCTGATCCTCCTCTTCCCGTTCGCTCGCCATCCCTCCATTTCTGTGGCTGGGAAAAGTTGGCTGGAGTAGGTTTAGGGAAGTCTCCGTCCCTCTGGAAACGTGGAGGCCTGTCGTTCCTCTGCGACCTTCCCTCACTCCGAGGAGGGTGTTTGAACGGGCCGGCGTCTCTGGAGATGTGATCGGCGCTGGGGAAAGTCATCTTTCCTGGGTGGTCTTGTAGTGAAGACTGGTTCTTTGACTCTAGCGAGTTAATTATAAGAAAAACAGGAAGTCAATTGCGCCACAATTTGGGCGGAAAATAATAATTGCCATTTAAAATGTGATTTAACAAAAATCCAGGTTTGCTGTGCTGCACAATTTGGCCAAAATTGTGATTACATATCAATATGGCTATAAAATTATTATAATGAGTTGCTTTAATGTGCAAATGTATGTCAAAGCGACTCAAACTGATGCAGATCATGTGACTCGAGATCATCATCATCATCAACAACACGTGTAAACGATATATTTATTCAATTCAATTGCAGTCATATCGCAATTTTGGCTTTATTTTGATAAATGCACACATATCCATACATGCTATGCCAATGAATGAAATAGAATATAGTGATCAACCAATATTGATTTTTTTGATGGCCGACGCCGATATATAATAATAATCTCAAAGCATTTAATTTAAAGACAGTAAAAACACATGCACAACAATTGCTGAAATTAAATTTATATTCATGACATAACATTTACTAAATTAGAAATAAAGAATTTGATAATGAATATAAAACTGTAAAATAAAGTGATTTCTACTTTAGATGGCAACGGAGGATTCTGTAATCCTATTATAGCAGTTTTCACAAATAAAGAAATTGTTAAGGATATGAACTGAAAGGAAATAAACGGGGTTCGTAGTTCAGACACTGTAAAATGAAAAACAACTACAATCAGAGATCTCACTAATCAGACAATATCTTTATTATCTTTCAGACTCTAAAAGACATAAATAGATAAATATAAACTAAATAGATGCAGTGACTGCGGTAACTTTAACAACTGAAAGGATACTATGACAAAGATATTGCTTTCTTTATTCAAACTGATTGATTTTTCATGAATATATGATTGACCTGAAGAATAAAAGTTGCATCATCTACTTCAAAACACTTCAAGCACTTTAAGCACAAACCCTGTAAACACTGTAAAATGAGATAAATGCTTATTTGCTGAATGCTGACAGTAGATGAGAAAGTATTATAGCTTTTACTAATGATAGAAAAGCAAACGGCAAACACTTCTTTGTATACCGTTCATTCATTTATTAGACAGAACTGTTAAACCGAGACGGTAAACTAACGTGAGAGTGAAACTAATGTTCTCAGCGCCGTCCAAATAAAACACATCAGCCAAACAGAGAACCGTATCGGCCGATGAAGATAATTAAAAAAGCCGAGCATTAATAGAAAGAATATTTCAATATTTGCTAGGAAAAGCCTGCAAAGATAACCAAAGCTCACTGCCTATCTTCAGTGCCACTGCATGCATTTAAATCACCTTGATGAGAAATACATCAGAAATAATAAGAGGAAAGTTCTTTCAACAAACCCAGACAGTCTCTTGATGGAAATATCAGGTAATTAAATGCAGGACCCAGTGATGATGCAGTACTCTTCAAAAGCACATTTACTGTGCGCTTCAGGTCATTCACACACTGAAAGGGTTCGTTCACTCGAAAATGGAAGTTCTGTCAGTAATTACTCTCCCTCGTGTCGCTCCAACCCCGTAAGACTTTCGTTCATCTTCAGAACACAAATTAAGATATGACTGATTAAATCTGAGAGCTGTCTCACTCCTCCATAGGCTTCTAGGTAATCGAGATCTGCCATCCCAGAAAAGTTAGTAAAGACAATGTTTAAAATAGTCCCAGTGACTACAGTGGCTCAACCTTAAAGGGATACTCCACTTTTTTTGGAAATAGGCTCATTTTACAGCTCCCCCAGAGTTAAACAGTTGAGTTTTACCGTTTTCGAATCCATTCAGCCGAACTCCGGATCTGGCGGTACCACTTTTAGCATAGCTTAGCATAGATCATTGAATCGGACAGGACCATTAGCATCTCTCTCAAAAAAATTACCAAAGAGTTTCGATATTTTTCCTATTTAAAACTTGACTCTTCTGTAGTTACATCGTGTACTAAGACCGACGGAAAATGAAAAGTTGCGATTTATACTGTTGGAACTACACTCTCATTCCTGCGTAATAATCAAGAAACTTTGCTGCCGTACCATGAGTGCAGCAGGCGTAATGATATGACGCAGCGCCTGAAAATAGTCCCCAGCTCAGTTAACTTCCAACGTGACCGGGACTAAGTTTGTCTAACCTATTAGACCTATTTTCAGGCGCTGCGTCATATCATTACGCCTGCTGCACTCATGGTACGGCAGCAAAGTTTCTTGATTATTACGCAGGAATGAGAGTGTAGTTCCAACAGTATAAATCGCAACTTTTCATTTTCCGTCGGTCTTAGTACACGATGTAACTACAGAAGAGTCAAGTTTTAAATAGGAAAAATATCGAAACTCTTTGGTCATTTTTTTGAGAGAGATGCTAATGGTCCTGTCCGATTCAATGATCTATGCTAAGCTATGCTAAAAGTGTTACCGCCAGATCCGGAGTTCGGCTGAATGGATTCGAAAACGGTAAAACTCAACTGTTTAACTCTGGGGGAGTTGTAAAATGAGCCTATTTCCAAAAAAAGTGGAGTATCCCTTTAAGTTCATCAAGTGACGAGAATACTTTGTGCGCAAAAACAACAAAAATAACGACTTTATTCAACTCTTCTGGGTTGTAGGTCAGAACGGAGGCTCACTATTGGTCGACGCTGGTCATGTGTGTGATTGCTGGCCAATAGTGAGCCTCCATTCTGACGTACAACCCAGAAGCGCTGCTACACTACGTGAACTCACTCAGAGACACACAGAAGAACATGAAGAGTTGAAGAAAGTCGTTATTTTTGCGCACAAAAAGTATTCTCGTCACTTGCTGAACTTAAGGTTGAGCCGCTGTAGTCACTGGGACTATTTTAACGATGTCTTTACTCACTTTTCTGGGATGGCAGATCTCGATTACAGAGAAGCCTATGGAGGAGTGAGACAGCTCTCAGATTTAATCAAAAATATCTTAATTTGTGTTCTGAAGATGAACAAAAGTCTTACGGGGTTGGAACAACATGAGGGCGAGTAATTACTGACAGAACTTTCATTTTTGGGTGAACTAACCCTTTAAAATGTTGAAACAATGGCACTGAAAGAGCAGAAATGGTTTCTCCACATATTAGCCCTGTCTGTTTTCTCCTAAAGCCATATGTCAGGCAGAGCTTACCCGCCGCAGAGACTTATCTAAAGCTGACTAATAGAAGCGCCTTCATTTGGGACTGGCCATCTGTCTGACGGCCCACCGGGACAGTAATTAAAGCACAATAAACTCTCCGGCTGATCGCGACTTCAAAACCAAGCAGGGTCTTTTATCATCCCAAAAGGGTTTTGAAATATTGTCAAGCTAACTACATTATCCCACGTTTAACTCAGATGCTTCAAATGCTGAGTTAAGCTGGAAAATCAGTCAAATGATGTGAAATAGGAGCGATGCAGAGATATGGAAGTGTTCACTACTCTAGAAGGTTGGCACAGAAAAAGAGTTTTCTAAGACTGTTAAAAATTGAAAAAGCTGAAATAAAATGAGTTGAAAGGCCTAAAATGAATAATGAAATACAATTACATTAAAGCTAATGATTTAAACTAATTAAATAAAACTCATTTTAACTTTATTTTTATTTTTAACTTATTTAACTTTTTTAAGACTGTTAAAAATTGAAAAAGCTGAAATAAAATTTAAATATTAAAACTTAGAAATTAGGGGGGAAAAAATGAAATAAAAAAAGTTGAAAGGCCTAAAATTAATAATGAAAATGATTAAAACTAATAATATAAAACTTAAAACACTAATTAAAAAAAATAAATGGAGCTAATCCAATAGTGTCCTCACACCATTGGTGCTCGGGGCCTAAAGATACACATTTTGACTAAAATTAAACAATATAACCATAAAAGTGAATAAAAAATAAATCAATCAATACTATAATCAAGATTCCATTTAAAAATTCCATACTTTTTCCGGACTCAAATTTCCAAACCTCTCTATAGACCATATTTGACATAAATGGTTCATATTTGCCATCTACAGGTATCTGTAAATATTTGTATTTCCCGTTGGTTTTCTCGAGGTGAACTATGATAAGAAGAACCCGCACATATTCACCTGTGACACATCAGATTGGTGCTGTAAATGTGGTGTGATGTCTGACTTAGATGAGTGTTCGCTCCTTTATCTGTTGCTGTAAACGCCTTGAATTCAGTCGTGTTTGACGAGCACTAAATGATCCATAAACTTTTGCCGTGAAAACACTCTGCTTGTATAATACATTTATTTTAAAAAATACCTGATCATATTTTAGAGAACTGAACAGGGTCTGGAAACACATTTTTTTGTCCATACTTATCTAGACCTAGAAATGACTCAATACTTTTCCAAACTGCGTATGAACCCTAACAGTTCATAAACAATACTAAACACTATTACCATTTGAAAGGAACAAAATAAGCCATGATATTAACCAGTTCAGATATCAATAATTTAAAGAAGCCCTAATATTGGCCATTTTGTAAAGTACGCAAGCGGCAACATGCCAGTCTCTCTCTTGAGACAAACACAGAAGTGACTTAAACTGCAGTTCATCGACTGGCCACTAGAGGCCGGCTGCAGAAGAGACTCAATCCCATAAACCCCCATGTTAAAATGCCCAACTTTACAGCAGAAAAAAAACATGTTTACAGTCTGGTACAAAAAGTGGTTTTGGTCTATATAGCTAATTTTGTCCTTCATGACGGCAGGTGAACTTTTTTATAACTCATCCGTTTAAATTATATTAAGCCTTAAAGTTCTGCATAATTAAGGGCGTGGCCACTTGAGTGACAGGTGGATCGCCGCTGATGTCACTACTAGCCGTTTGTCTGCTGTGTGTTAGCATCACCTCAGCTAATCGGTTTTCCAGGAGTGACGCTGCCAAGATAGCGACGGCTGACTCCGCCCACTTTAGGCTCTTCAGAAACACTACAGGTGACATCACGGACACTACACCCATATTTTTTTACAGTCTATAAAAGCACCACAAAAACATAATAAAGGTAAAATAAATCCGAATGTACCGTCAATGGAGAATGTTCCCATTTTAGACTCTAGGAAGTCAAACAGTGTGCTGGGCCCAGACGGTCTTCCTCCTGCTTCCTCATCCTCATCCGGTCTGGATCGCCCCCGTCCACGGCCCTTTCCTGTTAGACGACAAATAAAGCGTCAAATTACAAGGACAATTGTGCCAGTGAGTTTGTGAGTCGGTACTTTCTGAGCTCTCCTCTCGCCTTTGCGTTCGTATTAAGCATGGGTGTGCGATATACATCGTCTACGATAATCTTGTGATTGTTGTTTTAACGATGTGCAATCTGTCATTATCGAATATATCCCTCACATAGAGAGTGCATGTATACACTATGTGAATTCGTCTATTATGTTAGACTTCCACTGCGTGATTTACTCCATTAAATGCATTTATAATGCCCTAAATAGTCAAGATAAGGGGCACAAATACCTCTCTTTAATATTTATATAATTTAACAAAGTTAATCAATATCACACGAAGAGTGCAGTTCGTAAACGTACAAATGTGATATTGATTTTATACAACAGTTCAATAAACAAGAAGTTAATATAAAGTCATTTTTAGACAATATTGCCTGTTTTTGCTCTATTTCGCCAACAAAAATAGTTCCAAACAAAGCAACAGGAATATTGCATCTCTGAGCAACACATGGTGAATGAATGAATCGGCTGAATGAATGATTCAGTGACTCACTCATTAACACTGACTTGCTGTTGCCACCAACTAATGGGTTTTAATTTCACATTTAAAATATCTTTTTATTTTTTAAATCATTTCTAATATCAATATTCAACTTTTTATGTTTAAAACATCAAAACATTATTTATGCATTTGTAACTGCAGGTTAAATGCATTCATGTGCCTCAGAGCTGCATTAAATCTGTGTAATTGCATCTATAAATGCCAGATATAATGTTTTTGTCGATATCACACACTCCTAGCGATTGATCTTGCATTAACGTCCTGTTTCATTATACTTCCACACAAAATTACATTTTGGGAAATAATTGCAATGCAGTTTGTGTGCAAAGTCCAGAACAGAGATCGGCCAAAATTACACAAAATCCTGCCGTTCTTTCCTCTAAACACACGATTGGCAACCGGACGATTGTGTTTATCAATGGGTTTTATTGCATTTGATTGTTTTTATTGCAGAATGAACTAAGTACACAGGAAAAATGGATCTACGCAAACAAAGAAAACGCTCACCCTAAAACGAATCCTACGAGTCTTGTAAGAAACCAACACAATCCTGCCCTGCATCTGCCACCTTCTTTCATGAGAAGCTGCGCATCTAGTGACTATCCGAAGGTTTCAGCGGCCGGTTTCACAAAGCTATTTTAGAGCGGTCTATAGTGTTAGACAAGTCTAACATTGGCTCATAGACTAGTCTAATGCAAGTTAGACTGTTTCACAAAAATAAAGACTGACTTAATTTAGACCAAAAACATTAGACACCTCTTACCCCCAGGCTAACTTAGGTCTAAGACTCTGTTACCTTGGCAACCAGCAGTAACAATCAGTTACATTACAAACAGCCAAGATAAAAGGGAAAATGGCTCATAATTGAAACATTTCTTCTTGTTACTTCATTCTCCGCTAAATTTCCCAAGTAAAATGTCCTTGTAACTGTTATACTCCTCCAACAAACACATTCTTCACTGGGGTAAACGGCACTGAGCGGTTGAATGCGCTTACTCGATCCGCCATGTTTTTTGTTTTGAAAAGTGTCTTAATTTACCCAGAATGCATTGCAGTGTAGTCCTACTTAAGATAGTGCTTTGTGCATCGGTCTGATTTAGATGTCTATCTAAAGTCTGACTATCTACTATATCTAAGCCACAGTCAAAGTCTATCTTTGTGAAACCGGCCCCTGATCTTTCCTCGCCACCCGAAGGCTTTACCTCGAGGAGGCGGGCGGCTCTGCTCGGTTTGGGCCGCTTTGGGCTGGTTGGTTCCGGTGAGCAGATAGTTGAGGGCCGCCTCCAGGTTATTGTTGTGATCCAGCAAGGCTTGTCTGGCCGCCTCACGGTTGAAGCCCATCTCCATGATGTCCCTCAAAGCTCGCTCATCAACCTTGAAGAGACAGCAGAAACATGAAACAAATTTGATGAACTCGAGGGTCATCGAGCATTGCATTAAAATCCATCAAGCAGGGACAAAAGCACATGTAGGAAACATGCAGAGCACTTCTGGAGAACACAAATGAAGCAGAACAGTCAAGGACACCGAGGGGTCACATCCACTGATCGTTTACTCAGAGAAGGCATTTACGTGCTGCTCTACTGCCGTTAGAAGAAAATGATGGCATATAATTATTCATAAAAGCCCATCGTACAATTTTTAGGCACTTGAGATGTTTTTCCAGATTGTTATTTAAGAAACACAGTAGAATTTATAATCTATTAGCAGTACCTTTGTCATTTTTTAAAAGAAATTAATAGTTTTATTCAGTATTCAGCAAGCACACATTAACTCAATCGAAAGTGACAATTTACAATAAGGTTTCATTTAATGTATTAACTAGCATGAACTAACAGATTTATTAATCTTTGTTAATGTTAGTTAATAAAAATACAGCTGTTAATTGTTAGTTCACGGTGCATTAATGTTAACAAACACAACTTTTGATTTTAATAATGTATTAGTAAATGTTGAAATTAACATGAACAAAGATTAATAAATGCTGTATAGAAGTATTGTTCATTGTTAGTTTATGTTAACTAATGAAACCGTATGGTAACGTTTTTCCCAAAAATATGAAGCAGCACAACTGTTTTCAACATTGATAATAATCAGAAAAGCGTCAAATCATCATATTAGAATGATTTCTGAAGGGTCATGTGACACTGAAGACTGATGCAGAAAATTCAGCTTTGATCACAGGATATAAATGACACTTTACTGTATAATTTCACATAGAAAACAGATATTTTAAAGGAACATGCTAGCAGTATTAGAGGTCGACCGATATGGTTTTTTTCAGGCCGATGCCGATGCCGATCTTTTGAAATCCGGGTCGGCCGATGGCCGATAAATGCTGCCGATTTATTTTGGCCGATTATGTGCTTGTTTTTAACCTCTATTTGAAAGATAAAATGTAACACAAATAATTACTTAAGATAGACAAGATTTCTCAACAAAAACATTTATTGAACACTTTACCAATCTGCACTTGTACAAAAGACAAAAAGAACTTGAGATATGTTTGGTAATTGTACCTGAATGAATTGAAAATTAATTTGCTACATTTCAGATTAATATATTTGTTTTCCTTAACATTTGAATTAACAGTAACTTAAACACTTTGCAGTTTGAATAATGTCCTGATAAACAAAATGACGGAGTATGTTTTTATGTTTCCACTGTTCGATCGCGCCCGCGCCTCACACACACACACACGCGCGCGCGTTTGCACACAAATATAAGTAAACACTTTGCGACTTTAAACACACGCGACTTTTCGATCTCGATCGCGCCCGCGCCTCTCTCTCTCTCTCTCTCTCTCTCTCTCTCTCTCACACACACACACACACAACGCATTGCAATCTTTACATCGCAGCCGGAGCTAAAGCGGAGCTACAGATTAGGTGTCCCTAAAGAACCCGCGTATCTAACAGTAGTTCCACATTACTTTGCACGCGAGTTTTATTTATTTTTATAGCGTGTATTCTCCGTGGAAATTTATACACCGAACCGTGACGCCTGTTCCGTTTCGGTTCAATACGAAAACATGTACCGTTCCACCCCTAGTCTACAGTGAAATACAGTCACACATTACACTACTGTTTGGCCAGCATTTTAACCGTGTTTAATCCAGCTACTAGCTAACGGAATGTTAAAGTTAACTGCTGACTAGTGTCAAGTGCAGCGAAGCGATGTTTCTGTTATTCTAACGTCCGTTTTCAGAGCATCCAAGAGAAGCACAGGCATAACAGTAGCACTGATATGAAGCACAGAAATGCGCGTTGTCCGGTAAATAACGGTCGTTAAGGCACCAGTGCCGTATTAGCACTGGGTCTGTCTGTAGCTACCCAACCCTAGCAAAGCAAAGCCAGTCCTTCACTAGAATATAGTTGGTCTCTTTTTTTTTATTACTTATTTCTCTGCATTGAGTGACAACCCTCTCAAATATAAGACACACAAACAGAACAAATAAAAGTCTCAGATTCACTGTCTGTAAATTCTTGCTTACTTATTGTGACATGATCGCAACCCTTCTGCTGTGCTAATGCAACCTCAACTACGCTATCAATTTCAAAGTAGCCGAACGTCATGTCGCCTATTCATGTTTTTTCTCTAAGTTGGCAGTAACATATCAAAAGTTTTTAATTATATAAAGGAGTTTTCTCCAAGGAACTTAGCTCCTTCCTTAAGCACTGGATGAGGTCTGCTCACTCTGCTGGAGAATGACTCTAGGCGCAGTGTGCGTCGAACGCGTGTTCCACAACAACAACACTAGGCTGCCCACAGATGCGCCTGCCTAATAATCGGCTTGATACACTTGGATATTGGCCGATGCCGATTATGTTAAAAATGCAAAAAATCGGCCGATCAATCGGCCGACCGATGAATCGGTCGACCTCTAAGCAGTATGCTAGCTGGAGCCATTTACCTCCAGTCTTTGTGCTAAGCTAGGCTAGCGGTGGGTGCGTCAGACAGAGTTACGGCACGCACGGAGACGAGAAGGCTATGTATGGACTTATCTAACTGTGGGGGATACGGTGAATAAGCTTAAGATCAAAAAAGTCGGCGTGTTCTTTTAACTCTAATAATATTTCAGAATTTTTATTGTATTTTTGATCAAATAAATGCAGCTTTGGTGAGCAGAAGAGAAAAACATCTATAAAATCTGTTTATATTCCCAGATGCAACAACACTCAAGTCCAAAAAACACATTTTTACATTTTATGATACTTTTTACTGTTCATTTCAACTTTAAAACTGCTGACAAAACACCATTTATTTTTATGGTGATCTTACCAAATCTCTGTAAACTCCCTCTGACTTGTTCTCCGTCCAGGGCTTCTCTCTCTCCTCTCTTCTTCTCTGATAGGTGTCTCGACTCCTGTAGGAGGATCCTGGATTGGCAAGGTTTCCTCCGGCATTACCTCCGCCGCCAAACGTTCGCGTCTAGAAGAAAACAGAGAGCATTATGAAAAACACAAAACACTGATGCCACTCCTGCATTATAAGATCAGATTTCCTCCATTAATACACACAACTATTGCACATTTCTGGACATCATGAGTCAAGCTGGGTTTCGAAACACAGTCCAGGTGTAATCATTTCTGTGGTGTTCACTTGTCACGTTACATTCATAATTACATACTCGAAATCAAACATTTCTTCATTAAATACCGGAGAATATTAAGTTCACCCATGGCCTGAGGATACAGCCATGAGAACGAACAAATTCAATTATATACAGCTTTAATACATCAATATTTCATTATCAAAAGGTGCTACTTTGTTGCAGGGAATGAAAGCGATATTTATTCTGAATTGAAATGCCAATATCGTTGTGAAAGTAAGTTCTGTAAAATGCTGAAATCTGAGGGTTATATGTACACCACACTTCAACGGTTTAGAATAATGAAGAGATTTTTAATGTTTTTGGAAGAGTCTTATGCTCAACAGGGCTTCATTTATTTGATAAAAAATACAGTAAAACAGTGAAATATTATTACGAGTTAAAATAACTGTTTTCTAAGTGAATATACAGTAAAGTGTAATTTATTCCTGTGATCAAAGCTGAATTTTCAGCATCATTACTCCAGTCTACAGTGTCACATGATGCTTCAGAAATCACTCTAATATGAGGATTTGATGCTCAGAAATTGTCAATTTTAATTGGTGCACAATTTTTAAAAATAGGTTCTCATTATTATTTTGCTTCTTAATTTTTTTCATTTTTATTCATGAATCTTTCATGAATAGAAAGTTCAAAAGAACAGCATTTATTTGAAATAAAATCTTTGCTAACATAAAAAAATGTATTTAAATGTCACTTTTGACCAAATTAATGTATCCTTGCCTAATAAATAATTTTTTACTTTTGCAAATCTAGCAAAATCCTCATATCAGAATGATTTCTGAAGGATCATGTGACACTGAAGACTGGAGTAATGATGATGAAAATCACAGGAATAAATTACACTTTACTATATATTCACATATATATTAAACTATAATAATATTTCACTGTTTTACTGTATTTTTGATCAAATAAATGCAGCAGAAGAGACTCTTTCAAATCGTAATCATTCCAAACAGTTCACTCATTTCACAACATCTTCAAACACAGTATTAAACACATCTGGTAATAATCGCTCTGGACGACAGCGCACCTCTTTGCTCTTGGCGACCTCGGCGATAGCAGCGGTTCTCTGTTTCTCAAACTCGTCGTTGTCGTCAGCAGATTTGACAGTGTTTGCGCTCTGAAGGGTCTTCCTCTGGTCCAGGGCTCTGCTGTCCACCTGCTCCTTATGAGCACATTTCTACACACAGATCAAACAGCAGATTATACAACAACACTCTCCTGGAGACTCAGATCAGCAGATGTAAAGAGTCCTGACCTGTCCGAAGGGAACGAATGGAGGAGGTCCACCTTCTGCACCGATGTTCCTGCGGTTGTGCTTGGCCAGGCTCTTTCAGAGGAAGAAGTTGAAGGTTTCATTAAGATACAGATTCAGACACCTTCAACATTTCTCACATCATCACAGTTTAATCGCTATAGTTTAGAAAATGGTTATAAAATATGAGGAACTCAGTTGATATTTGACTGGTCTCACACATGAATTATGTTGAATATCTGTCAGCTGTTAAATTTAACTACACAATTAGATAATACCAGTTTAGCTCAACCAATCACCAAGCAATGCTTCATTGTGTTCAGTCTGTGTGTAAAAAGAGCATTAGCAATTAAAGAAAACACACTTGCTCAGGTCAAAGTGTCTGAATCATTTTTGATCCCAAGAATTATTGGGTTTAATATGTCACAGTTTATTTTGCTCTCCTCACTGATGTGAACTATAGTGTCCTGATCACACACTAGTGAAAAAATAGCAATAATTATATCTGGTGTCTGAATAATCTTTGATTTGACTGTATGTGAATATAGTGAATCCAGAGAGGGGAGAAAAATCTAAAGTCATTTACACATCAAGGTGAATAAAGAAATGTGTCTTATGCTTTCTGGCTTTGATTGATAATTAAAATAAATGTGTGTCATCCATCACTGAGCTGAACCATGATATTAACAGATGGCTACAGGCACTGCTTGACACCGCGGCTTCGGTTTCTTAACTTTTAATGAATACAACCTTTAAAAGAGGGCATATTTTCATGTTTCAATATTTTACACCTTTGCATCTCTTCACTTCTCCCCAGAGCCCACTTAAAATGTTAGGTTTCTTGCACTAAAAAAAAGTTCTGATTTAGTTTAGTTTCATGATTTTACACCCACTTTCTGACATTTTGTAGCAGTTTGTGCTACAGTGTATTTAAGAATTCCATATGTAAATTTCCTCTGTTGTGATTGGCTGAGCTCCGTGTGCTGATGTCGTTCAAAAGGACGGGTCAAATTGATCAACTAAAAGATGCATTTCAAACGAAATTAGCATGATCATTACATAGTAGAGTGAACCTTTATTTAATAGAAGCAAGAAGAAGAAAAAAACTGTTTTCTACAATGTCTCCATTAAACTACATGTGAATACATTCATAATAAAAGAGAGAAAAATGTAGATTTTCCTGTAGCTCAAGCATTGGCGCTTGTAACGCCAAGGTCATGGGTTCGATTCCCAGGGAAAGCAAGAGCTGATGAGAATGTAAATGTGTACCTTGAAATGCAATGTAAGTCGCTTTGGATAAAAGCGTAAATGTGAATGTAAAACATGCATCTCACCCTCTGAAACTCCCACTTCTCAATCATGTGGTCCACCTCGCCTCCGAGAACGGAGATCTTGGAATCGTCCAATAGCAGGATGCCGTTCTTAACCTGAACGACCCCCAGGAGCTTCACTTTGGTCCCAGGCGGCGTGTTCAGACTGAAAGTGGAGCGAAAATCAAATTAAAGTGGATCGGCCATCATTACTCCGGTCTTCAGTGTCACATGATCCTTCAGAAATCATCCTAATATGATGATTTGATGCTCAAGAAACATTTATGATTATTATCAATGACGAAAATAGTTACGCTGCTTAACATTTTTATAATAAACTTTTCAAATATTCTTTGATTAATAGAAAGTTTTTTTAAAACAACAATGATTAAGTCTTTACTGTCACTTTTGATCACTTTAATGTGTCCTCGCTGAATCAAAGTATTAATTTCTTACAACAACAACAACAAAATCGTTGTTGACCGCACTTTCCAGCTCATAAAAAATAAATAAAAAGTAAAGAAATGAAATCATACAGTATTTTAAAGGGGAAAAAAGCAATGCACTGTTGCAAACATTAAGATCTGATACACATTTTCCACACAAATGTCAGTCTCATTACTGCATTACAGCTTTTATTCTCATTAAAATAAGAATTTGGGTGCATAAGTGTGCATATCTGAAACGAAGAGAAGTCGCAGTCTTTAATAAGTCTGTATATGATAAGCACCAATATAATTTCTGAATTTTTCCTTTTGATTCTGGGGTAAAATGTGAGCAAGGGATTTTTTAGGAGACCCCAAAATAGGTCAAGTTTCCCTTATTTGGCGTCTGCAATGACTTTCCAGAAAAAGTGGTGGTGAGAGAATTTACAATTCATAATTGCACTTCTCTGCTTTACTTGCTTCTATTTCCTGGTTGTCAATCAAGGTTTTTTTTTTTTCTCTGATGTTTTTCAGCTTTAGTAAGTGTGGGGCATTTGCTGTAAGTTGGGATTAAGAACTGGCTGTTTGACTTTAATTAAAGATTAAAGGAGGGGGAGAAGGGATGGATTGAGAGAGAGGAACTCTATTTTGCCCTCACAAACACTCTAATACCCCGAGGAGAGAAGTGGAGCAGTGAATTTTCCAAAACGCAGGCTTATTTCTTCAAATGTGTGCAACCCTGATCAAATGTTAATGCATCTGCAGAAGAAGCTCCTGCTAAAAATACATGCTCTCCGACACGCCAAATAAACTCGCCCTCAAGAACACAGGCGAGCTCTCGTTAGAAGAGCCCGGGGAGTTTGACATGTGACGCGACTACTGCAATTACAGACTTTCCTGACCAGTCCATCGGCTCGAAACTCAAAGGAGCCGATGCGATCCGAACCCCCCCCGAGCCGTCAGACAAAACACTGTGTGTTCCAGCACAATGCTCCGGTTCATGCAAGCGGCTCCACTTTCAGTCGAAGCTGAAATAATCATTTGAGACGAGCAACACCAAACTGAAATTGTAAAGATTTTATGCATTTAGCAGAAAGATTGTGGTGAAAATCCAGCGTTTAATGTTGTTTATGTGTGTCTGTGGTGTTTTTAATGTGCTTTAAGACAAAGCATGTGTAAGTTCATAAGTCGACACCATTGCTGAGTATTTCCTCCTTAAAACTGCAGTGAACCAAAGACAGTCTCAAAAACACGCTTTGAAATCGCTGGTGTTTCTGACGTCACAAACTACCTTGTAACCAATCAGATCAACGTGTGATCGTCAACCAGTGGATCTCTGAGCTGAGTGAGTGAGTGGAGGCGGGGCTCATTTGCATATTCATAGAACCGCGAATACTAAATGAGGCAAGGGTGTTGAGTTACATTCAAGATATTTTAAAGGTCCCGTTCTATGTGATCCCATGTTTCAAACTTTAGTTAGTGTGTAATGTTGTTGTTAGAGTATAAATAATATCTGTAAAATTATAAAGCTCAAAGTTCAATGCCAAGCGAGATATTTTATTTAACAGAAGTTGACTACAAAAAATGGCTGGATTGGACTACACCCCTCTACATCCTGCTTTAATGATGTCACTAGAACCGTAACCTCCGCCCACAGGAACACAGGCGTATTGATGGCGAAATGTCAACAGACGTGGTTGATGTTTATCTATAATCGGATACCGCAAAAGTTTAATTCGAAGTTGTTAGTTTGCTCTGTCCATTTCACCACGGACTGTTTTTCTAACCTGGAATAATATCAAGCAGACTTCTCTCAGCGTTTCATACTGACGAAGGGGACTATTTCAACTATATTCCAGCAAGCGATAAGTAGTGATTTAATATGGAAGTAGCGATCACTCTTCACATCGTCCGTTTCTCTTAGTAGGATGAAAATAATCTTACTTAAACTGTGATTAATATACAGAAAGCGATCAAAGAACAATCCCTTTCCAATCGCCCAAGCTGTCAATCACACAGCGCGAGTTTATCTGGACACTTGCCAAAACTCGTTATGAAATCAATGACGCTGTTACACTGCACAACGAAGCTCTTACTGTATTTATATACTTCATGTTTGCATTGGTGAAATCATTAGTGAGAGTGCAGAAACTGCGTTGCAATGATAAGATCTTTCACGCGATCAACAGACTGTCATCTGCTCAGTGCTCATCACTGCAACCTTTTATGTGATGGGAATAGATCTAAATACTTAAAAAACTTCTCATGATTCGTTAATCCAGATAGCTGTAATAGTAAAAACGTATAATAGCTGTAATAGTAAAAGTTTTCCAGATAGTTCCACATGTAATGCCAGATATTTCATATGCAAGCATGTCAGCCAATCACAGCAGAGGGCGTTTACACTGAAGTCTCACAGCAGACACGCCCCTTCAAACAGAGTGTTCAAACCAGGGAATGAAATCAGGCTAGGAAATATGCCTTATTTCTAAATTATAACAATTTTTGATCTAAAAAACATACTGACATTATAAGGGCACCCCTGGAAACATTATAAAATAATAAAAAATAATCCATGGAATGGGACCTTTAAGGCATGAAAACATTTTTTTCAAGATTTTTTTTTTAAATATGTCATTTTGGTGATCAAAGATGAGCTTAAAGGGATAAAATTTACCATTTTTTAAGTAAAATTTAAGTTCCCATACAGTCAATAATTGTATCCCTTAAAACTCATCTTGACACATTTAAACGTTTTTTCCTGTGAAAATAGTTTCTTCATGGCTTAAAATATCTTGAATGTAACTCGACACCCTTTGCTTCATGAATATGCAAATGAGTCCCCGCCTCCACTCACTTACAGCTGCTCGGATAACTTGATCCACTCGCTCGACTGTAGTAAACGACACGATTGCAAGTGGAAATATTGGTTTACTTCAGACAAATATGTTTGAACCAGACACTGATGGAGAAGAAGAGGAAGAGTGAGTTATACAGGCTCATCTGCAAGATCAAGATTTTATACAATGTCGGACACATTGATATGATTAGCGTTTGTCTCGACTACGTTATCAAACAGCTAATAATGTGTTGCTAATGTCACACACACACATGTTCCCGTTCCCCATCTCAGAGTCACAGCTCCTTCTGAACATCAGCATCAGACATCATAGAAAGTCCGTGGAGGAAAGCCCCGCCCCCTCGTGATGCGATTGGTCACATGTTAGTCTTCAGTAGTTTTCAGGAGAAACTACTCTACGAAGCTGCTGCTGATGACTTTACACATGGTGTGTCTTAAAGCATATTAAAAACACCCCAGACATATAAACAACATTAAAAGCTGGATTGGTTAATTATTTCTATGCATTAAGCATCATATTCCTAATGTAAATAACCAAAGTCAAACTACACTTTATAAGCATGCAATGCCATCATACACGTGTTGCAAATCTGCGTTAGTAATTCTGCAAGGGAATGAAGGAGGCTTTGAGCTCTAATGAACAGCTTCATTCTGTATGTGATCGACAGGCGTGGATGTGGAGAGAGAGCGAGCGAAGGGACGGATGAATAAAGAGCGCTCTGTTCTTCAAACGGCACAACAACACAGTCTCCACCTGTAGATGCTGGCCGACGGCCACGTGGGATTGGTGGGATCTGAGCCAATCAGAAGCTCTGAAACTGGGATTAAAGGAAGGGGAGTACAAGGAAAGCACCGAAAAGGTCATTTGAATTTGAAGCGGCTTTACAAGATTACAGTGTCAGATTCCTTGGGTTTGTGTCTGACACTGTCAAAAAAATTTGATTTTGAAATTGTAAAAGTTGCCAAGATTATTGGAGTACGTTATACAAGAAAACACTATTTCACGATTAATTCAATGCAATTCTTAGTAATCATTTGTGAAATTTAATAGCAATTTCTGAGTGAAAATTAGCGGCATTGATTTGAGCAAACCCTTAATATTATGTCTTAAACTTTCACAATTCAAGGCTTTAGAGACACTGTTATAAGGTTTATGCAGTTTTTGCATATTTTATGCAGTTGACAAGTTCATTAGAGGTATACTATGTCTGTTTTTTTAATTAACTAATTTAAATAACGAGTCAAAACATCATCAATCCTTTTTCCAAAACGTTAATTGACCTGTCAGGATGGTTTTGGCGGGAAATTGCGTACATACGTCACTCGCCCACAGTACGTCACAGTAAATAGAGTAAAGTTGCTCCGGCTGCTTTGCCGTGTGTGTGTGTGTGTGTGTGTGTGTGTATGTGTGTGTGTGTGTGTGTGTAGAATGGCTTTAGGAGATGGAGAACTGAGGGAAATGTTGTAAAAGCGATGCAGAGATGGTGTTTTATTACTCAGCAGGAGAGTAAGAGTTTTAATGAACCTGTATAGCTCACTCTTCCTCTTCTTCTCCATCAGTTTCTGGTTCAAACATATTTGGCTGAAGTAAACCAATATTTCCACTTGCAATCGTGTCGTTTACTACAGTTGAGCGAGTGGATCAGGTAATCCGAGCTGAGTGAGTGAGTGGAGGCGGGGACTCATTTGCATATTCATGAAGCAAAGGGTGTCGAGTTACATTCAAGATATTTTAAGGCATGAAGAAACTATTTTCACAGGAAAAAAAACGTTTAAATGTGTCAAGATGAGTTTTAAGGGATACAATTATTGACTGTATGGGAACTTAAAAAAAAATTAAAGTTCCCCTGTAGTGAATTTTATCCCTTTAAGCTCATCTTTGATCACCAAAATGACATATTGAAAAAAAAAATCTTCATGCCTTAAAATATCTTGAATGTAACTCGACACCCTTGTCTCATTTAGTATTCGTGGTTCTATGAATATGCAAATGAGCTCCGCCTCCACTCACTCAGCTCAGAGATCCACCCAAAAAATGTTTTCATACCTTACATTATCTTGAACAGATAAAGTGTCATATGTGTCTCTCTAACAGAGTTCAGTGTAAAGCAGGATCTATAGTGAAGATTGTGTCATAATGGTTGTTTCAGCTCATGTGCGGGAGTTTATTTTTTAAGATCCGTGTCTATAAATGGGCAAAACTACAGTATCTTGAGATCCTTTAGTCTAAACTGGTTATATCTGAAGCCTAGTAGTGAATGTTTTATGAGCAGAAGGATAATCTCTCTCTCTCTTTTAGTTATGAGAAAGAGCTATATTAATCCTCACAGTCACTCAGAGCCGAAGCACAACCAACAACAATGTTCTTCCGAAAAAAAGAAGAAGTTTTTTTAAGAGCTAGAGCGGGAAAAGTCTGTGTTCCTTTAAAAAAAACAAAAGTGTCACATTCTTGGCACACACACAACACAAATACACAGTTTTTTCCGCATTTCAGAATGACATTGATGATTTAGTTTCACTGAGCGAAAGAGAAAATGAGCCTGAAGTAAAATCAAAAGCAACTCAGCGACACGACCCTGAATGACCCTGTATGAGCGTGAACATCAATTCAGTGTCTGTGGCAGAACTGCGCTTTCCCACTACATCAAAACCTCTTTCTTCTGACTCCAGGCAATTACAGAACCTCTTATCGTATTAAAGGCTGCGTTTAATCAAACCCTGGGTTTTTGGCCTCATTATGGGCCACTTCACTGTGTCTGACGGGCCGAGACATTATTTCATTAAATTACCCCGTCCAATTAGACGTGCTTCAATTAAATATCCGAGGTACTAGATTTCACAGCCACGAGACGTGAGGGAGGGAAATTCTGTGAGGTTTATATATCGCACTTACTTGCCAAATCTTGACGTTTGAAATCAATAAGCTTGATCAAATTAGCCAAAATATCTAATAAACCGTCATGTCAGGTGGAGGGAATGTGCAGAACGTTCTACAGAATTCCACGGGAACGGATTCCACACTATCTAGTGCGCAGAGATGTGCACTGCAAATACAGTATCCCACAATGCAATGCACTTGAAGTAACAGCAGGCACCAATTTTTAACATCTCTTTCTCTATTCAGGGTTCGTACAGACACTATAAAAAGAAATTTCAGGACTTTTCAAGCACTAACTTTTTAGGTTTTCAAGGACAACTATCAGAGATCGCACTTATCAAACAATATCTTTGGGATTTTTTTAAACTCAAAGTACAGATATAAGGTGCCTAAAACACAACGTATTTAATAATGCAAAGTTTATAATGGCTATTATCGTTTCAATAAGTAATATTTTATATTATAATGTTGCCGTTGGCCCACTTCGTATCGGGAAAAGGGCTGATGGGGGTTTACGTGGTGTTCGTTTTGCGTGAAAAGATTGTATTTGTGTTTTTAGAAGAAAAAAAAAAATCATATATACTGTATTTTAACAAGTTTTTCTTCATAAAAATGGCTGTTTTCAAGGGTTTTCCAGGACTTACATTTCAAAAAGTCAAATTCAAGTAATTTTTTAGTGTAAAAATGTCACATTTCAAGTATAAAAATGTCATTTTTACACATTTCAAGTGTAAAAATGTCTCATGGCAGTCCGATTACACAGACAGGGTTCGTACAGGGTGCTCGTCTGTGTAATCAGACTGCCATGAGACATTTATACACAACTTTAAATAAAAAATACAAGACATGATTGATAACGAAGCCACTTGCTGAATTAAACATGCAACATAACGAGGTCATGTAACAGCAATGCAACATGCTACTGTTTGATTATTTAACGCCGCATGTCGCACACTTCTTTAAATACAGGCAGATACAAATGAATACTTTTATTCAGCATGGATTCATTAAAAAGCACAGGAGGACAGATGCAAATACCCACAGACACACATGAGCTGTACCTGATTTTGGACAGATGTTTAAACTCGAGGCCAGTGCACAGTGTGTGTCCGTCCGTCATCTGAACACGCAGCATTCTGGGGGCCGCCTGCGACTCCTCGTGGTCTTTAGAAGCAGCCACATTACGAATCTTCTGCACCTGAAGGACACACGGACCCTCCAACTGTGGGAGAGACACAGAATACACACAGATCAGAAAACACTACGCTAAAATGGATGTAATAACGCATCAAGCATCATGAGCTTCAACTGAGAAACGCAGCTCATTATTAAGCAGAATCATCATGTACTTTTGGTCAAATGAATGTTTTGCTCTAACATTTATTTCTCTTTACTAACAGCGCCATCTTGTGGGCGGCATGAGCAAGTGCATGCATCTCTTTATTTGCTGGACAGTGTCATCTACGCATTATTTTGGGATTTTTATTTTAAATCCAATTGCAAAATCCCATCCATTATCTAACGATCAACATAAGTCAAGTCAGTTAACTGTAATACCTTTTCTAATCGGCCACTGTTGATGTCCGCCGGCAGAAAGCTCTTTCCTATGGGTCTCAGATCATTCTGTGGATTATATAACACTCGTATTATTTGTGTTCTGCTTATCAAGGTGTGGCGGCTTCTGTGGAGAGCCCAAACCCAGATATACATCATCACAAGTAGACAAAGAAGCACAACTGGTTTATAAATGTGAGACTTTTGAATATGATGACCATAATGTGAGTCTTACATTCAACGCTACTTGGATGATGTCAGTCAGTGATGTTTTCTCCTTCTCTGAAGAACTTTTGCACTCCTCTATTCCTTCATCTGTCAGGAACCTGTGAAGGAAAGTGTGGATTTAGAGCAAAAGAGTTTGATTTACGTCAATCATTTAGACACAATCATCCTCGTGCAACGGACTCCCAACCTGTACTCAGATTACTTTTGACCTGGGTCGTTTATCACTGACGATTCAAAGAGTTTGTTCACCCAAAAATTAATAAAAACATCCCATAATTTACTCACCCATCCCAAGCCATGTCGTCATATATTTATCTAGTGACACTGACAGACAAATTACAATGACAATACCATATATTTTAAGGGGGTTTTTCACACACTGTTCAGCTTTGGACTATATAACTTCAGACTAGTGGAAAGATCATCTAAAAATACACGTTTGCATCTATTTTAATGCACTTTATCTATTTGCATCTGTAGATTTCAATTACAATACATATCATGAGTTTTACCATAGTAGTGTAAATGTAACTAGATGAAAAAGTTTGTAGACAAACTTTAAGTTGGCATGAAAAAGCCTTGCCAGAAAGTTTGAAGAATTTTTAAAAGCTTGAAGGTTTTTAGTTTTAATTAGTTTAAGTTTTAGTTTTAGTAGTTTTAAAAGTTTGTAGAAGTTTGAAGGTTTTCAGTTTAGAAATATTAGATAGAAGGGAAGCTTAAATGAGTCTTGATTGATTAGAAATAGTACATAGAGCGGCAGCTGATGGAGTCTCATGAGCCTCTCCAACTGTCAACATTTGAATTTAGTTTGAAGTTAGAAAGAAGAAAGAAAAAAGAAAAAGAAAGAGAAAGAAAGAAAAAGAGAAAGAAAGAGAAAGGAAAGAAAGATTAGTTAAAAAGATAGATAGATAGATAGATAGATAGATAGATAGATAGATAGATAGATAGATAGATAGATAGATAGATAGATAGATAGATAGATTAAATGAGTCTCAATGAATTAGAAATAGTACATAGAGCGGCAGCTGATGGAGTCTAATGAGCCTCTCCAACTGTCAACATTTGAATTTAGTTTGGAGTTAGAATGAAAGAAAGAAAGATTAGTTAGAAAGAAAGAAAGATTAGTTAGAAAGAAAGAAATGAAAGAAAGAAAAAAGAGAAAGAAAGAAAAAGAGAGAAAGAAAGAGAAAGGAAAGAAAGATTAGTTAAAAAGATAGATAGATAGATAGATAGATAGATAGATAGATAGATAGATAGATAGATAGATAGATAGATAGATAGATAAAGTTAGGAAGAAAGAAAGAAAGCTTAAATGAGTCTCAATGAATTAGAAATAGTACATAGAGCGGCAGCTGATGGAGTCTAATGATCCTCTCCAACTGTCAACATTTGAATTTAGGCAGTTGAAGTTTGAATAGTCTTGGCTCAATTTGAACATTCCGCAATGAAAGTCTATGGGATTTTTCCAAGTTTTTATCAGCAATTTTAGGAAAACAGCAAGTCTGATCAGTCTAAATAGATGAAGCAACTCGAGTCAGAACAGTTTGAAGGTCTAGCTTGATTGCTGGTTGTAGCTTGAACAGTTTAGGAGGAGTTACGTGGAGAAATTAGTCTAAGAATAATAATAATAATCTTAAGTACAATATCAGTAAGTTGGTTTTTCCAAGTCAACCTAATGATAAACACCAATGCATCAAAGTACCATGGTATTAGCACTGGACACTTCAATATAACACTCAGCCACGTGTGAGATGTAAAGGAACTGAACTCAAGCTCAATAAACATCAACACTAAATACTGAAAGACGCTGTTAATTGTTCTTGTGACGTGTTTAATTAATTGAGATTGTGAAAGTTGACGTGACAGTCCGGACTGATTACAAGGGTATCGATTAGAATCTTCATCAGCTGAATATTAAAATATCAGACAAGATATATATTAATAATTGACAGGTAATAGGCTAGCAGTTAACAAATGTTGAACATCGTGCTAATCATTTAGTCGCTATCTGCACCCAACAGCCAGAGACAATGACATAAACTCATGAAGTGATATTAAATGAACTTATAAACTCGTGCTAAAAGTCAAACGGAGCGAGTAAACGAATGTAAACATGAGTTAGCATCATTAGCATGTTAGCCGTTAGCTCTGAGGAAAGACTCACCAGCCCTCTTCAGTGAGCGCTGAGCTCAGATCGCACATCTTCACAGAAACTGACGAGTCTGTGAGGAATCGCTGTGTGAAATATCGCTGGCTTCACATTCTGGGTTATTCAGGCTTCATTTCTACACCGTTTAGCTGCTCCTGTGATGGACAAAGACGGATAACGTCACGCGCGAACTTCCGGTACGTCACGGGTCAAAGTGGAGCTGACGTAGACATCGGATAATATTAATAATAATGTTACACTAAAGTAAAGGTGCAGTGATTTACATGTGTAGTATATATACACCACCGTTCAAAAGATTTTTTTATAATTTTTTTTATATGAGTCTCTTCTGCTCATCAAAGCTGCGTTTATTTGATCAAAAATACAGTAAAAACAGTGAAATATTATAGTGTAAATCATCTGTTCTCTATGTTAATATACAGTAAAGTGTAATTTATTCCTGTGATCAAAGCTGAATGTTCAGCATCATTACTCCAGTCTTCAGTGTCACATGATCCTTCAGAAATCACTCTAATATGATGATTTGATGATCAAGAAACATTTATGATTATTATTTATCAGTGTTGAAAAGAGTTGGGTAAACATTTCTCTCATGAACTGAAAGTTCAAAAGAACAGCATTTATTTGAAATAGAGTCTTTTGTAACATTAAAAATGTCTTTACTTTCACTTTTGATCAATTTGATGTGAATTTGCTGAAATAAAGTCATTTCTTAAAAAAAAAGGTTATTTATAGTGTTACGAAATATTATATTTCAGATTAATACTGTTCTTTTGAACTTTCCATTCATCAAAGAAAAAATTGTAAACGACATTTTCAACACTGTAAGCATTTCTTAACGATCTATTATATATATATAATTTAATATTATACTTTTTAAGTATATATCTAAATATATTTATATTTTGTTGAGCATTTTGAGGTTCAGTGGATGAGAATGTTGGTGTAATTGTTCTTTATAAACCCGTCAGTTTGTCCTTCTAGAGAAGAGATCATGTGAAATATTGTATGTGTGAAAGAATATGAAGGAATGATAGTTTATGATTAATGAGTGAGTTTGTATATTCGGGGGTTTATATGGTAAGAAACGAAAGACAACGAGGAGCTCTAGTGGATGAAAGATGTTCTCTTCAGTCTGACTGGATGTAGTTTTATATTTGAGGACATTAGACGTGATTCTGTCCGGTTTCTGTTCATATTTCTCAGTAAAACACACACACTCCTCAGAGCCACTTCAGTCCTGCTTCATCTCAGTAAATCTGCGCGTGTTTCTCGAGTAAAAGACAGAGATTATAATAAATAGACGGACTATATTTAAATGAAGTTCCTAAACGCAAGTTAGGGAGGAGTGAGCCCATCTAATCTTTCAATCAACAGCCTGAGTATATAAGCAGCCGCTTACCTCTCTCTTGCATCAGCTGTTCCAGTATCCCTCCACCTCCCCAAACTCCACCTTCATCTCAGGTACCTTGCCCTTCAATTATCATATTCTACTTTTAGCCACTGGGGGGGTATATCAAAGCTCGAGTTGAAGCTGCTTCATCGAGCCCCTCTTCAGTGGACAGCAAGCCAAATAAGTTTAACCTAATATCTTAAAGATTTTATGGGCAAACAAACTCGTTAAACTGCTCGTCGTGTCGTCTGTACTTCCAGCTGTCAGTGAATGTTGAGCTCGTCTGAAGCATCTGTTAGTGTCCGTGTTAACATTAGAGCACTGATTCAGCACAGCTTTTATTACTTTTCTTTCAAGAAATATTCGTATGAGTTTGCTGTGACCTTTGACCAGCTGTGTATCGCTTCATTAGACCGTCCTCATGTCCTGTAAAGCTTGTTCTTCACGGCTCATTATTATAATGCTGGCCTCAGTTTGTGGACACACACACACACACACTTCTGTAACTCACAGAGACTGATGCTGTCAGGGTAAGAGTTTCCGTTTCTGACACTATTGACACTTTATACGGTTTTACACAAACACACACACACTCACACACACACACACACACACACACACACACACACACACATCGAGTAGGTGTTTGTTCTCAGATAACTGTCTAAAATCAGCAGCTGAAACCGGATCCTTGTTTTCTGAACTCAGACTTTTTTTATTTGATTTGAAGAATTAAACCCTAAACAACAGAAACCCTTCGCTGGAAATGATGGATTTACAGCTCAACAACAGTTCCACATTTTATTGTTGCTAGAGGAACATTTTTCACACTGAATTCACAGAATCACAGCAGATGAAGAGTAGAATACAACTAGAAAAGTAGCAGAAAATCAGAATAAATAGCAAGACTTTTGATAAAGTGCAGGTGTACTAAAGGAAACTTAAATCAAATACTAAATGTCTACAAACACACACACACCCACACACACACTCTCTCTCTCTCTCTCTCTCTCTCACACACACTCTCTCTCACACACACATTCTCTCACACACACACACACACACACCCCCTCTCTCTCTCTCTCTCTCTCTCTCTCACACACACCCTCTCTCTCTCACACACACACACACACACACACACACACACACACACACACACACACTCTCTCTCTCTCTCACACACACCCTCTCTCTCTCTCTCTGTCTCTCTCTCACACACACACCCCCCCCCCCCTCTCTCTCTCTCTCTCTCACACACACCCTCTCCCTCTCTGTCTCTCTCTCTCTCTCACACACACCCTCTCCCTCTCTGTCTCTCTCTCTCTCACACACACCCTCTCTCTCTCTCTCTCTCTCTCACACACACACCCTCTCTCTCTCTGTCTCTCTCTCTCTCTCTCTCACACACACCCCCCCCTCTCTCTCTCTCTCTCTCTCACACACACCCTCTCCCTCTCTCTCTCTCTCTCTCACACACACCCTCTCTCTCTCTGTCTCTCTCTCTCTCTCACACACACCCTCTCTCTCTCTGTCTCTCTCTCTCTCTCACACACACCCTCTCCCTCTCTCTCTCTCTCTGACACACACACACACACACACACACACATCGAGTAATCACTGCATCTTCAGGTCCCTGATTAAGGGATTTTCTCGTAGTTTATCCAGTGTGTGTTCCACATAATGTCTGCAGTTCTTCAGCCACTTCTGCACAGAATCCTCCGTCTTCTTCCGCTTTTCATCCTGAGAGAGTTCTGGAAATATGAGCACAGAACACATTAATTATGACGCACACAAATGTTGGTTTTACAAATATTGTTGATCTATTATTTGAATAACTCACCAAACGATGATTTAATATCCAGCAAACTTTCCCGGACGCCTTCAATGATTATACTTTCCCATCGGCTGAACTCGCGCTCCAGAAGTGATTTAATCGGCTCAGGAACTGAAAGAGATTCGAGCATGTCATCAATATTTACACCACAAACTGATAGAGATCCGGATCTTCTGAAACTCTGTTCAACCCGATCCTTTACTGCACACATTCTGTCTCACTTCAGTGTGTTTAGCCGTCAGTAATGCTGTGTAACTCTCAACTCTGTTTAATGTTTACATCCATTCACAAGAACTGACATTTTCAGAGTAATTCTTGTAGACTCACTGTTGTCCTGTTGAGGTGGAATGATCTCTTCTTCCTGGGAATCAGGAGGTTCATCTTCAACTACAAAAGAAACAAGATGTTGAGCACATGAACAGTGTTCGTACTCGTACAGATACTGCCTGTAATATGAAATTCCAGAACTTTAAGCACTACTTTTTAGGGTTTCTTTTCAAGGACTACAATCAGAGATCTCATTTATCGAACAATATCTTTCTTTATTATCTTTTCAATTCTAAAAAAGGTAAAGAGATCAATAAAAATAAACCAATAAAACAAAATGGTACAGATAAAGTGCAGCAGATGCAATAACAGGATGATAACCTACGCACGATTCCTCGAGGTTTCCCAGGATACCATAAGACGCATTATTAAACTTGTTGATCCTCAAGGTGTGGAATTTCGACGAAGGAGACGCTTGAGAAGACGCCAGTACACTTGCACTGGCCCAAATGCACTCTGGCATATGGACAGCTATGATAAATTAAAACCGTACGGCATTGCCATTAATGGCTGTATAGATGGTTACAGTCGTTACATTCTGTGGATGGAGGCGTACACAACCAACAACGATCCTAAAGTAATAGCCAGTTACTTCATAAAAACAGTTACTGGCATAGGAGGGTGTCCCGAGAGGATCCGCGTGTAGGTGAAGCCAGCGAAAACCATTTGTTGTCATTTCATGTTGGACAAAAGCGAGTACATCGCGCAAATTGGACTGGTTTTTTCTTCTAAAAAGACCTAGCCGCTTGCAAATTCTCTCTAAAGTTCGTATGCTAATTATTATTCTGTCATAATTAGCTAAAGTTGATAGTATTTCTTTGTTACTGAAAGAAAGTCTAAAATATAGCTTGACTAAGTGATCCAACTCTGTCGCATCCTCTATCAGTAGGCTATGCAATGAACGCTGATCCAATGCGTTATTCTCTACATTTCATTTTTCTCGAAATTTAATGAGTTTTTTTCTTGAAACACAACGACTTTATTCTCGAAATTTAATGAGTTTATTCTCACGATTATTTTGACTTTTTTCTCAAAATTTTACGAGTTTTTTTCTCGAAACACAACGACTTTATTCTAGAAATTTAATGAGTTTATTCTCACGATTATTTTGACTTTTTTCTCTAAATTTAACGAGTTTTTTTCTCGAAACACAACGACTTTATTCTCGAAATTTAATGAGTTTATTCTCACGATTATTTTGACTTTTTTCTCGAAATTTTACGAGTTTTTTTCTCGAAACACAACGACTTTATTCTCGAAATTTAATGAGTTTATTCTCACGATTATTTTGACTTTTTTCTCTAAATTGAATGAGTTTTTTTCTTGAAACACGACGACTTTATTCTCGAAATTTAATGAGTTTATTCTCACGATTATTTTGACTTTTTTCTCGAAATTTTACGAGTTTTTTTCTCGAAATTTTACGAGTTTTTTTCTCGAAACACAACGACTTTATTCTAGAAATTTAATGAGTTTATTCTCACGATTATTTAGACTTTTTCTAGAAATTTAACGAGTTTTTTTCTCGAAACACAACGACTTTATTCTCGAAATTTGATGAGTTTATTCTCACGATTATTTTGACTTTTTTCTCTAAATTTAACGAGTTTTTTTTTCGAAACACAACGACTTTATTCTCGAAATTTAATGAGTTTATTCTCACGATTATTTTGACTTTTTTCTCGAAATTTTACGAGTTTTTTTCTCGAAATTTTACGAGTTTTTTTCTCGAAACACCACGACTTTATTCTAGAAATTTAATGAGCTTATTCTCACGATTATTTAGACTTTTTCTAGAAATTTAACGAGTTTTTTTCTCGAAACACAACGACTTTATTCTCGAAATTTGATGAGTTTATTCTCACGATTATTTTGACTTTTTTCTCTAAATTTAACGAGTTTTTTTTTCGAAACACAACGACTTTATTCTCGAAATTTAATGAGTTTATTCTCACGATTATTTTGACTTTTTTCTCGAAATTTAACGAATTGTTTTTCCGAAACACAACGACTTTATTCTCTAAATGTAATGAGTTTATTCTCACGATTATTTTGACTTTTTTCTCTAAATTTAACGAGTTTTTTTCTCGAAACACAACGACTTTATTCTCGAAATTTAATGAGTTTATTCTCACGATTATTTTGACTTTTTTCTCTAAATTTAACGAGTTTTTTTCTCGAAACACAACGACTTTATTCTCGAAATTTAATGAGTTTATTCTCACGATTATTTTGACTTTTTTCTCTAAATTCAACGAGTTTTTTTCTCGAAACACAACGACTTTATTCTCGAAATGTAATGAGTTTATTCTCAAGATTGTTTGGCCCTAATCCTCGTCCGTAATAATTCTTCTTAATAAAAATGTCTGTTTTCATGGGTTTTTCAGGACTTGCATTTCAAAAAGTCAAATTCAAGTACTTGTACAACACTGTGTAAATCAAAGAAACATCAAAAATTATATCTGCGAACACAAAATTGAGTAAATCCTTACAGTTAAGAGGATCACTCTTGCTACGTTCATCGAGGTTTAGATGTTCTCCCATGATATCCATGCATAAGTTTTCTATCTTCTTTCCGATCTCTTTAGCTTTTCTCTCAAAGCCCTCGTCCAGAAAGTGACAGACGTCCTTCAGTCTGATCTCGGTCATCAGATCCTCCTGTCTCTGACGGCTTTTCTCCGGATGAGTGTGTGTGTGTGTGTCGAGACGAAACAGGCAGTTTTCCGCCGCCATCTCGTCGATCTTCTGGAGCAGCTCTGTGACTTGAGCTCGATTCTTCTTGTCTGTGTTGTCAAACACATGATATCTGTTCCTGCACTTCTGAATCAGCCACTGAAGCGCTTCCCCTTCACTCTCGATGTGCTGCTCGATCGGTACGTCTTTAAAGCGCTCGCCCCACGTGAACAGAACTATAGTGTGTCTCCAGACGTCTTCTCCTAATATAGACATGTTTTCCTCAGTGATTCTCTTTTGCTCTTCCTGAAACGACGTATCGGCTGGGATCACGAGCAACAGGGCATGAGGGAATTTCTTGCACTCGGAAACATTTTTGAGGATGGCAGATCTAATAAAGTCTGGGTTTAATTCTGACGCAAAATACTTCCACCATCCTGGAGTGTCTAAAACGGTCATCCTCCTTCCGTCTACGTCTCCGAAGCCTCTCATTCCCTCTCCCGTTCTTCCTCCGATGTAAAATGCATCCCGATTCAAGATTGTGTTTCCAGCTGCGCTCTTTCCGGAGAGGATCCATCCCAGCAAAACAACTCTGACCTCCTCCAGATGATGTACATATACTGAAATGAAAATATATTTTTAAATATCCACACGTTCATTCTTTAGCATGTTCAATGTGTTAAAAATGCAATACGGCAAAATCGCTGGTTCTCTCAAAGTTATGAACAAACGTTCAAACGTCATCTGGCCTTTAACCATGTACTTATACATCAGTCATTTTAATTGGACGTTCAGCTTTCATTTTTTAAATGTTACTACTTCTAAATGAACTAATGTTCAAAAAACATTCAAAAGTAATGTTCCCATAATGTTTGCAAAATGATCCCTTAGAATCCCTAAAATGTTCCCTTGATGTTCGAATAACCAAGATTATTGCTGATGTGTGAAGAAACTTAAGAAACGAGATCTTCCCTTGGATCTTGTCTATGAAAGCCTGTAGACTGATGTTTATGTGAAGGACTCGGGTCGTTTTTGCCGGGAAAATCAAAAGCATGTGACGTTTACGCCCGAGAGCCTCGTATCCGTTCAACGACACACGAAACGAGCGAATGCTTATACAATGTTCAGGATAATACTCTGAAAGAGCCGTTCTGTTGTAATGTTAATGTGTGTCATGGATTCATTCAAACTATAGTCTCACAGTCAGATCTATATAGTCTACAGTCTCAAATATACTTTATAATCAGACTATCATAACAGTGATTTTAATGAGCTCATCTGTCAACATGATGAATCTCAGATCTGCTGTAAACACACACACACACACACACACACACACACACACACTATGATCAGATGCTTCTGAACTGATGCTTTCTCATTTCTGTGTGTTTATTTAGTTACTGAGAGGAAAGATCAGCACATATTTACATATTCATCTAAACATCTCTCTCAGTGGACGGCGTCGGGATGTTCGTTAACAGTATATCGCTGTAAATGCTATTTCCAACTTCTATTTACTTCCAAGTAAAGAACTAAAAGATCTTCTCCGTGAGTAAATCGGGTCTTGATTCACGTTCAGTCTCTTGTGTGTTATGTGCACGTGCACGAGCAGTCAGTGCTGCAGTTTCACTGAACGGCCACCGGTGTCGCTATAACACGACATTTTCAACTCTAAGAATTTCCATAAACGTAAAACATTCTTAGAACATATTTTGTTAGCTCAGATATTTATTATCTCATCAAAATTGAGTAATTAATTAGGCTACATAAATCAAGCAAATGATTCAGTCTATACTTTCACTTCAAAACGCCGTACCTTTTTCTTTAACCATCGACCGTTGATTCTGTACTTCGTCTTTTCTAGAATTTGCTTTCGTCTGAATTTCCTCCCAGCGTTTATTGACCTCCTTTACTTTATCCAAGTCAATGTCAAAGTGCCTGCCGTTATTCTTCCCAACAATTCCTTCGATTTTCTTGAGCAACTCTGTGACTTGTGTGCGATCATGATGGTTTGAATTATTAAAAACGTGATATCTATCGCCACATTTGTCAATAAGTCGCTTGAGCGCTGACCCCGGATCCTGAACGTGTTGCTCTATGCGTTCTCGTTGGATTAAATCTCCTCCTGTGAAGATTATGAGGGTGTGTGTCCAGATATTCGCTCCCATCAGCTCCACATATTCCTCCAGAAACTTCCCATCGGAGTCGGTGAACGGGCGATCGGCCCGAACCACGATCAGAACCACGTGAGGTCCGGGTGACGTCAGAGAAAGCCTGCGAGCCAGCTGCTGTTTGCAGATGTTTGATAAATCATTGAGACTGAATGTTTTCCACCATCCGGGAGTCTCGACCAGACTGACTCTCCTGCCATCAAGAACCCCCTCTCTCTTCACGAGCTCTTCTGGCGCACTGGTTTCCAGTATAGTGTCGATCACTGATGTTTTCCCAGTTTGACGCTTTCCCAGCACCACCACTCTCAACTCTTGGGAGACAAAACGGGAAAAGCTAATAATATCAAAGCACATTAATTTCATGCACATTTCACAATATAATATTAGTGATGTAAATTTACAATAAATAAGCACTTTGGTAACACTTTACAATAAGGTTCATTAGTTAACATGAACTAATAAACTGCATTTCTACAGCGTTTATTAATCTTAGTTAATATTAATTTCAACATTTACTTGTATTTGTTAACATTAGTTAATGCACTGTGAACTAACATGAACAAACAATGAACATCTGTATTTTTTATTATCTAACATTAAGAAATATTAATAAATACAGTAATAAATGTATTGCTCATTGTTAGTTACTACATTATGTTATATTGAAACGCTTATTGTAAAGCACTTTTTTTCCAGTCATCTTTATGACATAAAGTGCCAATCAACCCGAATTCACCCTTTGATGATATGCAAATTTACTCACCCTTTTGTGTTTCTTCTTGATGTTTGGACATTTTCACACTATTGTGTCCAGAATATGAAAGAACATAAAAGGAGAACATGAAAAACAGGTAGAACGAGAAATAAAAAACACAAAGGAACGGGATTAAGTTAATAAATCTGAGAAATGAAAGCAGAATTAAAAAGAACATTTGTCTGATTTGTATAGCTATGATATATATAACAATAAGACTATATAACATCCTACCTGTGGCTTTAACTTTCATGGGAAATGTGATGATTAAATCTGCTAAAGCGTTGGTTTCTGCTGTTTAAAGCCAGTCTGGGTGATCTTATAAACTTGCATATGGATCATGTTTACAGAAAACAATGAACAGGTGTGGTTATGGAAAAACATGAGAGCATAAATAATGGTTAGGCTGATCTAGTTTATCACTTGAGGTGTGACAGCGCCTCCTTGCGGGAGGAAAGAGGAAACGCATTATTTAACCAGGGGCTTATAAAATAATAAGTAAATCGATTTAAATAAATAAATAAAAATGTTATTATAATATGATTGTGTGTAAAATAAAATGTAAATATATTTATTAATCTAATAAATTAATTAAAATGAATAAACACTTATAAATAAATACAAATTAGATTAAAATTAAATAAATACATTTAACAGTTCGTTACTATAGCAAGTACTTTTCTTTTTAAAGGTGCACTACCGAACTTTTGACCCTCTAGCGGTTTAAAACAAAACTGCATGCACTATTTTACGGAAGAACATTGTTGTTGGTTGTGCTTCGGCTCTGAGTGACTGTGCGGATGAATATGATTCTTTCTCATAACTAAAAGAGAGAGAGATTATCCTTCTGCTCATAAATATTCACTACTAAGCTTAAAATATATAACCAGTTTAGACTAAAGGATCTCAAGCTGAAGACGTTACTGTAGCTTTACCCATTAATACTTCCCTGAAAATAAACTCCAGCACTGCTGAAACAACCATAATGAAATAATCTTCAATATCCACCTTATTCCTGACGACCTTACTGCGTTTTGAATTATGGATGGCACTTCCGGTTTGGGGAACTTCCATTCAAAAAGGCTGAAACTAATCATTTAAAATCACAAGGGGCTTTTGGGGTTGTTTGGTCTGTTGAAAGTAAGTTACCTTGTTGATGCTTTTACACTTTGAAATGTCCTTTTATTGTTTGATGGTTGAAGGGTGAGTAGATTAATGTCATCTCATTGTTTGTGACACTTATTTAACGTATTGCGTTCATAGAGCGAGTCTTTCACTGATTGTTTACAGCTTAAGGGAAGTTACACCCATAATTCCCGCAAAGCCTCATGGGGGCGTAGGAATAACGTGGATAGATCCTGCTCTACAGTGAACTCTGCTAGAGAGACATGACAGTTTATCTGTTCAATAAAACACTTCCTCTCCTGTTGAGTGATAAAACACCATCATCTCTGCCTGGCTTTTACAACATTACAAATCCCTCAGTTCTCCATCTCCTAAAGCTGAGCTGATGTTGATTCTTGTTTTATTACGAGCTCTGTCTCGCTCTCTTCTCTCCAGCAGACTCTCCTCTGTTCTCTCTCTCTCACACACACACACACACACACACACACACACACACACACACACACACACACACACACATACACACACAGATGTTGATTCTTGTTTTATTACGAGCTCTGTCTCGCTCTCTTTCTCCAGCAGACTCTCCTCTGTTCTCTCTCTCTCACACACACACACACACACACACACACACACACACACACACACACACACACACACACACACACAGATGTTGATTCTTGTTTTATTACGAGCTCTGTCTCGCTCTCTTTTCTCCAGCAGACTCTCCTCTGTTCTCTCTCTCTCACACACACACACACACACACACACACACACACACACACACACACACACACACACACACACATACACACACACACACACTCAATCTGATGTTGATTCTTGTTTTATTACAAGCTCTGTCTCGCTCTCTTTTCTCCAGCAGACTCTCCTCTGTTCTCTCTCTCTCTCACACACACACACACACACACACACACAGATGTTGATTCTTGTTTTATTACGAGCTCTGTCTCGCTCTCTTCTCTCCAGCAGACTCTCCTCTGTTCACACACACACACACACACACACACACACACACACTGATGTTGATTCTTGTTTTATTACGAGCTCTGTCTCGCTCTCTTTTCTCCAGCACTCTCCTCTGTTCTCTCTCTCTCTCACACACACACACACACACACACACACACACACACACAGATGTTGATTCTTGTTTTATTACGAGCTGTCTCGCTCTCTTTTCTCCAGCAGACGTCCTCTGTTCTCTCTCTCTCTCACACACACACACACACACACACACACAGATGTTGATTCTTGTTTTATTACGAGCTCTGTCTCGCTCTTTTCTCCAGCAGACGTCCTCTGTTCTCTCTCTCTCTCTCACACACACACTGATGTTGATTCTTGTTTTATTACGAGCTCTGTCTCGCTCTCTTTTCTCCAGCAGACTCTCCTCTGTTCTCTCTCTCTCTCTCTCTCACACACACACACACACACACACACACTCAATCTGATGTTGATTCTTGTTTTATTAGGAGCTCTGTCTCGCTCTCTTTTCTCCAGCAGACTCTCCTCTGTTCTCTCTCTCTCTCACACACACACACACACACACTGATGTTGATTCTTGTTTTATTACGAGCTCTGTCTCGCTCTCTTTTCTCCAGCAGACTCTCCTCTGTTCTCTCTCTCTCTCACACACACACACTCACACACTGATGTTGATTCTTGTTTTATTACGAGCTCTGTCTCGCTCTTTTCTCCAGCAGACTCTCCTCTGTTCTCTCTCTCTCTCTCTCTCACACACACACACACTCACACACTGATGTTGATTCTTGTTTTATTACGAGCTCTGTCTCGCTCTCTTTTCTCCAGCAGACTCTCCTCTGTTCTCTCTCTCTCTCACACACACACACACACACACACACAGATGTTGATTCTTGTTTTATTACGAGCTCTGTCTCGCTCTTTTCTCCAGCAGACGTCCTCTGTTCTCTCTCTCTCTCTCACACACACACTGATGTTGATTCTTGTTTTATTACGAGCTCTGTCTCGTTCTCTTTTCTCCAGCAGACTCTCCTCTGTTCTCTCTCACACACACACACACACACACACACACACACACACACACACACACACACACACACACACACACACACACACACACACTGATGTTGATTCTTGTTTTATTACGAGCTCTGTCTCGCTCTTTTCTCCAGCAGACTCTCCTCTGTTCTCTCTCTCTCTCTCTCTCACACACACACACACACACACACACACACTCAATCTGATGTTGATTCTTGTTTTATTACGAGCTCTGTCTCGTTCTCTTTTCTCCAGCAGACTCTCCTCTGTTCTCTCTCTCTCTCTCTCACACACACACACACACACACACACACACACACACACACACTCAATCTGATGTTGATTCTTGTTTTATTACGAGCTCTGTCTCGCTCTCTTTTCTCCAGCAGACTCTCCTCTGTTCTCTCTCTCTCTCTCTCTCACACACACACATACACACACACACACACTCAATCTGATGTTGATTCTTGTTTTATTACGAGCTCTGTCTCGCTCTCTTTTCTCCAGCAGACTCTCCTCTGTTCTCTCTCTCTCTCTCTCTCTCACACACACACACACACACACACACAGATGTTGATTCTTGTTTTATTACGAGCTCTGTCTCGCTCTTTTCTCCAGCAGACGTCCTCTGTTCTCTCTCTCTCTCACACACACACACTGATGTTGATTCTTGTTTTATTACGAGCTCTGTCTCGCTCTCTTTTCTCCAGCAGACTCTCCTCTGTTCTCTCTCTCTCTCTCTCTCTCACACACACACACACACACACACACAGATGTTGATTCTTGTTTTATTACGAGCTCTGTCTCGCTCTTTTCTCCAGCAGACGTCCTCTGTTCTCTCTCTCTCTCTCTCTCACACACACACTGATGTTGATTCTTGTTTTATTACGAGCTCTGTCTCGTTCTCTTTTCTCCAGCAGACTCTCCTCTGTTCTCTCTCACACACACACACACACACACACACACACACACACACACACACACACACACACACACACACACACACTGATGTTGATTCTTGTTTTATTACGAGCTCTGTCTCGCTCTTTTCTCCAGCAGACTCTCCTCTGTTCTCTCTCTCTCACACACACACACACACACTCAATCTGATGTTGATTCTTGTTTTATTACGAGCTCTGTCTCGCTCTTCTCTCCAGCAGACTCTCCTCTGTTCTCTCTCTCTCTCTCACACACACACTGATGTTGATTCTTGTTTTATTACGAGCTCTGTCTCGTTCTCTTTTCTCCAGCAGACTCTCCTCTGTTCTCTCTCACACACACACACACACACACACACACACACACACACACACACACACACACACACACACACACACACACACACACACACTGATGTTGATTCTTGTTTTATTACGAGCTCTGTCTCGCTCTTTTCTCCAGCAGACTCTCCTCTGTTCTCTCTCTCTCTCTCTCTCACACACACACATACACACACACACACACTCGATCTGATGTTGATTCTTGTTTTATTACGAGCTCTGTCTCGCTCTCTTTTCTCCAGCAGACTCTCCTCTGTTCTCTCTCTCTCTCTCTCACACACACACACACACACACACACACACACACACACTCAATCTGATGTTGATTCTTGTTTTATTACGAGCTCTGTCTCGCTCTCTTTTCTCCAGCAGACTCTCCTCTGTTCTCTCTCTCACACACACACACACACACACACACACACACTGATGTTGATTCTTGTTTTATTACGAGCTCTGTCTCGCTCTCTTTTCTCCAGCAGACTCTCCTCTGTTCTCTCTCTCTCTCTCTCTCTCACACACACACACACACACACACACAGATGTTGATTCTTGTTTTATTACGAGCTCTGTCTCGCTCTTTTCTCCAGCAGACGTCCTCTGTTCTCTCTCTCTCTCTCACACACACACTGATGTTGATTCTTGTTTTATTACGAGCTCTGTCTCGTTCTCTTTTCTCCAGCAGACTCTCCTCTGTTCTCTCTCACACACACACACACACACACACACACACACACACACACACACACACACACACACACACACACACACACTGATGTTGATTCTTGTTTTATTACGAGCTCTGTCTCACTCTCTTTTCTCCAGCAGACTCTCCTCTGTTCTCTCTCACACACACACACACACACACACACACACACACACACACACACACACACACACAGATGTTGATTCTTGTTTTATTACGAGCTCTGTCTCGCTCTTTTCTCCAGCAGACTCTCCTCTGTTCTCTCTCTCTCTCTCTCTCTCTCTCACACACACATACACACACACACACACTCAATCTGATGTTGATTCTTGTTTTATTACGAGCTCTGTCTCGCTCTCTTTTCTCCAGCAGACTCTCCTGTTCTCTCTCTCTCTCTCACACACACACACACACACAGATGTTGATTCTTGTTTTATTACGAGCTCTGTCTCTCTCTTTTCTCCAGCAGACTCTCCTCTGTTCTCTCTCTCTCTCTCACACACACACACACACACACACACACAGATGTTGATTCTTGTTTTATTACGAGCTCTGTCTCGCTCTTTTCTCCAGCAGACTCTCCTCTGTTCTCTCTCTCTCTCTCTCACACACACACACACACACACACACACTCAATCTGATGTTGATTCTTGTTTTATTACGAGCTCTGTCTCGCTCTCTTTCTCCAGCAGACTCTCCTGTTCTCTCTCTCTCTCTCACACACACACACACACACACACACACACACACAGATGTTGATTCTTGTTTTATTACGAGCTCTGTCTCGCTCTCTTTTCTCCAGCAGACTCTCCTCTGTTCTCTCTCTCTCTCACACACACACACAGATGTTGATTCTTGTTTTATTACGAGCTCTGTCTCGCTCTTTTCTCCAGCAGACTCTCCTCTGTTCTCTCTCTCTCTCTCTCACACACACACACACACACACACACAGATGTTGATTCTTGTTTTATTACGAGCTCTGTCTCGCTCTTTTCTCCAGCAGACGTCCTCTGTTCTCTCTCTCTCTCTCTCTCTCACACACACACACACAGATGTTGATTCTTGTTTTATTACGAGCTCTGTCTCGCTCTCTTCTCTCCAGCAGACTCTCCTCTGTTCACACACACACACACACACAGATGTTGATTCTTGTTTTATTACGAGCTCTGTCTCGCTCTCTTTTCTCCAGCAGACTCTCCTCTGTTCTCTCTCTCTCTCTCTCACACACACACACACACACACACACTGATGTTGATTCTTGTTTTATTACGAGCTCTGTCTCGCTCTCTTCTCTCCAGCAGACGTCCTCTGTTCTCTCTCTCTCTCTCTCACACACACACACAGATGTTGATTCTTGTTTTATTACGAGCTCTGTCTCGCTCTTTTCTCCAGCAGACTCTCCTCTGTTCTCTCTCTCTCTCACACACACACACAGATGTTGATTCTTGTTTTATTACGAGCTGTCTCGCTCTCTTTTCTCCAGCAGACTCTCCTCTGTTCTCTCTCTCTCTCTCACACACACACACACACACACACAGATGTTGATTCTTGTTTTATTACGAGCTCTGTCTCGTTCTTTTCTCCAGCAGACGTCCTCTGTTCTCTCTCTCTCTCTCACACACACAGATGTTGATTCTTGTTTTATTAGGAGCTCTGTCTCGCTCTCTTTTCTCCAGCAGACTCTCCTCTGTTCTCTCTCTCTCTCTCACACACACACACACACGTTGATTCTTGTTTTATTACGTGTTTTATACACTCTGTTCAGTGTTATGTGACGAGACACACACGGGCGAGTGACGTGTGCACGCAATTTCCCACCAAAACCATCCTGACAGGTCAATAAACACTTATGATAGTGAATCAGGGTAAGACAAAAACACGTTTTGGAAGGATTGATAAAAATTATTTAAATTTTGTTAATTTTGAACAAAAAGAGTTACATAATATACTTTAAAATAATTTCCACTGATGTTATGCTTGTTTTAATTACAATCAACAGAGCAACTCTATCCTATGTCCGATCCGTTGACAAAAATATCAATATTTTTTTATTTTGCAGTTTATACGGTCCACACACACACACACACACACATCGTTGGGGCTGAACAAATATCATCTCTCATCATCAACCAAGACATTTTTTTTAAAAACACTTAAAAATTGGACGTTCAGAAATAACATTTTCTAAACTTAATGGGAATGTTAGCAAAACATATTTTAGATAGCGATGTTTCTTGCCTCGTCAAATTCATATATGAATTACATGAATCATGCACAGGATTATGTAAATATTTCCAATTTAAAACGGCAAAAAACATAGTTTTAAATAAATACATTTAAAGGGATAGTTCACCCAAAAATGAATATAAAATGTCAATAAAATTACTCATTCCAAACCATGTAAGACTTTTGTTCATCTTTGAAAAACAAACGAATCATAAATTTAAATAAATCGATCGAGTCTCTTCAAAAAAATGTGGAGTAAACGGCTTTTACGATCTCGTTATGAGCTTTTTGAAGCGACAAAGCGGTGGAAATAAATATATATAATAATATAACTTAATAAAAAACAAATTTAGATGATTTAAAATCTAAATCCGTCTTGCTCAGGCAAGCAAATAAAATAAAATAAACGGTAAAACATTTCCACTGTCCTGAAGTGAATCTCAAACACAAACACAATCGACACGCAAATGTACAGTGATTCGTTTTAATCAAATTGAAAAATAAATTAAAGAAACAATTATAAGTGAAAAACAATGAAACATTCCAGAATCATGACGCTCAAGGCAGATGGCATGAATGAAGACAGTATAAAACTAAGTGTGTGTGTGTGTGTTTCTCTCCAACATGGACACGAAACCACAGAAGCATTCCTGCAGATAAACATGAAACCATCGTTTTTCCTGCTACAAAAGAAGAGTGTAGAGTTACACACAGATCTCGTACAACATGCCCTACACGTGACCGGCTTACAATCCTAATCTGTACAGGAACACACGTCTGGATGGAATGATCGAAGCCGAGGAAAGTTCATCTGTACAGCGGAGACACACACAAATCATTGGTACGGTTCTCAACGAGGTCCTCTTCCGGAGGCCGAACGCTTCTCCGTGAACACATACAGCGTGGGAATGGCATGAGAGAGAGGACACCTGGTGAAAGACCCCGCAAAACCCCCAGAATCCTCGGTCCGAGTGGGACAGAAGAGGGTGAACGTGCCGAGTACGTTCTTCAAAACGTGACGCTAGCAAAACGGCTAGTTCCGCTTCTTGACGTTGTTGTTCGAGGACAGTCTCTGTCGCTGCGGCGGCATCAGGGCGCTCAGCGTCACTTTGCTCCTGGCAACTTCAAAAAGTTTGGAAAAGACCTAAAACGAGGGATGAGTGTTAGTACCGCGCACACACACACACACACACACACACACACACACACGCACACACACTCGTGTGATTTAAATCAAGAGGTCAGAGGCCACTAGAGGGCAGAGTCTCACCTTCCTCGGCGTCCTCTGTGTGAGCGTGAATGAGAAGAGAGCGAGACGTTACAGAGACAGACACACACACACACACACACACACACACACACACACACACACACACACCTCTTGCTGCATGTTCATTTGAAAAATCATTTTTCTTAACGTTAAGATGAAAATATGACAACTTTAAAAACAACAACTGGATTTTCAAGTAGAAAATGAAACGTGCGGTTGGTTTTGAAGCTCTTCAGTGTAAATTAATAAAGAAATTACAAAAAATAAATAATATATATATATATATATATATATATATATATATATATATATATATATATATATATATATATATATATATATATATATATATATAAAATATGTAATATAGCAGAAAAAACTGAAAATTCTACAAATGTTTAGTGCTTCACGCCTGCCTTAGAAAGTTTACTAGGGAACATTTTTAATAAATCATATAAAATAATAATGAAATCTGAATACATAATTAAAATAATTTAATAAAATATACAACAGTAGAAAGTTTACTGGAGAAAAACAGTCAAATTATTTATAAAATAATATAATAGAAACAATAACAAGGTGAAAATGTACAAATTGTTAGTGCTATTGACACTTGCCTTTCTGTTTTACTGTAAAATATTATAAAACAAAAAATAACTAAATAATAAAAAATTAAATTAATTAAAATAAATATAAATGTACAACATAAAAAATAAATATACAATATAACAGAACCAATTACTGTATGAAAATGTAAATGTTTTGACTCCTGCTTTAGAACGTTTTTCAAAATAAAATAAAAATTCTATGCACTTCTAATATAACCTGAATCTGACACGATCAAAGAATACACAGACAGGTCATCAAATGTAGAGTTGAGTGCACCTGGAGGAGCTACAGGTGAGAGGGGAAGAGGGGAAACTACAGAATAAGAGTCTTCTTTAAATAAGACAAGGAGAGTGTTGCAATACAGACAGGAGGAGGAAAAGCACAGACCAGTGTCTGGGGAGCGTTCAGTGAAATAATACAAGTAAATCATAAATAAAAACATAAAATAAAAATAAAAATAATATTAATAAAAAAAAAATCTGAAAAAACATCATAAAAATAGTACATTTAATAAAATATACAATGATAGAAAGTTTACTGGAGAAAAGTATTCAAAATACATTAAACAAATTAAAATAAATAAAAATATTAAATTAATTAAACGGATAAAAATATATATATATAAATAGATACACTATAAAATTATAAACAAAAAATAAGAATAATAAATAAAATAAATTTAGATTAAATAATATAATAGAAACAATAACAAGGTGAAAATGTACAAATTGTTAGTGCTGTTGACACTTGCCTTGTGTCTATACTTTTTACTATAAAATCATACTAAATAAATAAATCATATAAATAACAAATAAATAATAAAAATAAATATACAACATAAATTTAAATGGATAAATTTGGATTTAAAAAAAAATGGACGAGTGAGGGGAAGAGAGGAAACTACAGAATAAGAGTCTTATCTAAATAAGACCAGGAGAGTGTTGTAATACAGACAGCACAGATCAGTGTGTGTATCAGAAGAAGGTGTGTGTTACGCACCTGTTCCCACAGGGTCTCCGCCACGCGGTCGATGAAGCTGCCCACCTCTCTGAACTCTCCTGAGTATTTGACGTACGCCCAGATGCACAGCGACGCCAGCGCTACGCCCATCGTCACGTTACACACCACCGCCACAGAGTTTATACCCACAAAGCCCGTCACCACTGACACCACGTACATCACGAACATCACGGCGAAGAGCGTGGCGGGCGTGCGCGCCGCGAAGAAAATGTTCTTTCCGTCGTTGTGTTTGAGAAAGTTAGCGTAGGCGTCGTCGAGCTCCTGCTCCAGCTGGTCCTGATAGCGGCGGCAGAAGTCCTCGCCGCCCATCTTCTTCACCGCGCGGAACTGACACACACACGTCTGCTTCAGCTCCATGTGGCGTCGCTCCAGATCGGCCGGAGCCAGGTAAGGCTGGTCTCCGCCACACACCTGCAATACAGAAGTCATGAGTGTGTGTGTGTGTGTGTGTGTTTGTCTCCGCCACACACCTGCAATACAGAAGTCATGAGTGTGTGTGTGTGTGTGTGTGTTTGTCTCTGCCACACACCTGCACACGGGGATAACAGGAGTCATGAGTGTGTGTGTGTGTGTGTGTGTGTGTGTGTGTGTGTGTGTGTGTTTGTCTCAGCCACACACCTGCACACGGGGATAACAGGAGTCATGAGTGTGTGTGTGTGTGTGTGTGTGTGTGTGTGTTTGTCTCAGCCACACACCTGCACACAGGGATAACAGGAGTCATGAGTGTGTGTGTGTGTGTGTGTTTGTCTCAGCCACACACCTGCACACGGGGATAACAGGAGTCATGAGTGTGTGTGTGTGTGTGTGTGTGTGTGTTTGTCTCTGCCACACACCTGCACACGGGGATAACAGAAGTCATGAGTGTGTGTGTGTGTGTGTGTGTGTGTGTGTGTGTGTGTGATGGGTAGGGTTAGTGTAGGGGGACAGAATATACAGTTTGTACAGTATAAAAACCATTACGCCTATGGAATGTCCTCAAGTATAGCAAAACAAACCAGAGTGAGTGAGTGAGTGAGTGAGTGAGTGTGTGTCCGTCTGAGTGTGTGTGTGTGTGTGTGTGTGTGTCATACCTGCTCCATGCTCTTGTTATACGTGTCTTTCGCTCCTGCTACGGCTGCCAGGTTATTTGCTTCAGCAGTCGCCTGCGGCACACACACACACACACACACAGATCAACATATGCGAATAAAATATAAACAGTAAAATAAATATAACTAGAATAATAAATTCAAAATAAACAACAAATAAATACACAAAAATGTACAATTATTTGATAAAATATATAATATAATTGCCTTAGAAAATTTACTAGGGGGAAAATTTAAAATAAATAAAAATAAACAACTGAAAGAATAATACATTAAAATAAATAAAATAAATGCACAAAAATAAATGGATAAATTATGTAACATAACAGAAACAATAACTACGTGAAAATGTAAGATGTTTAGTGCTGCCTTATATGTTTAGTGCTGCCTTATAAAGTTTACAAAAAAAAAAAAAAAAAAAGAATAATACTTTAAAAATAAATAATAAATGAACAAAAATAAGATAAATTGATAAAATATATAATTTACCAAAAAAAAAAAAGACTGGAAAATTTAAAATGTATAGTGCTTTTGACAAATACAAGAAATAAATAAATGCATAATTTTTTTTTACAAAATTTACAAAATATATAATATAACAGGAATGTTTAGTGCTTTTGACGCCTGCCTTATAAAGTTTACAGGAAAAAAAAAATATATAAATAAATAGAATAATACTTAATTGAATAAATAATATAAAAATAAGATAAATTGATAAAATATACAATTTACCAAATAAAAAAATAAATACAAAAAGACTGGAAAATTAAAGATGTATAGTGCTTTCGACAAATACAAGAAATAAATAATAAATGCATAAAAATAAAACAAAATAAATTGACAAAATATATAATATAACAGGAATGTTTAGTGCTTTTGACATTTGCCTCAAGTTTAATGGAGAAAAAATAAATAAAAATAAACAAAATAATACATTAAAAATAAATTATAAATGAACAAAAATAAATCCGATAAATTGATAAAATATGCAAAATCATGAGTATGTGCCAAAGCAGTATTTCCACACGTCTGCACCTGTAACATGGACTTGGGGTGCGGCAGCTCTTCGCCCTGATAGATCTTCATGTAGGCCTGAGACAGAGACACACACACACACACACACACACACACGGGTCAATCCCAGCAAACATCTGAGCGATGGAGACCGGCTGCAAAACACTCTTACTTTGAAATACTGTAGGAGATCTCGACACGTGACTTTAGAGCCGCTGATCTCCTTCTCCATCAGGTTCTCTGGAGCCAACAGCAGCGGAACCAGATTCACCAGCTCTCGCTTGAACTCGTCGTCGATGTCTACACACACACACACACACACACACACACACACACACACACACACACACACACACACTTATTTGGGCCATCAGTGGATTTAAACATGATCAAACATCAGCACACAGATGTGAAGACTAGGGCTCTATGATTTCATAAAAAATGGAAATTTACTGTACAACACAGAATGTCATGGAATTTGGCTAAATTTGGATGAATTGATCAAAAGTGGGGCTGTCAAATTGTGATCTGAACTAGTGTGTGTGAATATTAAACCGCAAAACTGCACTGAAATATGAAGCCAACCAGCCAATATTAAATTTGAAGAAATTATGAAAGCAATATATCACAGTAGAATGAATCTCCCAGTGGTTTAATGGTTATAATTGCTGAAGGGTCGGCCTAATGTTCCCCTTCTAATTCCCTAGACTTTTAAAAACGGTGAGGGGTCGTAACAGCGCCTATTATGCTATTTTAAAGGCTCTAGGGCTGCCTTTGACTAAATATTCTTCTAGTTGTTCATTTAAGCAATTAGTCGACTAATCGTGAGTTTATATTAAGCCATAAATCATAACAAGCCTTTAACTGCCTATACGTTACATAGCCTAATCAGCGCTCAAACACACACATAAAGCCACAGCACACCGGCAGCAGAGATTAAAGGGACACTTCACCCATTTGCATTAAGCTTTGTATTGTTAGAAACCCAGTCATATATTATAATAAACGTGGATTTTTCATTAATTTTTCCCTGAGATGGGAGAAATAAGGATTTAAGTGTTTTACTTCCTGCTTATTATGACGTAAAAATCATCATTTTGCGTCATAATAAGCAGGAAGTCACATTTCATTGAAAAGTGTAGAGACTACAAACACTAGCTCCTCATTATTCCAGGGGGCGGGAACCGCTCACGCTACAGGCCTATTACAGATCAGTGGGTGGGACTTCACTTTCTGAAACTAAAAGCAATATCCTCCATCTTGTTTGGAAGCTAAGCTAACAGGCACTGTGGAGCCAGCTGTGAAGATATGACAATAGCGGAGGAGAGTGCTCAATATGATATAGAGGAAGAGGATTTCGGAAGTCTGATGCTCGAATCAGGTGTTTGTGGCTACCTTTACAAGCCGCATTACAGCGAAGAGCAGCCGAGGCAGAAGACCTGCCTGCCGCGGACGAGGAGCCCAGACTGGCTCGAGCTGGGGGCGGACTGGTGGCGCCGGTGATCTCACTATGCAACTACGAACCGCTACGAACACAGAGATAGAGTCCGTCTGCTGCAAAGCATTTAAACGATGCCAATTTCTCCTGGACGAAATCTCTGAATCAGACGAGGAAACGGACGTTTGTGTTGTGAACCATCCTAGTTTTGCACCGCATCTGACTGAACATCCCGGTAACGTAACCATGCAATAATTCACCTTTTCGAAAGAAATACAAATGAGGAGTAATTAATTAATGAGTTCGCCAACTAACTAACGTTAGACATTTTGTGTGAAATGAATTTCAAGCTCCGGTGGTAGCTAGCCTTATGGACGGATGAGTGATTCATATGCTGTTCTGGATTAGTGGGAGTGGCTTGCGCAGCTGTGCAATGTGGTGCATTGTGGGAGTTGTTGTCTTTCATACAAATGCGTCCTGAAGTTACTTTCTTTCTTTCCTCGGTCAAGAAGGCACCAAATTCAAAATTTATTTTACATTTCGACTACATATATGACCCACTTTCAATAAAGATCAATGTTCCCATGGGTGAAATGCTCCTTTAAGTCACGATGTTGACATCATCATCTACGCAGTAGTGGACGCGTGTGCATATAGGCCCGTTTCATGCAGATTACATCATCTGAGAATATTTATTTTCCATTTGAGTTGGTTTATTTAAAAGTACATATTTCAAGCTTTCTATAGTCAAGTCAAGTCACCTTTATTTATATAGCGCTTTATACAATATAGCAGCTTCACACTGATAACATAAAAATAATCCAACAAAGTTTGTTTCTAGAAGAAAACTGCATCATCGTCCACCCGTAATAAGGCAGATCAATAATATTGTTGAATATTAAATGTATATCTATAGATAGTTTTACGCTGGTATACGCTGAGTTTCCGTTTCCATCTTTTTACAAAAGCACAATGTTTTGTTGTGATTGTGAGTTCACAGAAATAAAAGTAGACCCTTTACAGTTCGCATTACTCCTGTCTGTATGACCGAAAATAATGGAGTAGGATGTTTCACGTTAAAGGGAGGGTTCGGAGTCAAATCAACCTAGGGTCCTTCGCACCATGACCTCGAGCCAAACACTAAGTTGTCAACACTTTGGAAAAAATAATAATTCGTCGTTACACGTTACGCTTTCTGCAGGACATTTACATGCTTTTCCCAAATCACGGAAGTGACGTCGACGTCCGGGTTAGCGGTAGCATTAGCCGTCAGGCAAGTGTTATTTAAATAAACTCCTGATGTACTTACACACTTTCCAATGCCTCGTTTTATGAGTACAGAACCTATTTGTGCTACTGTAGAAGTTTGGTGCATTCTGGGCATTATTAGTGCGGTAATTTACCAGATACAGCCTTGGATCCATTAGCGCCTGCACTAAACCATCCGGCTGATGTCTCTAAATAAGCTCTAACTTTAATAATGTTCAACCAAGGGGGAAAAGGCTTCTGGGGGGGGGTTCGGCTCGAGGTCATGGTGCAGAGGACCCTAGGCTGATTTACTCCGAACCGTCCCTTTAAATGCAAGTGATGGCGCCGGCGCGTGTGTGTCACGCAGTCAGAGCTTCTCCACACAAACACTTATCCGCCTAATATCAGCGCACATTCATCCATGTGAACATTAGAGCGAGCGGCCTTGTAAAGTGCTGCTACTTACACGTTTTAAGTGATAAGCCATATTTGAGGTCGATGAATGATAGGCTAATGTTTGGATTTCTTGCTGTTAACGATCTGTCCGTTACAGCCCGCGTGATTTCGCCACTTCCTGTAGAGTGTTTTTCTTCTGAGACCAACTGACTGATAAAATGTTGTTCAGCCAAACCTCTTCTAGTCAACTAACGGGGAGTCGACTTTATGAGGGCAGCCCTAAAAGGCTCTTAATGTTGTTTCGGAGTCTCGTACAACAGGTTTACATGCATCAAAGGCCAAAAAACACTTTCTCTTTCTCAATTCAGGACTCGACAGTGCCAGTGTTTCACTCATGTGTGTGACCCTGGATCACGTCACCAGTCTCGAGTCGCACGGGTATATCTGAGGCAATAGCCAACAATACAGTGAATGGGTCAAAATTATCCATTTTTATTTTATGCCAAAAATCATGAGGATATTCAGTAAAGATCATGTTCCATGAAGATATTTAGTCAATTTCCTACCGTAAATATATAAAACATGTATTTGTGTGAGTGAATGCGGCACAATCGTGAACATAAATGCACAACTTTAAAGGAGATTTTCTCAATGTTTCCATTTTTTTGCATCCTCAGATTCCAGATGTTCAATAGTTGTGTCTCGACCAAATATTGTCCTATCCTAACAAACCACACATCAATGGACAGCTTATTTATTCAGCTTTCAGATGATGTATAAATCTCAATTTCATAAAATTGGCCCATGTGACTGGTTTTGTGGTCCAGGGTCACATTTGTAATATATATATATATATATATATATATATATATATATATATATATATATATATATATATATATATATATATATATATATATTTGTTTGTCCGATACCGATAATTCTTTATATTTGAAAGCTGATAGCCGATATATTGTGTGTATATATATATATACACACAATATATCGGCTATCAGCTTTCAAATATAAAGAATTATCGGTATCGGACAAACTTTTCATATCTGTGCATTAGGCCTGTCACTTTTGTGAAAAAACCCTGTTTGATTTTTGAAACATAAGTGTTCATTGAATCGATTGTAAAATTGATTTTCCACGTCTAAAGACGTTTCCATTTTAAACGCCAAATATGGGCAAATCCACGGACATCTAACAGGCATTAGACGAACGTAAAGAGGGCGCTTGAGACACAAGTCAGCAATATTCCTAATGATTTATTGGCGTGAAGTTTCGTGCACAATGACAAACAGGTGTGCAACATTCTCAAAAAACAATAAGCAGAGTGGACTGCCATAACATCAGTGAAATACATCACTGCAGGCTTCAACATGCCTGTGTTTACCATTAGAAATGTCAAACAGATTTCACCTACATAGGCGACTGTAGACCGTAGCCCGAACCTGTCTCTGTAAGCATGAGACTGTCTGAATACACAGTTTTGTTGTAAAAAGAGACACATTATGCAGAAGTATAATCTGCTGTTATGTGTGTGTATCAGAGCCTGCAGTCGCTGTGTGACGCGCGTTCGCTGCGGGCGTATCGTGACGAGCTGGACGCGCTCCGAGAGAAGACCGTTAAAATCGATTCCCCATTTTTTTTGTTGTGTAAAAATTGTGCAATTGATTTTCAAACGTAAAGTGACAGCCCTAATCTCGACCAAATATTGTCCTATCCTAACAAACCAAATCAATGGACAGCTTATTTATTCAGCTTTCAGATGATGTATACATCTCACTTTAAAAGAATTGACCCATGTGACTGGTTTTGTGGTCCAGGGTCTCATTTGTGACTAAAATTAGATGTGTGCGAACTGTAAAATCTATTTATGAGCGTGTGTGTGAATGATCAAGACCCGCGAGGCTCTCACCTCGTAGCCGGCCGTCGAAGTGAGGGTTTGTGGCCACCTTGAGTCCGGGGTGCGGCAGAAGAAAGCAGCTGATGTTGGAGAAGCACGAGTGGATGTGTTTCCTCACGTTCTGGAGTTCCTCGTGTTGATTGGGTTTCACCTGAGGATCACAGCATTACTCAGCACATGTGATCGAGTTCTCAACCGTTCGGACTCTAGAGCCTCCACTGCACAACGAGTGTGAATAAGCTGAATGTTTTATTGGTGACACTTTACAATAAGGTTCATTAGTTAACATTAGTTAATGTATTAACTGACAGGAACTAACCATGAGCAATACATCTTGATCATATTTGTTAATGTTAGTTAATAAAAATCCAGCTGTTCATTGTTTGTTCATGTTAGTTCACAGTGCATTAACTAATGTTAACAAGATTTTAATAAAGTATTAGTAAATGTTGAAATTAACATTAACAAAGATTAATAAATGCTGTATACGTGCAGATCATGCTAACTAATGTAGTTAACTAATGTTAACTAACAAACCTTATTGTAAAGTGTTACTGTTTTATTGATATCAAATTATTTAACAGTTTATTAAATTAATTCATTTTGTGATCACAGGAGTTATGTTGTGTATTCCAGATCAGGGTTATTATTATTATTATTAACTAAATTATTTAAAAACATTTCTGTTAATTGAAATAAAGCTGAAACAAAATAAAAGATAAATATAGGTTGAAAAACTTAAACTGAACGGAAATGAGAAATGTTGCCTAGGCAATACACTGAACAAAAGTTTAAGTTGAAGCAATAAAATTATTAACTGGAAATAAATAAAAACAAACTAAATCTTAAAATTAAATTAAATTAAATAGCTAATATAATAAGAGCACATTACAAAATGACTAGAACTAAAATGAAGATGAAAAATAAAAATAAAAGTTTGTATCAATAATATTCATAAAACCTGATAATAACTCTGTATTTTCTTCAATAAAAAACATTTAGTTGTCGAGGGAAAACAGACGTAAAGTGTTAAATGTCAGTAATTATGACAAAGCTGCTTGTTTTACAACTTTTTTTAATGATAATTATTGATATATTAACAATAATTAATTTTGTGATTCCAAAAATCACAGTGTCCGTTAAGACACGAACACGAACAAGAGAAACCGGTTTCCTACAGTATCATGTGACCCACCTGCAGCCTCTTCTCCAGAAATATGTTTCCTCCATCCAGACCGTAAGCGTGTTCGTACGGGTAACTCCAGTCTCGGATGAGAAACATCAGGGACTGCACGCAAACACACACACACACACACACAGAGTTACTGCAGAGTTATCTCACACACACTCTCACGCACACTCTCACGCACACTCTCACGCACACTCTCACGCACGCACACTCTCACTCTCAAACACACACAGTACCTGGAAGGGTTTCTGGTAGATCTCCTCCATGGCCAGTCGGCCGTACTCTGTGAAGAGCTGAAAAAAAGATTAAAAAGCAAAAACACATTATAATACAGAAGCACACTTTAACATTTATAATGCGGCAACATGACGACACCTCAAAGGATTCATGATCCAGTGAGACGTACTAAACCTGTTAACCGTCAGCCCCCGGTTTCATCACAGATCTGAACTTAAACGACTGTAATTCTTGAATGCTTTGAAATATAGACCTCTTTTAAAACAAGACACTCAGACTATTGCACAAGTGAAAGCACTTGAAAAAATGAACATGCAAAAGATAGTTTACTGGCAAAATGCATATATTTAACGAAATAATTTAGACTCAAATTGCTCAAATCGAAGCCATTTGTCGATCACAAAAGACATGTTGATATCACTAAAAATGAGTACCGCTTCCATGTCATCGCAATGCCCAAATGCAAAACGCTTTTTGAGTGGTAAAGCTTTCAAATAATACCTATTTTATAATGCCAACTAAAATATGTGATGGGAAAAAAGTGTGACTGACGTTAAAACTGACATTTAACAGGCTTGAACAGGTTTGAAATGCTAAAGATCTAGTGTTGATAATGATCATCTATGTGTCACATCTGTTTACATATTTCCACAGAGCATCAAATCACAGCAGGTTCCTGCAGACGGAAGCAAATGGCATTTAAGTCTTTAAAGGGTTTAAAAGAGCAACTTAAAATTTTTGACAGAGCATCATAAAATGCACCATATTCAGGTGTAAAGTAAAGTTTAAGGGTGTGTAATGTTTTTTGGTTCATCTTAGGCATGACAGAAAGTAACAATAACGTGTAATATAGTATAAATAATATAGATACATATACATTTAACGTACATTAATTCAGATTAAGAAAATAAAAAATAAAACAGCAGGCTAGTTATACACACACACACACACACAAAACAAAAGTAAATAAATAAAAATCAAATCAAATAGGAATTAAATATTATGTTTTATGATTAAAAAAAAAGTATAAAAATAAAATAAATAGAAATTAAGTAGTTGTTGGCTCCTTAAAATATTCCAGAAAAGGGCTCCAAACTTTCAGGAAAAATTTTGGCTTTCGTTTATGTGTGAGATTTTTTGTGAGTGTAAAATTTTTATAATTTAGTTTGTGGATCAAGTTTATTGGATGTTGATTTTTTGTAAATGTAGAAACTGTCTTGCAAGAAAAATTCCAGACTTGTCTGATAATAAAGTATTATATCATAATCATAAATCTCGTCAAGACACCTTTAAAAAGAAAAGTGTCCATCTGACGTACGAACCTAGACCAAGAATGAAACGGCACAGACAGGCATGGAAAATATCCTATACTGTCTATTATTATTAACATTCTCATGTAACAAACAGATTTAGAGCATTAAAACGAGTATAAATACAACGTAACAGAGCGTGTAGAGCCACTAGACCAACTTAAGTGTTAAAATAATCCACTGATGAGCATTTATTTTGACTTATTTTTATTCTTTATTTTTTAATTCTGAATAAAGGTTGTATAATTTTCATTTGTCCAATTGGTTTTTCAGATGTTTTATTATGTTTTAAGTTTGTTCTTTATTTGTTGTACAGCACTTTGGTTTCATCATCAGGTTTTTTTTTAAAAAATGTATGTGCTTCATAAATTAATGAACTAAAGAAAACAAAAGAAGAGTTATCTGTGAAGAACAAATCATGTTGGGCACCTCTATTTGATATCAATGACATTCAGCCGTTTTTAAGCCTGTAAACACTGAAAAACTGTTCGGTTACCGACATTCTCCAAAATGTGTTTCTCTTGTGTTGAAAGAAAGAAATTCATAAAGGTTTGAAACAACTCGAGGGCGAGGAAATGATGACAGAAGTTTAATTTTCAAGTGAACTATTCCTTTAAGCCTGACTCAACCTGTAAACACTCCTGGATCAGGACTAAACACTGAGTCTCACCTGAAGATGTTGCAGATCGTCTTCCTGAACGTTTTGGGACAAATTATAGACCTGCACATAGAAACAGACGCATCAGGACACTGAACCTTCTGGTCACATGATCACACGTGTCGTGCATCAGGACACTGAACGTTCTGGTCACATGATCACACGTGTCGTGCATCAGGACACTGATTGTTCTGGTCACATGATCACAGCGTGTCGTACCTGAACGGAGCTGGTCATGGTGCTGAGAGCGAACAGTGTGGCGCAGTCTTTGATGGTGGACTGACTGTCAAACGCTCCCTGTGTGTCCATGAGCAGCACTGCCACCTGCAAACACACAGATGGTCACGGGTTACTGAGCCAGAACACACCGGATCTCTCTCACACACACACACACACACACACACACACACACACACACACACACACACACACACACACACACACACACACACAAGATCTACGAGTGAGAATCACATCAGAACTAAACTAATGTGATCACCTAATAAAAGGAAAACATCACAGGATGTTTAGAAAATAAATCATAAAAATGGAATACTGCAGTTTTTATTATAAATAATGTCTCGGTGCACATTAGGGCTGTCAAAATGGCTGAAAAGCTAAATTTGAAATTTCTTGCTTAAATATTAGCAAAATTCTAATTATATTTGAATTCTAAAGGCAATTCTTAACGTTAGAGGAAAGAACTACAGTCTCGTGTCCTGTGCCCACATGAGGACGCAAGCGAGCGCAACAAGCAAATATAAACCAAATCAAGCATAAAATATAATTTCCTTAATGTTCATGCAAGGAAAATTAGGTTACAATAGTGCATAAAGCTGTGTTTGAGCATCAGTAACCTGAGAAAACACACTTCAACACACAGCGTAATGAACTACATCAACACACAACAGAAAACACTCCACTTCTCCTCACTACATCTACATATTGTTGTTCGTCAAAAGTACCAGACGCTCAACTTGATCTACAGCGAGTGCTAAGCGGTTTTTGTTGACAGTGTTTTCCAGCTGATGAACACACACACACTCAGCTCTGACTGATGAACACACACACACTCTCAGCTCTGACTGATGAACAATCTTTGCCACCAACTGAGAGGGTTTTCGTCAGCAGGAAGAGCCTTTTCCCACCACTTTTCAAATGAACATACTGTTGCACATACTCTATACTGGATAAGCTAACAAAAACAAACCGTGTCAGTCACGTCATCATCATGTCTCGCGCGCCTCTTGACACACCAAACATTCGAATGCATGCTTTTTGCATTCGAATGTGCAGTTTTTTTATTTATTTTTTATTCGACGAATATTCGAAATTGGAAATTTTATTTGCCAGCCCTAGTGCACATCATCATTATTGTGTTAATAATCTTGACTCAGAATAAGTTCCTCTTGCAGCATCTCTTCTCTTCTCTGATGACGAGGGCGGGGCAACCTGTCACTCACAGGAGATCAGCCAATAGCAAACCACAACCATCTAATCAGTTCCCCACAGACAAAATCAAGCCCCGCCCACATTTGTTCTTGTCCCAGAAGCGTTTCACTCGGATATACGACACAAAAGGGAAGAAAAATGGAAACTTCCATTTCATGCTGACTTAAAATTTCATTTTGGCTGATAAAGTGTTTTCTTTGAGCTATATGTTTCAGATGGGCGGCACAGGTGTTGTGATGATGTGGGCTGATTCTTACCTTGCTGCCATCCGGTTTCTCCACCACAAACACTTCATTCCAGGCATGGATGCCCGTGGTCTCTCGCTCGCAACCGCCTCGCCACGTGAAGCCCGTCAGCGGCTGTTCATCCCCACCCAGCCATAAATCTGAGTTCTGACACACACACACACACACACACGTTCAGCTGTGAGACGCAGATCCACTGTCTCTGCTGTTTATCACAGGCCACCTGATGTCAGACTTTTGTTGTCTGAACCGCTCCAGTCACGAGACACCTGTGTGCTGTATGTTCAGTCTAATCTTCAAGACAAACTCAATAATACTCTCAACAGCAAAACAAAAGACTCTTTCAGACCAACACAAAACATCAGTGTTTCACAGTAAAGCGGCTGTAATGGATTAAAGTCGATCGGCAGCGTCACAAGAGCTGCTCTATGAGCGTTCAGTGTGTGTGTGTGTGTGTGTGTGTGTGTGTGAGTGAGTGAGTGAGTGTGTCGAATCCGACACTCAGTCATGAATCTGGACCAGAACTAGGGATGGGCTTCAAAAAATCATTCGTTTATTTAAATAAAGTTTAACAAGTTTTAGTTTAAACAAAAAGCATTTAAGCTCAAGCAGCAAAAAAAAAACGCTATGCTTTTCCTCATTCGCCTGCTGTTTGGATTTGTGAGTTGTGAGTCGTCATTGTGGTGTTGATATTATCATAACTCAGTTTCATTAATTATTTTGATTCAAAGTAATTCCATTTTGTAATATCATTTAGGAAGATCTAAGTAATTCCAAACTTCGCGAGGCAGACGACGACATTATGTGATCAAATACGCTCCACAGCGCCACCCAGTGCATTTCATTATAACTGCGAGCTAGTGCTTGGGATGTATCATGGATTCACTGCATTAACGGCCAGCAAAGCAACGTAGTAAAGTTCGAATAGTATTTTATTTTTTTAATAATAATAATTATTAGGGCTGGGTATCGATTCAGATGTTCCGATTCGATTTCGATTCGACTCAATGAATATAGATTTAATACGTATCCTATATTTATTAAAAAAAAGAACAGTGAACATAAGTTTACAAGTGGTTACTTAATACAAAATTAAGCCATAAAACATGAATATTAAACATTACATTACTTGGGTACATTAAAACAGAACCCAACTCTATATTTCAAATGCATGCAATGAATAGACAGGATTTTGATGCAAGATGAAAAATTTATGCTGAAAATTGGGAAAAGTCCAAACAGTCGCACGCCTTGATCAAACAGGATCGGGTTATTATATGTTTAAGATAAAACACACATTAAATCTCGCAGCATAAGCCGTAACATGAAGCCTATGAGCCGTGGAGGAACACTAACACTGGCTTTTGGGTGATAGAGAAATAAATAATAATAAAATAAAATAAAACGATTTGTGGCCTTTGAGAATCCATCACATTTTTAAAACACGATTAATTGAAAAATCTATTTTTTTTGCCCAGCCCTAATAATTATAGATCGAATATTCAAAAACTAAAATATTCATGCACACTCCTAACCAGAACCCGTACAAAAGTGAACGTGACTATGTAGTACAGGTCTGTGGAGGAGGTGTTTCTCACCTGGTTGTACATGTATCTGAGCATGAAGTCCAGCAGGAATGATTTGCCCTTGCGGAAAGCGCCCGCCACCGACACCACGACCACATGGAGGTCTCGCACGTGTTCCTGCAGGAGGATCCGCTCCAGCGCGTCTTCGTCCAGAGAAAACTTGTGATTTTCCTCATCTGTGATTACGATCTGGACCGGCCCACACACCTCCTCCGCCTCGTCCAGCAACGGTTCCTCGTCCACATCCTCAGAGCTCATCTTACGCCGGACATCCTCCACCCCAGACACACCTGAGCACAGACCACACCGAACAAACACGTGAACATGAGAAGAGACGGCCTGATCCCTGCGTTTTCATCATCAGATCCCTCTAAAAACCAGCTCTCGCTCATGTCAGGTGTGCACGGTCATGAGCCAAGCCATCTTTATTTATATAGCGCTTTTTACAATTGTTTCAAAGCAGCTTTACAGAGATAACTTACTTAAGCTGGACTATGATGCCATTTTCTTCTATATAGCCTAACATGATAAAGATAACAGGAAAATAATGCAACAAGGTGTGTTTCTGCTGTACAGCAGATCTAGAAGAAAACAGCATCATAGTGCAGCTTATGTAAGTTCAGTGATGGTTCATTTCTGTTGTAAAGTTATTAATTTAGTTCATTTATATATATATCATCATTACACAATAGAGACAGAGCGCATTTAGGCCATGCCCACACCCAGGGGGAAAACAAACCAACCGTCCCCATTGACTTTGCATTGCGAGAGGCTGCCTCCTTGTCATTTCTTGCTTCTAACAAAAGACAGAAAAATGCCTAAAAGCTGCTGTGTGACAAGGTGTACAGCAAACAAGCTAAAAAAAACTGAAATAAGTTTTTATTAGCTCTCGACCCCAAAAAACGAGTGTTTAGGACATAAAAGTGGATACAGGCAGTTGAGACAGAGCGTCACGTGTCTCATGACTCTGAGAACTAACGTACGCCCGCTGGAGGAGACCGTAATCGGCAATACAGGATAGTTTATCTTACATAAATATAATATATAAAGCTGACATTTGGATATTTGACTCACCAGTGACCAAATGTTTAACTTACTGCACACGTAGTGTATTTTTAGTGCATACTGAGTGTCAGGATCCCACAATTTACCCATTCGTTCCAGCCTGTATCCACTTTTATGTCCTCAAACGCTCGTTTTTTGGGGTCGACAGCTTATGAAAACTTATTTCTGGGTTTCTTAGCTTGTTTTCTGTACACCTTGTCACATAGCAGCTTTTAGGCATTTTTCTGTCTTTTGTTAGAAGCAAGAAATGACAAGGAGGCAGCCTCTCGCAATGCAAAGTCAATGGAGAGCGTTGGTTTGTTTTCCCCCTGGGTGGGCGTGGTCTTCAGATTATGACGCGTTGCGCTCTGTCTCTATTTCAAAAACCACCTTAAAACATATCTTTTTGCTACTTGCTTTTCTGACCCCTGACTTTATGATCTGCTTTCTATGTTTATGTACCACTATCTATTATGTCATCCATCTCGGTTTATTTTGTATTGTTTCATGTCTTGTTTCTATGTCATGTATATTGTGCTTTATTGTAAAGCGACCTTGAGTTTCCTGAAAGGCGCTATATAAAATAAACGCATTATTATTATTATTATTATATAGCGGGTCTGAAGAAAACAGTGATGTCATCATCCAGCTCATATAATGGAGTAAATGCAGGCAGATCAATAATATTGTTAAATATTAAATAATAAAAGTAGCAAATAGGGATGCACGATGTATCGGTCACCATATCGGTATCGGCCCGATATATGTTCATTTTAATGTTAGCATTATCGGCCTGATTAGAAAATTGAATTAAAGCCGATAAATACTGTATTACTTCCTTCAGCTGAGACGCTTCAGATGCACGATGTTCAACATGATGGTTTTCAATTGCTTGAAATATGATTAGAATCACTTTCAAAAAAGGAAAATGCAGTAAAGTGCAAAAAGTCTATCATATCGGCTGCATAACATTATTATGAGAACATTATAATTGTGGACATGGCTTTCAATGATGAGACTTCTGTTCTTGTAATCAGGCTCTCAAAAATTATATAAAAAAAATCTGGATTTAGATTTATTGGCCAATATATCGGTTATCGGCTTTCAAATATAAAGAATGATTGATTATCTGTATAGGCCAATATTTTAATATCGGTGCATCCCTAGTAACGATGATCACTTGATTTGACTGATTAACCCTTTCCAAACCAGGTTTTGCTGTCATTAACGTGTAAAAAGTTGCAACACTATTTTATTTTTTCTTGCCGGTGAGAATTTAAATATGTAATTTTGGATAAAGGGATAAAATTATTGAATACAGAGGGACTTTAATTTGATCTGCATCTCAACTCGAGCTCAGCGCTTTTCCATCAAACGTGCATTTCCAAGAAATAAACATGCAATATTATTAGTTACTGCACTAATAAATGCATTTTTTGTTAAAATTAAATTACCTATATGATTAAAAATCCCTCCAGCACAACCAAATCTCTCTAATGTTATGTCGTCACAACTGTAAATCAATGATCAGTGTGTGAACAGAAGCAGATGACATCACACCTGACGGAGAACATGGAGGAGTGTGAGAGAAACTGAGGGATCATGTTAGGGTGGGAATATACATACTAGATATAGTGGTAATATAGTACATATCGACACGTCCCATTAGACCTCCTCCTCCTCCTCCTCCTCCTCTTCTTCTGGATCACTGCGTTTGTCCTCAAAAAAACATGAATGTGGTAAACGCAGTGACCCACATCAGCCCGTCTAATGTTTCCCACAAACACAAGTGTTAGACATATCTAGGGCTAAATCTAGACACGCAAACAGGCCAAAACCAGTTTAACCGCCGATAACACGAATCTCTGACATGAAAACACTGATCCATCTCAATGTTAGTGAAAAAAAAAAAAGAGAAAAGACCAACGGTTTCATAAATATTTGTGTTTCCTAGTTAGTTGCACAACAAGGTTTCCATCCCAGAAGTCATTTGGTTCTGGTTTTCTAGATTATTGGCGCATTAATAAAGTGTTTTCCTGCACGGACGCAGAGGCAGTGAGGTTATTTAAAGCAACATCTCATAAAAAAAAAAAAGAGAAACACCGAGAAACAACCCACCACTGCCCTGAACACACACTCAACACGTAAGCCTAAACTCTTGATAATCCTACACACACATATGTGCTTCTATTAGCCAAAGCCACACGACCTGCACGTCAAGATCATCGTTAGTGTCGCGTCGTACAGTAAATGCTAATATAGTGATGTCACACGAGGGAAAATCAATTCATAGAATAAACTCAGGGTTCAACAGTTAAGCTCATCCAATCTCACTCTCACTGGAAAATGTGTAACCTTGGATTTTACGAGCCAACCACTAATGGTTTTAATCGCCATTATTTTCCCACAACATTTTTTTTTTTATGTTTGAAGAGAAAGCATAACATTTAATGACTTTTTTTTTTTTTTTTTTTCACAATGAACATATTTTCTAAAAACAAAATGTGCAATTGTTTATTACGATATTACAAATACAGAAGAAACGAGGCTTGTTGTTATATCAAATGTTGGCCCAGTATGTGAATGTGAATTTTAGGCGGGTGCAAAAATGTTCATTTCAGCACAATATCCAATATAAATGCAATATATAATCAAAACCAATACAACCTTCATGAAACAGATATACGGAAGCCCTGTGAGAGGAAATATTGCTCAGATATGGGAGATATTAGTCCTGCAATAACACAAGGAAACCTTCATGAATGAAACGCAGATAGAAGACAATATGAAGCTTGCAATTAAATTTTTATCTCGACTTAATTTGATTCGATATCGATTTATTTGGATGTACATCAGGTACAGTACGTCAATTTTCCTCAAGAAAAAAACAAAAGTGATATACGATCATAATACAGGAATCCTGTCAGCGCATTACTATAGTATTAATGGTTAAAAATAACAACTGATTTGTATAGAAACATTTAAACAGTTAGCTACTGTATATTCACACATATTTTATTAATATTTCACTGTTTTTACTGTATTTTCGATGACATAAATACAGCCCTGGTGAGCAGAAGAGACTCTTTCACAAACATTTTAAAATCGTAATGTTTCCAAACAACACAATGATTCTGTATGCCATATGGAATTCTTATTTACATAATTTAAATAATAATCCATAATTCAACATGTGAACCGCCATACAACCCTCCAGACACACAAGATTGTCAGTATATTATAATTCAGTCTCTAGAACTGATTTGACAGTTATCTTTCATCTGAAATCTCCACTTGTTTATGTTCTGTCAGTGAAATATTCTCTATATTCCCCGTGTGGCCTGATGAACACAAACCACTGAAACACACACACTCGCACGGAACTATTAACAGTATAAACGCTCATATAGAGCTTTAACAAGAACAAACACACTCACGATAATGATATGAAATCGATCGCTCGTGAAATCATCTGCATCGGTCCGTCCTCAGGTGATTTTTCATCCTCATTTCATTCAGCGATTTCTTAAAATAATGGTCATATTTCATACACCGTTCTCACACAGCCTGACGTCTTTGATTTACTGATGTTTATCAAATTCTGTATGAATTAATTCTATTATTATTGATTTTTACCGCAGCGCGATCGCTGGCCTGCGCGCGCCTCCCGCCAAACGGCCGTGACGCGACGCTTGCGCTCCGCTCGCGTTAAACGAGCAATGACCGTTAAAACGCGCACACAATCGCGCTGTCTCTCGCCGGGTTTACCTTCGTTATATCGGTTACTCGTGCAGTTCTTCCCGGTGTGATTCCGGTGCTTTAAGCTGCTCTCCTCCGCCATCTTGACCCCCGTTCAAAATAATCGCACGCGCCTGACGTCACGAACACCGCTACACTCTTGCGCGTTCCTTTATCACGGCCGCGCGCGGCGCGTTCATGTACCCATGTGTGCATTTATCACTACCATAGATCGCTACCTCATCACACACTTCTGAGTTTTACCCTCATCTTCTATTGTAATTCACGTTCATTATTACTGTATACAGTAATAATGTATTGTATACAGTCACTGTATACAGTAATAATGAACGTGAATTAGGCCTACAATGGAAGATGAGGGGGGTTAAACTCGGAATTGTGAGATATAAACTCGAACTTGTGAGATATAAACTCGGAATTGTGAGATATAAACTCGGAATTGCGAGAGAAAGTCAGAATTGAGGGATAAAAAGTCGCGGAAACAAGCCTCTAAATTATTCACGTTCACAAATAAATAATTCATGACGTTGAAGTCGCTTTATGTATTTTTATTTTATTTTACTATGATTGCGATACTATTATGTTTTAATTCATATTTTTATTTCTTCTATTTTCATTTTATTTTTAATTAAAGGTTTAATTATTCTGTTGTGTTTTTGTAATTTGTATTAGTCTTTTTTAAATATGTCTGTATTTTTTATTATTATTAATTATTAGCCTATTTCAGTTTTAGTTATGCTATTTTAGTTCATCAATTTAAACTGAATGAAAATGGGAAATATCAGTTGTTATGGGTTCATTATCAGGATTCCTGCACTTTCCACACAGATTTGACTATTATTGTGAGTGAGTGTGTGTGTGTGTGTGTGTGTGTCACATGTGTGATCAGGAATGTGCCGTAGATGTTCTGTGTGACACATGAATTTCACACAACAGAAGCTTGTCTGTCCTGCTTTTGTTCCGCAGTGCTGCTGATGTCCGTTTCATTTGTGAGTCCAGAGGTCAGAGGTCACAGATCCTCCATCATGTGAGCAAACAAGAACACACAGGTTTAGGGAGCTCATCTCAATGTAAATAAAATACTATGATAATCAAATCTCTGAATGTCACTTAAGTAAATATTTGAGTTGGACATAAAATAAATGAAACATAATTTCATCAAAAATGTACATCCATTATTTAAAGCTACAATGTACTCAATTAAAAAAAAAAAAAAAGTGTAAAACTGTTAATAATATAATAATAATAATTTTTTAATGGAAATGAAAATATGTAAATGGCAAACATTGGATGGACAGTAAATTTTGGTCCCTAAATTCAGAACCAACATGCAACCATATATCAACGTCTTATAATGTTCGCTGGGATATTATCTATGCCCTAAACAAACCCGTGCATGTTATTATTAGATTTAAATATAAACATAATTTGGCTGATTTATGAGCATTTTAAACATAAAATGTTGTCAGTTACCATATGTCACTATATTAGCTCTCATAAGTGCAGTGAAACCTCAGAGAATGAAACCAGCTGCTCTTTTCATAATCGACCTGTGATATCACATCATGTGGTTAAAACAGTTTCATAACGAGTTCTTCTTTCGTTCACAGGATCCAAACCTCACCGACAGACTCTGATCAAACTCACTTTCTCACACTCTCATTCGTGACGACTGTCGAGACTTTCATCTTAAACATCGACGGATCCATGAGGAACATCCCCGGAATCTTCCCATTTCACTAAATGTTGTTTAGATTATCAGAGAAGAAGAAAACCGTTCACTGAACGCTTCTTTTGGGGAACTATCATCATGAAACCTTTTGGATCCTTTCTTTTTAAGAGTGTCAAATAAAAATAAAAAAACATCCCCATTTTTATTTATTTTCTGATACTGATATATGGATATAAATTGTCAGCACAGGGTCTAATAAAGCATCCCGTTCACTGTAAAATATGATATGATCGATAAGTCATGACAACATTGCTTTAAAACGTCAAAATAAGGTAAGCACTTATTTTTTTTTTTTAGTTTAATGAAATTTAAGTTGAAATTTGAGTTGAAGTTGATTGTACTTAAAAATTTAAGGCAGCAACTTTTTAAAAGGCCTTTTTCTAAAATATATGGATAAAGATTCTCAGTTTAATTGATAATCACAACAATTTATATGTTATATTTTACTGTGGCTCAGTGAAAAGAGTCTATGCTGACACTCCTGATCAGATCATTATTACTTGTCCACTTTTGAAATGATGTTTTGCATGATTATTGTAGGTTCATTAGCGCTGAATCGGGTGAAAGAGACACATTTAGCCGTCTAGCCCCACAGACTCCCATTCATTCTGCACTCATGGGCGATCGCCCCCAGTGGAGCTCTGGGGGAACTACAACCAACATTCGTTACAATAGGACTTAACAGGGAGTGTCCAGGCTCTGCTAGTAGCCTAGCTGTATCATTTCTTCCGATACTGCCCTCTGTAACCGGTAGGCGTGGTTTGGGAGTGGCCTCGTAGGGCAGCGAAGCAAGTGCATTCTGGGAGTCTGTAAAATAACTTTATTAAAGAACCGCTATAAAGCCAAAACAATCTCTGTTACCTTAAATTATACGTTTATCTCTGTAAAGCTGCTTTGAAACAATCTACATTGTTAAAAGCGCTATATAAATGAAGATGACTTGACTTGATTAAGCAGGTAATTATTTAAAAAAAAAATTGTTTACTTAATCTTCCTTTCACCGTCTTTAACTGTGCGTTCACACCAAACGCGAATACCGCGTCAAATTCGCGTCTAGTTGGACGCTTGAACATTTTGAATCCATTTGCGCGTCCAGAGCGAAATTGACGCGCGTAAAAAGCAAAAGTTTGAAGCGAAATTGACGAGCGAATGAGGCGGATTCGCATCCACCGCGCCGCGCTAAACGCCTCATTCGCGCCGCAGGACCTCCAGACGCGCGTAAACGCGTCTTTTCATTTACATTGAACATTGAAATCACTCGCGCCAGACGCTCTAATCGCGTTTGGTGTGAACGCACCTTTGAGCTTGTCTTTCATCCACCTGTACAATTTCTGGCTTTTCTCAGTCTAGAAGGCACCAACTTCTAAAATAATTCACATTTCTACTACATAAATGACCCAATTTAAATACACATTCATCTTTCCAGCGGTGAAATATCCCTTTAAAGACCAGAAAATGTTGAACGAAGATTCTATTAACGTTACTGGGAGAACATTTGTTCATAACAAGCTTCATGACCCGATTACACAAACACACTTCAGGGAGGAAGAATCATCTCTTCTGTTCATGATGAAGTGAATATCTCAATAGATCTGAGACTGAAGAACCAATGAGGTCAGAAGTGACAGTTAAGATTAAGAGAGCGGAACCTCATTGGCCGAAGCAGATTCAAACGCACCAATCAGGAGTCAGCGCTGTCTTCGTATCCTCTGGAAACACGGGAAGAGCTGCAGCTTCACTTCTTCTTCATGCAGTGAGAGACGGACAGAAAGAAGGTCTGGTGAAAACTAGGACACGGACTGCAGCTGACGTCAGAACCCCTCACGAGCCGCGGAAACGGTGTCGAGAAGGACCTGAGGGTTTGCTTCAGATGATTTTATCTACACAAACTGGATTTGATGAGCCACTGTGACACTTTTAGTGATTTAAGCTCAGCTTCATGTGCTTTGAGTGTCATCAAAACAACAAAACCATTTTTCTAACTTCATGGGGCAAAATGCCACCCAAAAAGCAAGATATATGCGGCAAAAATGTCCCTGAATGAGTTCTTGTTTTTAATATTTATGCAGTGATGTTTTCACGAATATCTGCACAATTGTGATAGCCTTTGATTTTATAGTTTAATAAACAAGAAGTTCATGTTAAAGTCCCCCTGTGGTGAAAATCCAGCGTTTAATGTTGTTTATGTGTGTATGTGGTGTTTTTAATATGCTTTAAGACAAAGCATGTGTAAGTTCATAAGTCGACACCATTGCTGAGTATTTCCTCCTTAAAACTGCAGTGAACCAAAGACAGTCTCAAAAACACGCTTTGAAATCGCTGGTGTTTCTGACGTCACAAACTACCTTGTAACCAATCAGATCAACGTGTGATCGTCAACCAGTGGATCTCTGAGCTGAGTGAGTGAGTGGAGGCGGGGCTCATTTGCATATTCATAGAACCTCCGTGTATACTAAATGAGGCAAGGGTGTCGAGTTACATTCAATTTTTTTCAAGATTTTTTTTTTCAATATGTAATTTTGGTGATCAAAGATGAGTTTAAAGGGATAAAATTCACTACAGGGGAACTTTTTTTTTTTTTTTAAGTTCCCATACAGTCAATAATTGTATCCCTTAAAACTCATCTTGACACATTTAAACGTTTTTTCCTGTGAAAATAGTTTCTTCATGCCTTAAAATATCTTGAATGTAACTCGACACCCTTTGCTTCATGAATATGCAAATTTAGATTTTTTCAAGACAAAAATGTACAAATATGTCATTTTGTTGATCAAAGATGAGTTTTAAGGGATAAAATGATTGACTACAGGGGGACTTTAATATTAGAACCTTGTCTGATTTTGCTTTATTTTGTAAGAAATCCAAAGTAGAGCCATTACGCGTCTCCGAGCAACTGAATGAGTCCGCGATATATTGAGTCCATGATATATCGGCCACCATATCGCTATCGGACGATATATGTTCATTTTTACTGTTATCGTTATCGGCCCGATAAGAAAATTTGGCCGATATATTAAAGCCGATAAATAATGTATTATTTCCTTCAGCTGAGATGAAGCACTGTTCAACAATTGCTTGAAATATGATTGGAATCACTTCAAAATGGAAGATACAGTAAATGCACAGCGCAAAATCTGTCAATAAAAGTATAATCTCAACATTATAATTGTGTGTTTTAGGACATGGCTCTCAAAATTTGGATTTAGATTTATCCGCCAATATATCGGTTATCGGCTTTCAAATATAAAGAATTATCGGTTATCGGCCAAAATGTCCATATCGGTGCGTCCCTAGTTACATTTTTTCCATCATTTCATGGGGGCTTTCAAATTGCAAATGCCTGGTCACGAGGAGAGTCTTACTGAGCAACTGACTCATAATAATAATAATTTCACAGATATTACTGAACTCAATAATCATGTTCAGCTGTTAAACTCCAGCACACACACTGATTCTAGACTCTGAGAGTCTTCAGGCATGATGAATGACAGAGAGCCGTGTGGACCTGCAGATGTTTTAATGACGGCACATGCTCACAGTGAACTGCTGATGTGTTGATGTGTCAGTTACACACATGAACTAATAATAAGATCATTATTATCCTCTCTGCAGCCGCTGACACAGATCTGACCGTCAGGACAGTTACACCAGCTGTGCGCAAGTTACTGTAAAACTAGGGTTGTTGAGGTGCGAATGCAAACGTTCTTCCGGTAACATTAATGGAACGTTGTCTTTATTAATGTCCTAAAACGTTAACACAAAACTGGGTTTCTGCTGGTTTTATGAAGTTTAATGTAAGACCTTTTTAAGACCAAGTAAAGGCATAAATGGAAGGGAACACAATACACCAATATGCAACTTCCAACTGATATCCATCCTTTTTAATTCATTTTTAACACAAAAAAGTATCTTATATTACTCCTTCTGATTGCAGTGCAAAAAAAGTGATGATTTTTGTCTTGTTTTTTTCAGTGCAATTGTCTAAAGATGCTTAAATCAAGATACATTTACTTGAGATGCAAAATTACATCAAATATGAATTCTGAAATGAAAAATGAAGTTGAATGAATAAAGCAAGAACAAATATCTGCCAATGGGATAAGAAAAATCAGCTTAATTTAATTCAACAGATATTTCTTCTTGTTTTAAGGACAACCTCACTTATTTTGTCCAGCTTCATTTTACATTTGCATCTCATGTAAATCTTGATTTAAAGATGATTAGATATTTGTATCGGAAAACAGGCCAAAAATACTGAGGAACAACATCATTTTTGCAATGCATGCAACATTTAATGTCATGACTTTATGAATTTGAATAATTTCTGCTCTGATTTAAAGGCCTTAAATTGTGTAATAGTGAATTAAGACTTTTTAAGACCCGCAGAAACCTTGCAAAAACATTATTTACACGTTGTTAATGGAACGTTTTTTCTGAAACGCTTTAGTTCATCTAACGTTTTTTAAATGTTACTAGTTTCAGAGAAACATTCAAAAGTAACATTCCATAATGTTTGCGGAATAATAAAATGGAATGCATTTTAAAACTGGATGATTTCAGAGAACATTCAGAATTAATGTTTCTTAACTTAATGTTAACAAAACATTGTTAGAACGTATATTTGTTGGATGGGAACTGGTTCCTAAAGCCTCTATAATAAAACGAGCTCATGTTTTATCTGACTTCATCATCACGATGATGATGATGATGATGATGATGATGGTGACATTTACACTCGTTTATATTTAAAAAAATAAATTACGTGAATAACCGACTGGATTGTAGAGCAGATCAACACATAAATTGCATTTAAAAAAATACACAAAGAAATTAAATTAATTAAATTTGTCGTATTAGCATTTATTTATTGCCCATCATTTTAGATACAGTTCCTTTATAATATTTACATATTCGAAAATATGAATTATTTTATTTTGTGACTATTTTTGCGTCGTTTTCAATGGAAAAGTAACTTGACTGCAATGAGATAAACTACAGGCGACTTATAGGATCAATAACGGTGAAATCTGCTTTGAGAACAACTAATGCACCCGAGGAAGTTACACACTCACTAGTAGTTATTACACTCCTGTCCCGAACAGCTGGTGAAACCCTGAGCGTCACGTGATGATCGTGTGTGTGTGTGTGTGTGTGTGTGTGTGTGGATCACGGCTGCAGTCAATCTAACACACTCACATTGATCAAAGCATCTCACAATCATCTAACCAAACCCAGAACTACAACAAATGCACAGACAGACTACAGGTCATGTGACTAGTTAAGCGGTTAACCCAGCAGTCTCTAGTAAACCCTGCTTCTGTACACATAAATAATAAACGACACGTGGTCCATGTTCTCAGTGTCATGCACACGTCAGTTCAGCTCTTCATTCATTCATTCATTCAGTGTTTCAGTTCATGTCGTGTTTGTCGTGTGTCAGAACAGACGAGGAAAACGCCCTAAAAACAATTCGACAAGCAAATAGATTGAACGAAACGGCACGTGTCGTTCATTCGGTGTTCCTTGTGTTTGCCGTGGTCTAGGCGTCCCGCCGTCAGTGACATCATTATTGTTTACATCCAGAGAGTGTGTGTGCGTGCGTGTGTGTGTCAGTTTCCTTGTTTGATTTACAGATGAGGACAGAAACGCAAGTAGAGGAGCAGAGATGGAGACGCTCCGGCTCAGAGATGTGAGGAGGTGGAGAAGCACAGCTTCAGCGTGTACGGGTTCGAACCATCTGAAAAACAAGAACACACAGATTACTGACACAGATACAGCATCAAGAGCACACTTAATCTCACACGATTCAACCATAGAAGATGATATCTCACAGGAGGACCTGTTGTGCTCTTTTACAAAAGTCTTGATGTAGTTTTCAGGCTCTATTAGAACTTAAATATTGATTATTTTCCTCATATTCTCCATTGTTGCGGCTCCTCTCTTCCCAGCAGTGTGTTGTGATTGGTCGAGCGCTTCGAGTGTGTTTGGGAAATGCCCCGCCCCTTTCCATAACCGCCAGTTTAACACACTACTACCTAACTCAACCAGACCCCGCCCCTTTATTCTGCGCATTAATTATTTAAATGAGGAATATTGTGACATGTTCGTTCCCGGAAGAAATTTAAAATGTTCAAATATATTTAATAGGAGACCGAGATCTATTAGTGACCGTTAGATTTCCACATACGAATGGGACACTTTATCATGTTTTCGGCAACCATC
>JAJAQA010000023.1:1345000-1382500 GCA_021464565.1 Rutilus rutilus | reverse complement strand
TCACCGCTAAATGAGCAGCTAGCGCTCGTCTTCAGCAAGGGCTGATGGGATTTCAGCTCAATGTGACCTTCAACCATCAACACAACACACTTCCTCAACACACACTGATTCAGTCAAACACACATTTACTCAGACACCTTCAACATTCCTCACATCATCAGTTTATTCGCTATAGTTTAGAAAATGGTAATAAAATGACAAGAACTCAGTTGATATTTGACTGGTTTTGTCCGTCCTTCTGTTAGACTGTCTCACACATGAATTATGTTGAATATCTGTCAGCTGTTAAATTTAACTACACAATTAGATAATACCAGTTTAGCTCAACCAATCACCAAGCAATGCTTCATTGTGTTCAGTCTGTGTGTAAAAAGAGCATTAGCAATTAAAGAAAACACACTGACTGAAGCTAAACATGATCAGCTCAAAGTTATGAATCATTATTGGTCTCAAATGTCACTGGTAGTCTCTATATGAGGAATATTGGGTGTAATATGTCACAGTTTACTTTATTTTGCTCTCCTTACTAACATAAATGAACTATAGTGTCCTGCACACACTAGTAAAGAAATGATATCTGGTGTCTGAATAATCTTTGGTTTGACTGTATAACGCATGGATGATGAAACACGTGGATTCAGAACAGAAATGCTGAGGGAGAGACTAGAGAAACAGGAGATGTTTAACACACTCGTTCATTAATCATTCATATTCTGTGATGAACGTCTTCATATTCCAGTAGAGGCTCTAATCTCCAGTCCATAATGAACAGAGAAACGCTGAGCTGCACTTCGGTCTCGTGCCGATCGATGTCTGAACGCTGCTGTTCTGCACTGATAACACTCTCACTCACACACACACACACTCTCACACACACCAACCTCCCACAACTGCAGATGATGTGGGAGTTCGAGCTGCTAAAACACGAGACGCTCGTCCTTCAACGACACGAATCCTTCACACACCCACATCTGACACAGCAAAACAATGAGACAATGGGCCCTATTTTTAACGATCTGAAACGCAAGTATCAAGCGCGTAACGCAAGTAACTTTGTAGGCGGATCTCGGGCGCTGTTGCTATTATACCGGCGGGATAAATGACTCTTGCGCCCGACGCAAATCTAAAATGTGTTGGTCTTAAGTAGCTTCATTACTCATAGGTGTGGTTTGGGCATAACGTGAAATAAACCAATCAGAGCGTCATCTCACATTCCCTTTAAGAGCAGGAGCGCTTGTTCCATGGCGGATTGCAAATTATAACGGCGGATTTGCCAGGAGCGGTTCACAGCCGAGGAGACCGACGTTCTCGTCAGGGCCGTAAAACACAGAGAAGTGACATTGGGGATGGAGAAACACACCCAGATTAGCTTCGGTTAATCAGGCGTATGATCATTTGGGTAAATGTGTAAGCTAGATTTATGCCTATTCTTTCACATCTTCATGGACACCACAATGATTTCCCTCGTGTGGTAATATTTTTCCTTGTAATTATGTTTGGTTTGCAAACATGAGAACTGCTGCGTCTGTGTGTAGATGAGAGAAGTTAAGTGTGTGTGTGTTGAGCACACGCTACATTATGGCCAAGCATGCGCCCTTAAAATAGCATCTGAATAACGCGCCACTGACTTTAGACTAGGCTTCTCCTGGTCAGTGGCGGGATTGTTTTCTGAAACTGCAAAATAGCACCAGGGAACGTTTTGCGCCGGAACACGCCTCCTCTTTTCCCTGAACCGCCCCCGGGAGCGCAAGTTCATTCCCTAATTTACCGGCCCAAGATCTTACTTCAGTTTCCGAAAGAGAAATAAAGAGATTCTTCAGCATAAAAACAGACAGAGGTCAGAGGTCATCACTGAACACCGCACACCAAATCTCTGGCATTTCTCATGAGAGCAAATGGAGCTTCTCAGATCCTCCGTAATCTCACGCAATCTCATCTCACAACATCGTCTCCACACTCCACAATATTTTCATGATTCGCTATCACAACTTTTTATCTTTTGTCAAATCAACTTATATAATTAATGTGGTTCAGATAACCATATTTTGAGTGTCTATTTATTAAACCAATCTCCTTCATTGTATTAACTCAAATTTTTAATTTGAAAGAACTTTTACAATTTTAAGGCAACCAGGTAACTTACTTTTTTAAGTTAAACCAACAATATTTTTTACAGTGAATACAGAGCAATCACATGACGGAGATCTCATTCTCAATATGAACATCAAACGACCCGAGCTTTTCTAATTACAGAGATCTATATCAATCAGGAGCCTCGTCACACTCACACCGTGTCCTAACCAGACGTGATACGATTAGATTCCAGCGACAAATAATTTGTCTGTCCACACTAGATGCGACGCGACTGCGAGATGCGTAAAAATCAATCAAAACCCACAGCCAATCAGAACAGTGTGTGGGCGGAGTCAGCCAATCAGAACATTGTGTGGGCGGAGTCAGCCAATCAGAACAGCATGTGGGTGGAGTCAGCCAATCAGAACAGCATGTGGGCGGAGTCAGCCAATCAGAACAGCGTGTGGGCGGAGTCTTGCGGCCAGAGAGTAATCCTGACGGCACTCACAAGAAAATGGATAAGCAGCTACATAATCAAATTCACAAATATTACACCATTCAAACATTATTCAGATACATAGCCTGAGTTACTAAAACAATCTTTGTCAGATAATACACTTGTTTGTTCACCGTTTAAAAAAAGCTGGAGCACTAAATGATGTTCAGAGTCACATTACACGCTTTTAACATTAAATAAAGCACATGAACACTACCTGAGATTATCATTGACACATGTCAGACAAATAGAAACCGTTTCTAAAATAGAATTGCTTCTATCTCTCCCTCGCTAAAGACGTAAAGCGCCACATTAAAGAGGTGGTTGATTATGATTTGACTTTTCTAACTTTAGTCAGTGTGTAATGTTGCTGTTTGAGCATAAACAACATCTGCAAAGTTACAACGCTCAAAGTTCAGAGCAAAGGGAGATATTTGCTTTTAAAGAAATCGCTTTTTAAGGACTACAACAAACGGCTGGTAGAGACTACACCACATTCCTCCCGGGTTAGTGACATCACCAACCCTAGAATTTACATAAACCCCGCCCCCTGAACACGATTTATAGATTATCAAGAGAGAATATGCTAATCAATGACTAGAAGATTACTATACACACACATACTCTCTCTCTCACATACACAAACACACTCACTCTCACCCCCGCACACACACTCTCTAACTCACACACACACTCTCACACACACACTCACACACACACTCTCTCTAACACACACACACTCTCTCACCCACTCACACACACACACACACACACACACACACACACACACACACACACGTACCTCGTCTCAGCAGGAAGGGTTTGGTATAATCCCAGCTGTCGTTGTCGTTTCTGATGACGTTGAGGCGTGAGGGCTAGAATGAGAGAGCACAACGCCACTGCATGTGTGTTAGCTCCAGCGGTGTGTGTGTGTGAGTGAGTGTGTGTGAGTGTGAACGCTGCACATTTACCCGAGCGTATTCGATTTTCAGCGTGCAGCAGCCGGCGTAGATGTCGGCCCCGTTCAGGGCAGCTTTGGCCTTCTGGGCGTTCTGGATGGACTCAAACGTGACGGCCGTCAAGGAATCACACAGCTGAGACTCAAACACACACTTCAGACACACACACACTCACAGGTGACGTCAGCTCACACTCGTGAAACTGTGAAAACGTGAGCAAAGCAGAAGTTTGGATACAGGAATATTTTATGATATATAATATAATATTTTGATATAATATATTTATTTATTTAATAATCAATGAATCCTGTAAAACATTCAGTTCTTGGATCTCTTAAATTTTATTTAAATATAACTAATATATTCATTTAGGTTGAATATATATATATAAATAAATAACAACTATTGCAAAATACGCAAATTATGCATGCAAATATTTAATAGAGACTCGATTGGTCATTGGCAGTGCTTCATGAGAGTGGGCGGAGCTAAAGAGTTCGTTTGGAGTGATTTGCTTGTTTCAATTCTCTGATTGGTGGAGATTTCTCTGCAGAATAATCATGTATTATTGTTCCACCGAGAATTCCACTGTTGAGCACGATTATTTAAAAAAATTTTTTTTGAAATAATGTGCTTATGCCATCAATTAACAGCCTCATAGTTCTTCATCAGGAAAAATCAGTTCCTCTATGGAGAAAATGAATGGGATTTTGACCCCTGGAGTCATTATAGTAGTGTGTGTGAGTGAGTGCAGTAACAGCACTAAACCTTCCAATGAGTTTTACATTTTTAATAAAACACTGTTTAGTAGGTTTTTAAAGTCATTTGGAAAAAAAAGGACTCAGGAAATGTCCTCATGAATCACGTTCACGTTTTAATACCAGTGTAATACACGTCACACACACACACACACACACACAAAGGATATTCCACCATGGCCTGGATTCCGTTCCTCTTAAAGATGACGATCCGCAGCACATTTCCGATAGGATTACAGACTGTGTACAAAACATCCTACAAGGTGAAGAGGAGAATCCGTTCAGAGCAGCCAATCAGAGCGGGTCATGTGACATGCTTAAAATGAAGTGTTTTACCGTAGTGAGAGGTGTTTTACCGTGGTGAGAAGTGTTTTACCATAGTGAGAAGTGTTTTACCGTGGTGATGGGGTAGAGCGGGTCATGTGACATGCGTAAAATGAAGTGTTTTACCGTAGTGAGAAGTGTTTTACCGTGGTGATGGGGTAGAGCGGGTCATGTGACATGCGTAAAATTAAGTGTTTTACCGTAGTGATAAGTGTTTTGCCATACTGAGAAGTGTTTTACCGTAGTGATAAGTGTTTTGCCATACTGAGAAGTGTTTTACCGTAGTGAGAAGTGTTTTACCGTAGTGAGAAGCGTTTAACCGTAGTGATGGGGTAGAGCGGGTCATTTGACATGCGTAAAATTAAGTGTTTTACCGTGGTGAGAATTGTTTTACCATAACAGTAAGTGTTTAACCGTAACAGGAAGTGTTTTACCATAACAGGAAGTGCTTTACCATAGTGAGAATTGTTTTACCGTAACAGGAAGTGTTTTACCATAACAGGAAGTGTTTTACCATAACAGGAAGTGTTTTACCGTAACAGGAAGTGTTTTACCATAGTGATTAAGTGTTTTACGGTAGTGATAAGAGTTTTACAGTAGTGATAAGTGTTTTACGGTAGTGAGAAGTGTTTTACGGTAGTGAGAAGTGTTTTACGGTAGTGATAAGTGTTTTACGGTAGTGATAAGTGTTTTACGGTAGTGATAAGTGTTTTACGGTAGTGATAAGTGTTTTACTGTAGTGAGAAGTGTTTTACGGTAGTGAGAAGTGTTTTACGGTAGTGATAAGTGTTTTACGGTAGTGATAAGTGTTTTACGGTAGTGATAAGTGTTTTACCCATAGTGATAAGTGTTTTACGGTAGTGATAAGTGTTTTACGGTAGTGAGAAGTGTTTTACTGTAGTGAGAAGTGTTTTACGGTAGTGAGAAGTGTTTTACGGTAGTGATAAGTGTTTTACGGTAGTGATAAGTGTTTTACTGTAGTGAGAAGTGTTTTACGGTAGTGAGAAGTGTTTTACGGTAGTGATAAGTGTTTTACGGTAGTGAGAAGTGTTTTACGGTAGTGAGAAGTGTTTTACGGTAGTGATAAGTGTTTTACCCATAGTGATTAAGTGTTTTACGGTAGTGATAAGTGTTTTACGGTAGTGATAAGTGTTTTACTGTAGTGAGAAGTGTTTTACGGTAGTGATAAGTGTTTTACGGTAGTGATAAGTGTTTTACGGTAGTGATAAGTGTTTTACCCATAGTGATAAGTGTTTTACGGTAGTGATAAGTGTTTTACGGTAGTGATAAGTGTTTTACCCATAGTGAGAAGTGTTTTACTGTAGTGAGAAGTGTTTTACGGTAGTGAGAAGTGTTTTACGGTAGTGATAAGTGTTTTGCCGTAGTGAGAAGTGTTTTGCCGTAGTGATAAGTGTTTTACTGTAGTTCGAAGTGTTTTACGGTAGTGAGAAGTGTTTTACGGTAGTGATAAGTGTTTTACGGTAGTGAGAAGTGTTTTACGGTAGTGATAAGTGTTTTACTGTAGTGAGAAGTGTTTTACTGTAGTGAGAAGTGTTTTGCCGTAGTGATAAGTGTTTTACTGTAGTGAGAAGTGTTTTACGGTAGTGAGAAGTGTTTTACGGTAGTGAGAAGTGTTTTACGGTAGTGATAAGTGTTTTACTGTAGTGATGTGTTTTACGGTAGTGAGAAGTGTTTTACGGTAGTGAGAAGTGTTTTACGGTAGTGAGAAGTGTTTTACTGTAGTGAGAAGTGTTTTACGGTAGTGAGAAGTGTTTTACTGTAGTGAGAAGTGTTTTACGGTAGTGAGAAGTGTTTTACGGTAGTGAGAAGTGTTTTACGGTAGTGAGAAGTGTTTTACGGTAGTGATAAGTGTTTTACTGTAGTGAGAAGTGTTTTACGGTAGTGAGAAGTGTTTTACGGTAGTGAGAAGTGTTTTACGGTAGTGAGAAGTGTTTTACGGTAGTGAGAAGTGTTTTACGGTAGTGAGAAGTGTTTTACTGTAGTGAGAAGTGTTTTACGGTAGTGATGTGTTTTACGGGAGTGAGAAGTGTTTTACGGTAGTGAGAAGTGTTTTACGGTAGTGAGAAGTGTTTTACGGTAGTGATGTGTTTTACGGGAGTGAGAAGTGTTTTGCCGTAGTGATAAGTGTTTTACGGTAGTGAGAAGTGTTTTATTGTTTGTACAATACAAACTTTTTTTGTTTTATTGTTTGAAGTGTTCTACGGTAGTGATAAGTGTTTTACCGTAGTGATGGGGTAGAGCGGGTTCTGGATGGACAGCAGCAGGACCTTGTTCCCGCTGTTGGGGTCGTCGGCGTTGGTGGGCCGCGTGATGCGTTTGCTGGTGGAGTAGTTGAAGAAGGCCTGCTGGCCCGCGATGTACACAGGCTCCTGGGAGCCACACGACACACACCGGTCGGCACTCTGAGCCTCCTCGAACTCCACCAGAGCCTGACGCTTGAACGGCATCATCATCACGTAACTGCGGGACACGAGAGGAGGCCTTCAGGACAGCTGTATCTCACATTCAGTCTTGAGCACTTCATTATGCGCTTTTGGCAGTTTATTTGTTTGTTTTTATCTTTATTTCAGATTGAGTTTTTTTTATTATTATTAGTTTTTATCTTTAGTTTTCATGTTCACTTTAGTGCAATTCTAGTCATTTTGTTGTGCTTTTGTAATTTTATTATTTTTATGTTTTTTATATTTCTATTTAAGTTTAATTAGTTGTTTAATTATTTTTTAATTTATTTTTATTAAATTTTTAGTTTAGTTTCTTTTATTTTTATGTATTTAGCTTTCACATTTATTTTAGTTACAGTTTTGTTAATTTAGGTATGTGCTTTTGTCATTTTATTATTGTACTTTTTTAGTATTGCTATTTAGGGTTAATTTATTTTTAGTTCAGTTTTAGTTCATTTTTTCAATTAAGTTTTATTTTTCACTATTATAATGTTTGTTCATTTCGTTATGTGCTTTTGTCATTTCATTTCATTTATTTATTTTTTATTGCTACTAAGGTTTAATTTATTTTTCTTTCAGTTTTAGTTTAGTTGTTTAATTTGTTGTTATTTTAATATTTTTAGTTATGTTAAATTTAGTTAAATTTGTATTAATTCCGTTATGTGTTTTTGTCATTTCATTTTTTATTTCTTTATTTTTTTCAGAATTGCTATTTAGTTTCAGTTTATTTTTATGACAATAACCCTGGTTCGGCATCATCATACAAGATCCGTTGAAGTTCGACAATGATGCATCTTATGAATAATATTTATAATATGTAGCAATGCATCAAAATTTCCGCAACCGTAAATATTTGGCTGAAAAAAAGATTATTCATCCAGCATGGTTTTGGAGGGCCGAGATGTCAATGTTTCACTAATAAATAATGTTCCACTAAACACTATTTGAAGCGCCGTCCATCCAATAATCACAATAGGCTTTGTGCTTTGATACTTTTGATATGAAACCTGAAAGTCTCACCTTTCAAATTCTCTCAATTTATCACAAAATGCAAACAATAAATGCCATTTTGGCATTGCTAGTCACTTACTCGTTAATTTGACTTAAACTGTTGTCTTTATTAAATGAATGCATGTTCGAATAAATGTAATGAAAACATATATAATATTTATTTATAATAAAAAAATATTTATATTTCAACAACAAATTGGAGTAAAAACATTTATATTTTGGCTTTGGTTGAAAATTATTTTCGCTGCATCACTAATGATTGGTACATTTGACAAATATACAGCAGTGTTTATCTGCACAAAAACAGCATCAAACAAGAAGTCTACAGAACGAATACTGAAGAACTCGAACGAAACAAACGAATCAAATCTGCAGAGATGTTTAAAACAGTCGTAGATGGAGGAGCACATCACAGCATTCTGTGGTCATGAGATGCTCATAGTGACTATAAATACACTCATATGACCTTGATTTGTGCCCGGAGAGAGAGAGAGAGAGAGAGAGAGAGAGAAGGAGAGAAGCAGAGAGAGAGACTTCCTGTTCATCTTCATTTGATCCGTGTCTTTCCTATCATAATATCATATATCATACTTGTTGTTTTAACGATGTGTGATCGAACGAATCGTTTGAATGAATGATTCAATGACTCACTCATTAAGACGGTCAAATGCTTCGTTCACAAAACGTCTGAACGAGTGGAATAAATGAACGACTCAATGATTCGCTCAGTAACAGTGACTAGCCGCTGCCACCTACTGGTGGATTTCAGTTTCACATTAAACGACATTTTATATATATTCAATGTCTAAAACATCAAAAGATTATTAGTACATTTGTAACTGCAGGTTAAACACATTCATGTCCCTCTGCATTAAAATGTAAAAGCCAATGTAAAAGTCTGTGTAAGTGCAACTTTAGATTGCAACGATTAATTTTGTTGATACTGATTTCATTTGATTGTTAACAGCCCTATGGTGTATTATTATTCTAATTGAATTTATTGATTAAATGTAAGAATTAGAAAAAAAAATATATGATGCATACATATAATTAAGTTAAAAAATGGCTTTAAAAATGTAAAAATGCCCATAAAAGGTAAAAATAATTTTAAACTTATTGGAAAAGATGATTTCTGTCACTGCTGTGAACAGAATATGAAGAATATCAAAAACTTAAGGAGTCAGATACCAACACAATAAACACACTCAGCAAAATATCATCTAATTATCGTTATCGACAAAATCCCATAAAATATCGAGATATAATTTTTTGGGTCAAAAGCGCACACCCTTAGATCAAACACACGCTAAAGTCCCACATCTGCTTATTAAACGTGTAATAAATGAATAATTTCTAAATTAAATCATAGAAATGCTGTTCCCATGATCCTCTGTGAGCGTCTGTGGGTGTGAATGTGACTTTAGAAAAGAGGCTCGTTGTGATTCAGAAAGGAGAAACGCCTCAAACACAGGAACCGTTGCTTCCATAAGCGCCTACGCCTGTCAGCCTCGTTTACAGGATCATAACTCAGTCGTCTGAAGCACAGCTGAATCTGCAGCGATGAATGGATGATTGTGATGAACATCGAGACGCTCAGAATGAATGAATGTGATCAGCTGATCCCAGCACTGGCCGGTTAACATAGTTATCTTTACGAGGGAAGATCATTAATCGAATAATGGCTAAAACGAGTCGTTTGTGTGATGAATCTGAACATGAGTCTCTGGAACTGCTGGGCGGTATAACCAAAAAACCATATTTCCACCGGTTTCACAGTATATGAACATGAGAATTAAACCATAATTTTACCAGATGTTTCCGAACTTCTCCAAGGACTCGACCAGATCAGCCTCCACCACAGACTCACACAATCCCCGGACGTGGACGACGGGAGACGGAGCGATGCGGTGAGTCTCCGAGCCGTTATCCTGCAGGAGAGACGAGACACGACGTGTGTTCATTCAGACATCCGTAGAGCACACACACACCAAACAACACATCATAAATCATTTCTAAAATAAAAACAAAACACTTAATGAAAAATTTTTGTGTCTGGTTCGATATCTTTGTGGGGACTCTCCACTGACGTAATGGTGTTTATACTGTACAAATAGTATATTCTGTCCTCTTACACTAACCCTACCTATCACACACACACACACACACTAACCCAACCCCTAAACCTACCCTTCTCACACACACACACACACACACACACACACACACACACACTAACCTAACCCCTAAACATACCCATCACACACACACACACACAACCCCTAAACCTACCCATCACACACACACTCTAATCCGACCCCTAAACCTACCCTTCTCACACACACACACACACACACACACACACACACACACACACACACACACACACACACACACACACACACACACTAACCTAACCCCTAAACATACTCATCACACACACACACACACACACACACACACACTAACCCTACCCCTAAACCTACCCATCACACACACACACACACACACACACACACACACACACACACTAACCCTATCCCTAAACCTACCCATCTCACACACACACACACTAACCTAACCCCTAAACCTACCCATCTCACACACACACACACACACTAACCCGACCCCTAAACCTACCCATTACACACACACACACACACACACACACACACTAACCCGACCCCTAAACCTACCTATCACACACACACACACACACACACACTAACCCGACCCCTAAACCTACCTATCACACACACACACACACACACACACACACACACACTAACCCGACCCCTAAACCTACCTATCACACACACACACACACACACACTAACTCGACCCCTAAACCTAACCATCACACACACACACTAACCCGACCCCTAAACCTACCCATCACACACACACACTAACCCGACCCCTAAACCTACCCATCACACACACACACACACACACACACACACACACTAACCCGACCCCTAAACCTACCCATCACACACACACACACACACACACACACACACACACACACTAACCCGACCCCTAAACCTACCCATCACACACACACACACACACACACACACACACACTAACCCGACCCCTAAACCTACCCATCACACACACACACACACACACACACACACACACACACACTAACCCGACCCCTAAACCTACCCATCACACACACACACTAACCCGACCCCTAAACCTACCCATCACACACACACACACACACTAACCTGACCCCTAAACCTACCCATCACACACACACACACACACACACACACACACACACACACACACACACTAACCCGACCCCTAAACCTACCCATCACACACACACACACACACACACACACACACACACACACACACACACACACACACACACACACACACACACACACAAACACACACACACACAAAACAGACATTTTTAATGTTATACAAGATTTCTGTTTCAAATAAATGCTGTTCAATTTATCAAAAAAATCCTGAGAAAGAAAATGCATCACCGTTTCCACTAAAACATTAATCAGCACGACAGTTTTCAACACTGATAATAATCCTCATATTAGACTGATTTCTGAAGGATCATGTGACACTGAAGACTGGAGTAATGATGCTGAACATTCAGCTTTGATCACAGGAATAAATTACACTTTACTGTATATTCACATAGAGAACAGATGATTTACACTGGAATAATATTTCACAATATTACTGTATTTTTGATCAAATAAATGCCTTGATGAGCAGAAGAGACTCTTTCAAAAACATAAAAAAAATCTTACCGACCTCAAATCTTTGTATCTAATGTTTGTACAGTACTAGTACACATTAAAGATGAATCAAAAATGATCAAAACCTTTAATTAATTAAGAACTCGGATCTCAATGTGCTAAAAACAGCATCAGATGTTCGCAGATTTTCCCATCAAGTGTTTCTGAGTTCATCAGGTCGTACAGTGACTGTGATCATTCTGCTCTAGTCAGGCATATTAATGAACAACCATTAATTTTTACTTAGATCATGTGATTTCACTTTTCAGATTAAAACATTAGTGCATGTAGAAACACAACACGTGCTGTGCCAGAAGCATGTGACGCCGAAACCACACGTGCATCTGCATGTGCAGCTTTATTTTTGCAGGCATCAAACTCTCTTTCCATTTTCTGTTTTGCAAAACTCCCGAATGTTTGCCGACCACAGAGATCAACAGACAAACGGCTTGATCTGTCACTGCAGAACTGGCACCTCGATGCGTTCGCTCTCACATTCACATCAAGAACATGAAGAACGTCCCACTGGTTCACTCACAAGGGTTATTATAATGAACTGAAACTGGGACTAAAACCATAAAATAAACGTTTCTTGCTGCTTGACATTAAAGTTCTCCTGTTGTCTGTAATTGTTTCTCTTAAAACTCATCTTTGATCACCAAAATGACATATTCAACATTTTTATCCTGAAAAAATGCCTTAAAGTATCTTGAATGTAACTCGACACCCTTGCCTCATTTAGTATTCGCGGTTCTATGAATATGCAAATGAGCCCCGCCTCCACTCACTCGCTCAGCTCAGAGATCCACTGGTTGACGATCACACGTTGATCTGATTGGTTACAAGGTAGTTTGTGACGTCAGAAACACCAGCGATTTCAAAGCGTGTGTTTGAGACTGTCTTTGGTTCACTGCAGTTTTAAGGAGGAAATACTCAGCAATGGTGTCAACTTATGAACTTACACATGCTTTGTCTTAAAGCGCATTAAAAACACCACATACACACATAAACAACATTAAAAGCACCACAGGGGGGCTTTAACTCCAACTTCTTGTTTATTGAACTGTAAGCAAAAACATTAAAGTGGAAATATTAAATCAATATTCACATTTATTCATTTAGCAGACGCTTTTATCCAAAGCGACAAGTGAGAACAATAGAAGCAGTGAAACTAACAATAGGACAACGATATGTAAGTGTTATGACCCTTCCCAGATTAATCTAATGCAGTATATGTACTTTTTTTAAATATATATATATATAAATAGATATAGAAGAGAATAAAAGAGAAAGTGTTAATGGGTCAAGTGTTGCCGAAAAAGATGCGTCTTCAGCCGTTTCTTGAAAATGGCCACGGACTCCGCAGCTGAGTAGAGTAGAGTAGAGTTGGGCAGATCATTTTCACGAAATGGCTGAAGACGCATTTAACAGTGTAAATATACAATATAAAAATAAAATAATATAAAATAATTAACTAATGTTCATTGATAAATAAGGGATAATGTACATCCAGCCGGTTGTTCTCTCAGAGTAAACCCGACAGGATGATCAGGATCAGGTCTTCCATCAGCCTGAAGGGGTTTATTCTGAGATAACACACACACACACACACACACACAGACACACACACACACACACACACACACACACACCTGAAGGGGTTTATTCTGAGATAACACACACACACACACACACACACACACACACACCTGAAGGGGTTTATTCTGAGATAACACACACACACACACACACACACACACACACACACACACACACACACCTGAAGGGGCTTATTCTGAGATAACACACACACACACACACACACACACACACACACACACACACCTGAAGGGGTTTATTCTGAGATAACACACACACACACACACACACACACACACACACACACACACACACACACCTGAAGGGGCTTATTCTGAGATAACACACACACACACACACACACACACACACACACACACACACCTGAAGGGGTTTATTCTGAGATAACACACACACACACACACACACACACACACACCTGAAGGGGTTTATTCTGAGATAACACACACACACACACACACACCTGAAGGGGTTTATTCTGAGATAACACACACACACACACACACACACACACACACCTGAAGGGGTTTATTCTGATATATACACACACACACACACACACACACACACACACACACACACACACACACCTGAAGGGGTTTATTCTGAGATAACACACACACACACACACACACACACACACACACACCTGAAGGGGTTTATTCTGAGATAACACACACACACACACACACACACACCTGGAGGGGTTTATTCTGAGATAACACACACACACACACACACACACACACACACACCTGAAGGGGTTTATTCTGAGATAACACACACACACACACACACACACACCTGAAGGGGTTTATTCTGAGATAACACACACACACACACACACCTGAAGGGGTTTATTCTGAGATAACACACACACACACACACACACACACACACACACCTGAAGGGGTTTATTCTGAGATAACACACACACACACACACACACACACACACACCTGAAGGGGTTTATTCTGAGATAACACACACACACACACACACACACACCTGAAGGGGTTTATTCTGAGATAACACACACACACACACACACACCTGAAGGGGTTTATTCTGAGATAACACACACACACACACACACACACACACCTGAAGGGGTTTATTCTGAGATAACACACACACACACACACACACACACACACACCTGAAGGGGTTTATTCTGAGATAACACACACACACACACACACACACACACACACACACACACACCTGAAGGGGTTTATTCTGAGATAACACACACACACACACACACACACACACACACACACACACCTGAAGGGGTTTATTCTGAGATAACACACACACACACACACACACACACACACACACACACACACCTGAAGGGGTTTATTCTGAGATAACCACCGGCTGGATGTACATTATCCAGACACTACTTCCACATCAGTAAATAATTCGACACAAAATATTGATCTGAGTCTAAATATTTTATTAGGTCTATAAACTCAAAGCTTCGCGGAGAGAGCAGTTTCAGCGGCGAGATCAAACTAGACGGACATTTAAGAGATACGGTTTACAGTCATAACACTTATTACTAGGGCTGTCAACTTTAGTCGTGTAGTCGACTAATCGGTCGATGCCGTCTTGGTCGACTGACATTCTCATTGGTCGACCAGTCGCATAATTTTTTTTTTTTTTTTTTAACCAATAAAGACATTTTCATTGATTTACTCCTTGATATTTATTCATTTATAAGCAGTTATATATTACTGTATTCTAAATATAATTAGCCTATGTTTTATGCTCAACTTTAAATGCTTTAATTTAGGCTATTTTGTAACAGCGCCACAGTTTAGCGCACCACGTAGAACACTCGGGAACCGCACCTGTGGCTGGCTGCACTGCTGCTTCGCGCTCAGTAAGGAATATAGGTAGTAATCTCTATGTGTCTGTCTGTCCGTTTGCATTTTGATTATTTCGAGAACCGTTCATCCAATCGACTTTACAAGGGAGTGCAGTGTCGCATTTGGTGCAATATAGACAGACGCGCGAGACGCGACACGTTCAGAATTAATAGTAAACTACAGAACAGCGCGAGCGGGAAGCGGCGCACCTCACGCGAGCAGGGCTATATTCTCCGAGAACGGACACTGCACTAGTGATATAAAACGCACACAGTCTGTTAACTTAAGCAATACTTTTAAGGTAGTCTAATATTTTTCTGACTAACAAATTACTGACACAGTAAAGGGTAGATTTAAATAAAGAAAAACGAAATTTAAATAAAGAAAAACGAAATTTAAATAAAGAAAAACGAAATTTAAATAAAGAAAAACGAAATTTAAATAAAGAAAAAAACGAAATTTAAATACAGAAAAAATGAAATTTAAATAAAGAAAAACGAAATTTAAAAAGGCCTAAAGAAAAACGAAATTTAAATAAAGAAAAAACGAAATTTAAATAAAGAAGAACGAAATTAAGTTAAGCCTAAATTAAAAACGAGATTAATTTAGATTGATAATAACGGGTAAAAAGTCGAATACATTTTGTTTCTATTATTCTATTTTCCACAATGTCAAAGCAACAGCAGCAATACAAGCAGGCATGCACTTCCGTCCATATATATATTCATATAGAATGGTCATTTATAGAAAGCAAACAAACCAAAAACAGGACGTGATGTCATGAGATAAACAGCTCAAGCACATCTTTTTTTCTCTCATTGCCCATCACAGTTCTATACAGGCCGACATTTTGCAGCAGATCTGTGTGTGTGTGTGTGTGTGTGTGTGTGACGGAGGGATTCCTGCCGCTCTTTTGACTCTCTTACACACTTCATAAGCTCTTCACGAGATCTTCAACAGGACAAAAATACCAACAAGTGCATTTATCATCCAAACACACAGCTTTGCTTTATACGTTCCGTCATAAAAAAAACGTGGGTTTTTGTGTTCCGTGTCTTTAGGTGTGGATGTGAAGCGTATCAGGTCGAAATGAATCATTTTCTTGTTTGGGACCAAAAGAATCAAGAGAACTAAAATAACTCAGTGTCTAATAAAAGCCCAGACATGTAACAGACACCTGACAGTGTGTTTTAAGTTTTTCTTCCTGTTGCTCTGAGAAAACAGCTAAAAAGTTAACACCTGTCTAAAGTGAGAACATTTGACAGATCTGTGACCAGATTACATGCCCTGCGTCTGTTACTTTAAAATCAATAATTCACCCTGTGATGTGAGAGAGTAAACAATGAGGTTTGAGGTGAACTACTTATTTTAAACCCGTCAGTGTCTGCGGTTGGAAAAAGACCTGCAGAAACACAACGCTGTGCCCATGTTCACTCGGAAGAGTCACATCATTCAGACCCCGAACACACACTCAAAAGAGCCACGCAAACATCAAACCACTTCCACAACAGACACACGGAAGACGAGATCCGTGAGTCACACACAATGGGCCCTATTTTAACGATCTAAGCGCGTTTAACGGTCAGTTTTGCTAGTTTAACGACGGGAAAAATGGCCGGCGCTCCCGGTGCATGGTCTAAAAGGGTTGTGCTCGTTATAATCTGCTCGTGCTCGAGGTTAAAGCATTTATTGGTAATAAAGCATATTTAATATATTTAATAACATTTTAATTAATGGTCTATGGGCCCTATCTTGCACCCAGCGCAATTGTCTATGCACAGCGACGCATGTGTCATTCCTATTTCTCACCCGACGCACAGCGGACTTTTCCCTCTACAGACGCACTTCGATAAATTAGGGAATGAACTTGCGCTCCCGGGGGAAAAGAGGAGGCGTGTTCCGGCGCAAACGTTCCCTGGTGCTATTTTGCAGTTTCAGAAAACAATTCCGCCACTGACCAGGAGAAACCTCGTCTAAAGTCAGCGGTGCATTCAGATGCTATTTTAAGGGCGCATGCTTGGCCATAATGTAGCGTGTGCTCAACACACACACACTTTGCTTCTCTTATCTACACAGACGCAGCAGTTCTCATTTTAGCAAATTAAACATTATTACAAGGAAAAATATTCCACACGAGGGAAATCATTGTTGTGTCCATGAAGATGTGAAAAAATAGGCATAAATCTAGCTTACACATTTACCCAAATGATTATACGCCTGTTTAACCGAAGCTAATCTGGGTGTGTTTCTCCATCCCCAATGTCACTTCTCTGTGTTTTACGGCCCTGACGAGAACGTCGGTCTCCTCGGCTGTGAACCGCTCCTGGCAAATCCGCCGTAATAATAGCAATCCGCCATGGAACAAGCACGCCTGCTCTTAAAGGGAATGTGAGATGATGCTCTGATTGGTTTATTTCATGTTACGCCCAAACCACACCTATGAGTAATGAAGCTACTTCAGACCAACACACTTTAGATTTGCGTCGGGCGCAAGAGTCATTTATCCCGCCGGTATAATAGCAACAGCGCCCGAGATCCGCCTACAAAGCTACATTCGTTTCGCGCTTGATACTTGCGTTTCAGATCGTTAAAATAGGGCCCTAAGAGTGTAACACATTTCAGTTCCGATTTGTTCCTCCATTCTGACAAAGGATTGTATCAATTATTTATCACAAAAGTAAAAACTGAGCAACTAGAACAGTCTTCTTACCCACATGACCTCATCACATAACCACACCCACCTCATCCGCATAGCCACACCCACTTCCGTATATAACTCCATCCACCATCTCAACTCACAGGAGTGACGAACAGGATTCATAAATAATGAATAATTTCAGTCTTCGTTTGCATACAGACACAGAGAGAGTGTGATTAAATCCTGCTTTACTTTGAATCTCTCACAGACGTTCAGTTAATATAATAACATAATACAGCGGAAATTCAAAACATGCTCTTCTTGCAGCCCGTGCAAATAATGACACACTCGACTGCAAAAAAAATCATCTGTTTATGTATTTATTCATAACATTAACCTAGTTTAAATAATAACAAATGTTTTCGTGCAAGCTGTTTGTTTGTTCTGCAAACTCATGATAAGGACGGAGGAAAAATCTCGACAACAGATGGTCAGATGTTTTATCATGCATGTATATGAAAGACTGTATATAAGCCATCTGACTTTATTTAAACAAATGCATAAACAGGTTAATCAGGCAGACAAACAAGCTCTAAAAACGTCAGACGCTTTAAAAATAGCTCTGAATCTGCGGGAAATGAGCAGCGGCTGCATGTTAATGTCATCATACGCTGATTGGATTACACAAATTGGTCAAATGAAACGTTTCGGGTGACATTTCAAACGCAGGGACACAAATAGTGTGTGTTCTCATGAGTGGACGAACACAAGTTCATACACGGGTGATTCCAGATGAAAGGCTGATTCATACATGCAGAGGGTTTAATACTTGACTTGGTCATAAACATAAATGTATGAAGTGACTTTTCCACTGTGTGATAAGAAGCAAAGCTGCTCATCACGAGTTACTTAAAGAAAACTCATTCAATAGATAAAGCATCTGTGTCAGAGAAAGAAAGAAAGAAAGAAAGATAGAAAGAAAGAATGAAGTATAGAAAGAAAGAACAAAGGAAGAAAGGAAAAAAGAACAAATGAATGAATGAAGGAAAAAATAAAGAACAAGCATAAGTAAAGAAAGAAATGAAAGAAAGGAAGAAAAGGAAGGAAGGAAAGAAAAAATAAAGGAAGGAAAGAAAGAACAAGTGAATGAATGAAGTAAAGATAGAAAGAATAAATGATGAAATGAAGAACAAATGAATGAACTAATGAAAGTAAGAAAGAAAGAAAGAACAAATGATGGAAGGAAAGGAAGGAAGGAAGGAAGGAGGGAAAGAAAGAAAGAAAGAAAGAAAGAAAGAAAGAAAGAAAGAAAGAAAGAAAGAAAGAAAGAGTAAAGGAAGGAAGAAAGGAAGGAAAGAAAGAATGAAGTAAAGAAGAAAGAACGAAGGAATGAAGAACAAACAAATGAACGAATGAAGTAAGGAGAGAAAGAACAAATGAAGGAAAGAACAAGTGAATGAATGAAGAAAAGAAAAAAGATGAAAGGAAGGAAAAACAAATGAATGAACTAATCAAAGTAAGAAAGAACAAATGATGGAAGGATGGAAAGAACAAACGAAGTAAGAAAAGGAAGGAAGGAAAGAAAGAATGAAGAAAGAAAAAACAAATTAAGAAAGGAAAAAAACAAATGAAGGAAAAAAGAACAAATGAAGGAAGGATGAAGTAAAGAAAGAAATAAAGGAAGAACGGATAAAATAACAAACAAATGAATGAAGGAAGGAAAAAATAAATAAAGAACATGCATACGAAGTAAAGAAAGAAATGAAAGAAAGGAAGAAAAGGAAGGAAAGAAAAAATAAAGGAAGGAAGGAAGGAAGGAAAGAAAGAATGAAGTAAGGAAAGAAAGAACAAATGAGGGAAAGAACAAGTGAATGAAGTAAAGAAAGAAAGATGGAAGGAAGAACAAATGAATGAACTAGGCTTGGGCGGTATTCGAATTTTGAAACCGTCAAACCGCCTCCCTATTTTACCGGGGTATACGGTATTACCGTGACTGATTAAAAATTATGACATAATGAGCTCAGACTGCGTCACCAAACTGTTGGCTTGTGCCTACACCGTTCAGAAACTGAATGCCAGATCGGGCAAAAAAACAACAACAAAAAAAATCAAGCCCAACCCCTGCACGCGACGGCATTAACTGTTATTATGAGCCCGAGCCCGCATTATTCAACATAATATCTGTGTGCGTGCAACAAGCAAGAAGTGCCTTTGTAATCCGGTGACGCGTGTCCATTGATTTTTATTAATAAAACTTTTCTTCAAAGATGGAAGTTGACGATCGCCATCTCTGTAGTGAACGCGCCTATAGAGAGAAATGCACATCATTACACAATCAGAGAGTGGCCTTTTTCTTTTCGTTTTGAATGGTTTCGTTTACTGAAATTGACGATCGCATCTCCGTATGAACGCGCCTAGAGAGAAATGCACATCGTGGATTACTTAGCCTAATCAGTGAGTAGCCTATTTCTTTCGTTTTGAATTGTTTCGTTTAAAGAAATTGACGATCGCCATCTCTGTAGTGAACGCTATAGAGAGAAATGCACACCATTGATTAATCAGACTATATTTCTTTTCGTTTTGAATTGTTTCGTTTAATGAAATTGACGATCGCATCTCTGTATGAACGAGAGAAATGCACATCATGGATTACTTAGCCTAATCAGTGAGTTGCCTATTTCTTTCGTTTTTAATTGTTTCGTTTAAAGAAATTTCAAGCTTTATTTATTTGCCATGTCTGTGAGGCATAGCCTTTTTTATGAGATTTCAATGCAAGTGACCGCGGCATGCCCATCATGTCATGATTATATTAAATCCAGGCAATTGGTTGATGAAAATTTTATAAAAATTTAGATACAATTTATACAAAACGAAATTCGTTTTAAAGAGGCCTTTTACAAAACTAAATTTATTGAAGTGGTCAAATCGTCTGACTCCCGATGCATCCCATCTTATTTGTGCTGTTCACTTTTCATAATCAACAAAGATGGAAAAAATAACATTATAATATTTTAACAAATACGAAACTTAATGCGCTTATGCATCCTGGCAGCAGTGAGTGGGCGGTTGTTTCGGAGATGCGACGTTAGAGGTGTTTACATCTCTCGCGGTCACCTTTTTATTGCACAATTTACAAATTGCCTCGTCAGTATTTACCGCCTCTCCCTTCTCATTCGGTTGGAACCAGAAATATTGCCAAACTGCAACCACACATAAGCATTTTTTAGGCAATAAATAAATTATATATATTATAGGCTATATAAGTGCCGGTAATGACGGTATTGAAACTGATACCGGTGCTATTTTAAGATCCCGCGGTATCCGATATTACCGTAATACCACCCAACCCTAGAATGAACTAATGAAAGTAAGAAAGAACAAATGATGGAAGGATGGAAAGAACAAACAAAGTAAGAAAAGGAAGGAAGGAAAGAAGGAAAGAATGAAGAAAGAAAAAACAAATGAAGAAAGGAAAAACAAACGAACAAACGAATGAAGTAAGGAAAAAAGAAAGAAAAAAGAACAAATGAAGGAAGGAATGAAGAACAAGTGAATAAATGAAAGAAAGTACTTTTTTATAGTACTTTATTTTTAGTCTTAGTTTTAGTTTTTAGTTTAATTTCCTCTATGACAGAGATTATTAATAATACTTCCTGCATTACTTCCTGGTTCTCAGCCTGTTGTTGTTCTGTAACTACGAGCCGCTGATTCACAGACTGAGACTGAACCCGAGCCGCTCGTATCAACTCAGACATTACGTTCAGACAGTGTCTTGAGATCTAATGTGACCCACCAGCAGTTTTACAGTTTTACTTTTCGGTATCAAATTAGGCTAATCTATGTTTTTATGTAACTGATTTAAAAAAGCTATGAACAGTCTTAAAGAAATAAATGTATGTCTAACTTGTAAGACTAGTCTAAGCGGTTTATGCAACCGGACCCTGAACGAGATATGACAGAGATCTATCAGAGATCTGACTGAGATATGACTGAGATATGACTGAAGTATGACTGAAGTATGACTGAGATCTATCAGAGATCTATCAGAGATCTAAGAGAGATCTAACAGAGATCTGACTGAGATCTGACTGAGATATGACTGAAGTATGACTGAAGTATGACTGAGATATGACAGAGATCTATCAGAGATCTAACTGAGATCTATCAGAGATCTATCAGAGATCTAACAGAGATCTGACTGAGATCTGACTGAGATATGACTGAGATATGACTGTGATATGACTGAAGTATGACTGAGCTATGACAGAGATCTATCAGAGATCTATCAGAGATCTATCAGAGATCTAACTGAGATCTATCAGAGATCTATCAGAGATCTAACAGAGAACTAACTGAGATCTATCAGAGATCTAACTGAGATCTATCAGAGATCTATCAGAGATCTATCAGAGATCTAACAGAGATCTAACAGAGATCTGACTGAGATCTGACTGAGATATGACTGAGATATGACTGTGATATGACTGAAGTATGACTGAGCTATGACAGAGATCTATCAGAGATCTATCAGAGATCTAACTGAGATCTATCAGAGATCTATCAGAGATCTAACAGAGATCTAACAGAGATCTAACAGAGATCTGACTGAGATCTGACTGATATGACTGAGATCTGACTGATATGACTGAGATCTGACTGAGATATGACTGAGATATGACTGAAGTATGACTGAGATATGACAGAGATCTATCAGATATCTATCAGAGATCTATCAGAGATCTAACAGAGAACTAACTGAGATCTATCAGAGATCTGACTGATATCTGACTGAGATCTGACTGAGATCTGACTGAGATATGACAGAGATCTGACTGAAGTATGACTGAGATATGACAGAGATCTATCAGAGATCTAACAGAGATCTATCAGAGATCTAACAGAGATCTGACTGTGATATGATTGAGATCTGACTGAGATATGACTGAAGTATGACTGAGATATGACAGAGATCTATCAGAGATCTATCTGAGATCTGACTGAGATCTGACTGAGATATGACTGAAGTATGACTGAGATATGACAGAGATCTATCAGAGATCTAAAAGAGATCTGACTTAGATCTGACAGAGATCTAAAAGAGATCTGACTTAGATCTGACTGAGATATGACAGAGATCTATCAGAGATCTAAAAGAGATCTGACTTAGATCTGACGACAGAGATCTATCTGAGATATGACAGAGATCTATCTGAGATATGACAGAGATCTATCAGAGATCTGACTAAGATCTGACGACTTAGATCTGACTTAGATCTGACTGATATGACAGAGATCTGGCTATAGTCACACGTCCACAGACACATTCACTGATTGACACCTCACAGCTGCGTTTGTCACATCTAATCATTCTTCAGCTTCCTCTGATATGACATGCATTTCTAAATGAACACAAAACGCTCAATTGATGAGGATTTTTCCATGTCATGCCATCTTGAAAGAAGGGAGGTCAAAGGTCATCATTATATGTGTGATAGAGTTTGACGTGATTTAATTAAATCAAATGAGATGCTGAAATACAAATAATAATAAACATTATTTTATATACATTATGTATATAATATATAAAATGCTTATATATATATATATATATATATATATATATATATATATATATATAACATTTATATTATCTTTATATATACACATATATTTAGTGCTGGGCAAAGATTAATCGCGATTATTCGCATCCAAAATAAAAGTTTGTGTTTGCATAATATATGTGTGTGTACTGTGTATAATTATTTTGTATATATAAATACACACATATGCATGTATTTATTTAAGAAATATTTGCATATATATACTGTATATATATTTATACATAATTTATATTATATATAAATATAAATCATTTATATATAAATAAATAAAAAATCTTAAATATATACATGCATATGTGTGTATTTATATATACAAAATAATTATACACAGTACACACACATATATTATGCAAACACAAACTTTTATTTTGGATGCGAATAATCACGATTAATCTTTGCCCAGCACTAATAGATATATAATATGCATATATATTTAACTTAATTAAATCAACTGAGCTGCACATTAACATGCTTTAGTAAATAATACATGAATATATATATATATATATAATAGTGTTGGACCGATAGAGATAGATTATATATAATATAATAACCCTTATAGATAGATTATATATAATATATAACCCTAATATATATATATATATATAAGTCAACTGAGATGCAAACTAACATGCTGGAGTAAATAATAATAAACATTATTTGATATATATATATTATGTGTGTGTGTTTGTGTTATATATTAATATGTATATAAAGTAAGTGAGAAGCACAACTTGGGAAACGCTCACACCCTAAAAACACCCTCAGACACACTGATAACATCATGTTTCCTCTGCAAACCAATGACAGAAACAACTCCACGCTGCAGCATGAACAGGAAATGACATGCAATGTCATCCAAAGAGAACTACACACACACACACACCACACACACACACACACGGTTGTGTAAGACGTTATTCTGAGATCAGCAGCAGAAGTCGAGTCCGTCAGCAACACAAACCATTCAGTTCCCTCGCTCTCGTTCACGGCTGGAAACACACACACACACACACACACACACACACACACATCTGAATCAACAGATCCAGACAATGACATGTTCAAAGCCTTAAGAACTGCGATCTGCACAAATTAAAGGAATAAAGTCATCATTTCCTCAATCCAAACCTGTATGACTTCCTTTATTCTGCGAGACACAAAAGGAGATGTTGATCCTCAGAAGAAAAGAGTCTGCTTGTGTTTGCAGTGAACTAACTCTGTGATCTCATCATACTTTAATCACACTGCATTAAGACGATCGTTTTGTATCACACGTTTCTGAAATGTTACGGTTATGCATGCAAATGAGGCATCGTCTTATTAAACATGCACTCAATTTGCATACAATTCCAGCACATAAATCTGAACTCACTGGATAAAGGCAAAATTCGGACATATTAGAGTTTTCTTTAATCTCTTTTTTGTCACTCCATAAATCAGAAAATACGTCAATAGAAGAAATAAAAAAAAGGTTTAAAATGCTCTATAAATCAGGTGAATGATATATAAACAAACTTCAGATTATATAGATATGAATAAAACTGTAAAGTTTGGTGTGTGTGACTCAAACTCTCCGACTTTAAAGATCGACGGACGCAAACAGATCAAGTGCAGAAACGAAATCTTTCCACAAGTCTGAAGGAAGAATATTATGGACGCAAAAGTACATTAAAAAACAATGATTTTGCCTGTAGTGTCTTGCATTAAACTCAAAGTTACAGTAAAAGTACATCACACATCAGAACTAGCGGTGTAGCGACGCCCTCGTGTCACATATCACGATCCTAAACTCACGATGCGAGATTATTGCGATACTCAAAGCTTAACAAAAAATGAACTGTTGAATTAAATTTGGTTTTACATTGTGTGTGTAAATGAATAGTCTTGGACTTGATGCTGAAACCCAAAGCACAAGACAATAGAGACACCAGAATAACAATATTCATGATTCTGAAGATGAAAACGAAGATGAACTTAGATGAATATGAACTCTTTCACTGACTAGACATATTTAAAATAATGCATACGCCAGTTTTTACTACATCACACATTTAGCATTATCAGGACACACAAATATTCCCACATTGCATTATTATCATAGACTGTAAAAAATAGATTATTATACATTATATTCAACATTATATACAGGTGAAACTAGCATATCATCATGCAAAAGTTCATTAATTTCAGCAATTCAACTTAAAAGGTGAAACTAATATGTTATATAGACTCATTACATGCAAAGTGAGATATTTCAAGCCTTTATTTGTTATAATTTTGATGATTATGTCTTACAGCTTATGAACATTTTCTACATTTCTGAGATTTTGAATTTGGTTTTTAAGCCATAATCATCAAAATTATAACAAATAAAGGCTTGAAATATCTCACTTTGCATGTAATGATTCTATATAACATATTAGTTTCACCTTTTAAGTCGAAAATACAGTAGTTTAATATAGTAGTTTAATGTAGTACTGACACTAAAACTCAGAAAACTTGAATTTTTTCACACAGTAATGTTCATTTTGGGTGACCTATACACAACACAGATTGTTGCATATTTGTATTGCGATACATTGTGACACGATATATATAGTGACGCCCCTAATCCAAACCCAGACCCAGAATCCATCAGTGAAACAGAACAATCCAGAACAGATCTGCCTCATATCAACATGACACACATTCAAATCAATGGCTCATTTGCCCATTGGGCAGGTCATGTGACCCTGTTTAGCCATACAGACGCCCTTCATTTCCCATCAGCCTCGCTGAGATCCCAGACGGACACAAACACACACCGACGGTTTGCATACACACATTAACAAGGCCCAGATTATGGATGCAAACTCACTCCAGGACGATTCTGATAACGCTCCTGCCGCCCACCCGAGAGCGTTTGATAATCAACCAATCTATCAATCGATCAATAAAGAGGTGTGTGTTCGGGTTCAGCTCAGGTCTGCCGAAGGCACGCGTGCGATCATCGCTCAGATAAGACAGTGATAAGTGACATTTAAACCAGCCAATAAAAGCCACTTAGTATTCAAATCATCACGGCTGTTGAATAGGAGCGTTTCTCCGGAGACGAGGCGTTCGCTCTGGGCAAAATACTGAGGCCATTATATCTGTCTGTCTTCTGTTTCTGCGCGTCTGGACTGTGAACACACTCACACACAGTCCAGATCACAGTAAAACAGCTGAACGAGCTGCGATATGAATCATAACTGATCACACGAAACAAGATATTCACTAATGATGCATGAATGCAACAAGATTTAAGCATTTTCAGAAACACTTTGTTCATTAGTTAATGCATTTACTAACATGAACTAACTATATGCAATGCATTTGTTACAGTATTTATTTATTTTTGCTAATATTAGTTAATAAAAATCCAGCTGTTCATTGTTAGTTCACGGTGCATTTACTAATGTTGACAAATACAACCAAAATGACGCATTAGTAAATGTTGAAATTAATATTAACTAAGATTAATAAATGCTGTAGACTAATGTTAACTAATGAACCTTATTGTAAAGTGTCACCGCATTTTCAATAAATTGATTCTATGATTGTTCACAGATGTGGTATTTTTCATATACATTTTAGTAAAAAGATACTGTAGTAGATGGATGCATATAAATGCTAACATAAATAAGTTCACATTAAAGTTATGAATACAATAGCATACAATGAGCATATAATTTGTGAATCTCTCAGAATGTTCAAACATATCATTCTTTCTTGTGTTCATTTCGTTTATAAAAAATAAAAATCATGATTTTGATTATTTTCACACACATGATTAAACAGGAACATGAACCACTAATGTGGTCAAAGGAGTCGATTATGAATTCATGCTCACTTTAGCGGTTATATTTTATGTAAATAAAAAAAATATTTTTTCATATACATTTTAAAATGTTTTAGCAAAAAGTAAATGACTGTTTTCTGTCAAACTGGTGCCTATAAATGATTAAATATCATTCTTCCTTGTGTCCATTCAATAAAAAACATGCTTTTATTATTTTCACACGCACAATTACACCAGGAACATGTACTACTAATAATAATAATCTTATAATTAGACCAGGAATATATATATTATATAACTTAATTAAATCTACTGAGTTGCACACTAACATGCTGAAGTAAATAATACATGTATATATATTTATTCTTATTAATATACAGTATATGAATCAACTGAGATGCATATTAACATGCTGGAGTAAATAGTAATAATAATAATAATAATAATAATGTTGTTATATGTATATGTATATACATATATATATATATATATATTATATAGATAATATTTATAAATATATATATATATATATATTTATTTATTCATTCATTCTTAATATTATTTTATATAATAAATATATATATAGACATACATAAATATAAATAAAAATCATAATTTGAATATTAATTATAATATCATAATATAATAATTAGACCAGGAACATGCAGTAATAAAGTAAATGGGGTCCATTATAATTTAATGGTTAGATGTAGAATATATATTAATATTAATATTAAACAATATCATTGATCGGACAGTGCTGACGCGGCTATATGATTCTCATAACTGCTCCTTTTATGGTAACTAGAGTCTAGTTATTAATGATGTCACACCGGTGCTGAATAAAGATCATCATCTCATCCATGTGAAATGACTTCAACGGTCTGATTTAAAAAAAACATGAAAACTAAACCACAGCGATATCATAGTGTCAAAGATTTCCTCTGTGAAAACACACGCCAGTCGGACTAGTTTACATGAGCACAGTAATATTTACTTATTAGTAAGGCAGGATTTCATCACATCACCTCTTCAGTTTGCACATTTTTTCATTCATGTTTTACAGTAAGTGGACACTGCTTTAAGTGTTGCTGGACACTGTTTTAAGTGTTAGTGGACACTGCTTTAAGTGTTGCTGGACACTGCTTTAAGTGTTAGTGGACACTGCTTTAAGTGTTGCTGGACACTGCTTTAAGTGTTGCTGGACACTGCTTTAAGTGTTGCTGGACACTGCTTTAAGTGTAAGTGGACACTGCTTTAAGTGTTGCTGGACACTGCTTTAAGTGTTGCTGGACACTGCTTTAAGTGTTAGTGGACACTGCTTTAAGTGTTGCTGGACACTGCTTTAAGTGTTGCTGGACACTGCTTTAAGTGTTGCTGGACACTGCTTTAAGTGTTAGTGGACACTGCTTTAAGTGTTGCTGGACACTGCTTTAAGTGTTGCTGGACACTGCTTTAAGTGTTGCTGGACACTGCTTTAAGTGTTAGTGGACACTGCTTTAAGTGTTGCTGGACACTGCTTTAAGTGTTGCTGGACACTGCTTTAAGTGTTAGTGGACACTGCTTTAAGTGTTAGTGGACACTGCTTTAAGTGTTGCTGGACACTGCCTTTAAGTGTTAGTGGACACTGCTTTAAGTGTTAGTGGACACTGCTTTAGTGTTGCTGGACAATGCTGTTAAGTGTTGCTGGGACACTTGCATTAATGTTTGCTGGACCACTGCTTTAAGTGTTAGTGGACACTGCTTTAAGTGTTGTGGACACTGCTTTAAGTGTTGCTGGACACTGCTTTAAGTGTTAGTGGACACTGCTTTAAGTGTTAGTGGACACTGCTTTAAGTGTTGTGGACACTGCTTTAAGTGTTAGTGGACACTGCTTTAAGTGTTAGTGGACACTGCTTTAAGTGTTGCTGGACACTGCTTTAAGTGTTAGTGGACACTGCTTTAAGTGTTGCTGGACATGCTTTAAGTGTTGCTGGACACTGCTTTAAGTGTTAGTGGACACTGCTTTAGTGTTATTGGACACTGCTTTAAGTGTTGCTTGGACACTGCTTTAAGTGTTGCTGGACACTGCTTTAAGTGTTAGTGGACACTGCTTTAAGTGTAGCTGGACACTGCTTTAAGTGTTAGTGGACACTGCTTTAAGTGTTAGTGGACACTGCTTTAAGTGTTGCTGGACACTGCTTTAAGTGTTAGTGGACACTGCTTTAAGTGTTGCTGGACACTGCTTTAAGTGTTGCTGGACACTGCTTTAAGTGTTAGTGGACACTGCTTTAAGTGTTGCTGGACACTGCTTTAAGTGTTGCTGGACACTGCTTTAAGTGTTAGTGGACACTGCTTTAAGTGTTAGTGGACACTGCTTTAAGTGTTGCTGGACACTGCTTTAAGTGTTAGTGGACACTGCTTTAAGTGTTGCTGGACACTGCTTTAAGTGTTAGTGGACACTGCTTTAAGTGTTGCTGGACACTGCTTTAAGTGTTGCTGGACACTGCTTTAAGTGTTAGTGGACACTGCTTTAAGTGTTAGTGGACACTGCTTTAAGTGTTGCTGGACACTGCTTTAAGTGTTAGTGGACACTGCTTTAAGTGTTGCTGGACACTGCTTTAAGTGTTAGTGGACACTGCTTTAAGTGTTAGTGGACACTGCTTTAAGTGTTGCTGGACACTGCTTTAAGTGTTGCTGGACACTGCTTTAAGTGTTAGTGGACACTGCTTTAAGTGTTGCTGGACACTGCTTTAAGTGTTAGTGGACACTGCTTTAAGTGTTGCTGGACACTGCTTTAAGTGTTAGTGGACACTGCTTTAAGTGTTAGTGGACACTGCTTTAAGTGTTGCTGGACACTGCTTTAAGTGTTAGTGGACACTGCTTTAAGTGTTAGTGGACACTGCTTTAAGTGTTGCTGGACACTGCTTTAAGTGTTAGTGGACACTGCTTTAAGTGTTGCTGGACACTGCTTTAAGTGTTGCTGGACACTGCTTTAAGTGTTGCTGGACACTGCTTTAAGTGTTGCTGGACACTGCTTTAAGTGTTGCTGGACACTGCTTTAAGTGTTGCTGGACACTGCTTTAAGTGTTAGTGGACACTGCTTTAAGTGTTAGTGGACACTGCTTTAAGTGTTGCTGGACACTGCTTTAAGTGTTAGTGGACACTGCTTTAAGTGTTGCTGGACACTGCTTTAAGTGTTAGTGGACACTGCTTTAAGTGTTAGTGGACACTGCTTTAAGTGTTGCTGGACACTGCTTTAAGTGTTGCTGGACACTGCTTTAAGTGTTAGTGGACACTGCTTTAAGTGTTGCTGGACACTGCTTTAAGTGTTGCTGGACACTGCTTTAAGTGTTAGTGGACACTGCTTTAAGTGTTAGTGGACACTGCTTTAAGTGTTAGTGGACACTGCTTTAAGTGTTGCTGGACACTGCTTTAAGTGTTGCTGGACACTGCTTTAAGTGTTGCTGGACACTGCTTTAAGTGTTAGTGGACACTGCTTTAAGTGTTAGTGGACACTGCTTTAAGTGTTGCTGGACACTGCTTTAAGTGTTGCTGGACACTGCTTTAAGTGTTGCTGGACACTGCTTTAAGTGTTGCTGGACACTGCTTTAAGTGTTAGTGGACACTGCTTTAAGTGTTGCTGGACACTGCTTTAAGTGTTGCTGGACACTGCTTTAAGTGTTGCTGGACACTGCTTTAAGTGTTAGTGGACACTGCTTTAAGTGTTAGTGGACACTGCTTTAAGTGTTGCTGGACACTGCTTTAAGTGTTAGTGGACACTGCTTTAAGTGTTAGTGGACACTGCTTTAAGTGTTGCTGGACACTGCTTTAAGTGTTAGTGGACACTGCTTTAAGTGTTGCTGGACACTGCTTTAAGTGTTAGTGGACACTGCTTTAAGTGTTAGTGGACACTGCTTTAAGTGTTGCTGGACACTGCTTTAAGTGTTGCTGGACACTGCTTTAAGTGTTAGTGGACACTGCTTTAAGTGTTGCTGGACACTGCTTTAAGTGTTAGTGGACACTGCTTTAAGTGTTAGTGGACACTGCTTTAAGTGTTGCTGGACACTGCTTTAAGTGTTAGTGGACACTGCTTTAAGTGTTGCTGGACACTGCTTTAAGTGTTAGTGGACACTGCTTTAAGTGTTGCTGGACACTGCTTTAAGTGTTGCTGGACACTGCTTTAAGTGTTGCTGGACACTGCTTTAAGTGTTGCTGGACACTGCTTTAAGTGTTGCTGGACACTGCTTTAAGTGTTAGTGGACACTGCTTTAAGTGTTGCTGGACACTGCTTTAAGTGTTGCTGGACACTGCTTTAAGTGTTGCTGGACACTGCTTTAAGTGTTGCTGGACACTGCTTTAAGTGTTAGTGGACACTGCTTTAAGTGTTGCTGGACACTGCTTTAAGTGTTGCTGGACACTGCTTTAAGTGTTGCTGGACACTGCTTTAAGTGTTGCTGGACACTGCTTTAAGTGTTAGTGGACACTGCTTTAAGTGTTAGTGGACACTGCTTTAAGTGTTAGTGGACACTGCTTTAAGTGTTGCTGGACACTGCTTTAAGTGTTGCTGGACACTGCTTTAAGTGTTAGTGGACACTGCTTTAAGTGTTGCTGGACACTGCTTTAAGTGTTAGTGGACACTGCTTTAAGTGTTGCTGGACACTGCTTTAAGTGTTAGTGGACTAGGGCTGGGTACCGAGTTCGATACTTTTTAGGTACCGACCGAATTGCCTCGATACTATCGAGTATCGAAAAATGACTTGTTTTTCGGTACCAGATTTCGATACCTAAGGGGTTAACTCGTCAACGTCAGTGCTCAAACAAATACATATGAAATGCACAACGACACGCCTAAATTCGCTCACGCACATACACGCAAACTCTACACACACGAGACGCGCGGAAGTCTCCGCACATACTCTTATGAGACGCGCGCGCGCACACAAACTGTCCACGCACATTCTCATGAGACGCGAGCCTATGGACGCGAGCACACACACACAAACTCGCGCACATACTCAATGACACGCAAGCACACACACTCACAATACCCTAAAGATGTGGAAAAGTCGATCAAAAGTGTGGCTACATTTCTCCAGGCTCGATGCCAACAGCGCGCGATGCAGTATTTGTGGTAAAATAATGGCTGCAAAGACGGTACCGCGACAGATATGCTGAAGCCCTTGACAGTGCACGGAGTAAACATAAGAGCAGAAAGTTGCTGCGTCTTCGACTGGTAAATGAAGAGATACCTTGTTGATCACTCTGACTGTGTTTATATTGCAATAATGACCTACTGAATGTACACTGTCGTTCAAAAACGTGTTGGTCAGAATTTTTTTTCAGTAAGCATGCATTAAAGTGATCAAAAATGACCTTCCAAAAACTGTTTTCATATTTCAGCTTTGACAACACAGGAATAAATTACATTTTGAAATATATTCAAATAAGATTTTAAATTGTAATACTATTCCACAATATTACAAGTTTTACTGTATTTTTGATGAAATAAATTCAGCTTTGGTGAGCATGAGCTCTTTATAAAAAAAATATTTTGTACCTTATGTATATGTATAAGGAATATTTTGTTCCTTTGTGCTTTTTTTGTTCCTTTGTGCACTGACTAAGGAGCATGAGTCAAACTGAAAAAATAAAACCAAAGTTTTTCTGAGGTAATGTATTATGTAATCTTGTTAAAATGGATTTCATAAAATTGGTATCGAAAAAAGTATCGTTCAGGAACCGGTATCGAAATCAAGGTATTGGTATCGGTATTGGTATCGAAATTTTTTGAACGATACCCAGCCCTATAGTGGACACTGCTTTAAACTACTTTCGTCAAATGCAAAATAAGTTTCTTTGCACGTAATGGATTTTTTCAACAAAAAAACAAAAAAAGTCTTAATTTTGATGTTTTCGACCATCCGTACACTGTGTCAGCATGAACTCAGCACCACAGAAATATGATATCATCTTTACCGCTGTGGTTATGAATGTATCAAACACATGCACACTCAGATCACAGAGCAATAGATGCAATTAAAGTATTTCCATGATTAATGTGATTAAAATCAGCAAACGGCCACATATTTTTACTACGACTATGAGCTTAACCGCATTCATTTGATCTCTAAGTATTGTGTTTACATCAAGGAATGCGGGATGTATCGGCCACCATAATCGGTATTTTTACTGTTATCATTATCGGCCTGATAAGAAATTTGGCCAATGTATTAAAGCCGATAAATACTGTATTATTTCCTTCCGCTGAGACGATTCAGATGCGCACTGTTCAACATGATGGGTTTGAATTAGGGATGGGCATTTTTCTAAAATATTGTATTCGAATATTTGGGCTCATAAAAATCGAATATTCGTTTATTTAAATTACGTTTAAGGAGAAAGCCGTTATCTTTTAAGTTTTTGTCACCATTTCTGAACAAGCTTACGATAAGGGAAATACACATCAGGCTTACTATATATCTTAAGGTTTTCTTTTAATTGAAAACATTAAACAATATGTGTAAACAAAAAATATAAAGAACAAAAGCATTTGAGCTCAAGCAGCGTGAAGGGGAAAAAAGCGCTAATAAAGCAGACTGCAGTTATCGTACAGTAATAAAGCAGACTGCAGTTATCGTACAGTAATAAAGCAGACTGCAGTTATCGTACAGTAATAAAGCAGACTGCAGTTATCGTACAGTAATAAAGCAGACTGCAGTTATCGTACAGTAATAAAGCAGACTGCAGTTATCGTACAGAAATAAAGCAGACTGCAGTTATCGTACAGAAATAAAGCAGACTGCAGTTATCGTACAGTAATAAAGCAGACTGCAGTTATCGTACAGTAATAAAGCAGACTGCAGTTATCGTACAGTAATAAAGCAGACTGCAGTTATCGTACAGTAATAAAGCAGACTGCAGTTATCGTACAGAAATAAAGCAGACTGCAGTTATCGTACAGTAATAAAGCAGACTGCAGTTATCGTACAGAAATAAAGCAGACTGCAGTTATCGTACAGAAATAAAGCAGACTGCAGTTATCGTACAGAAATAAAGCAGACTGCAGTTATCGTACAGTAATAAAGCAGACTGCAGTTATCGTACAGAAATAAAGCAGACTGCAGTTATCGTACAGTAATAAAGCAGACTGCAGTTATCGTACAGAAATAAAGCAGACTGCAGTTATCGTACAGTAATAAAGCAGACTGCAGTTATCGTACAGAAATAAAGCAGACTGCAGTTATCGTACAGAAATAAAGCAGACTGCAGTTATCGTACAGTAATAAAGCAGACTGCAGTTATCGTACAGTAATAAAGCAGACTGCAGTTATCGTACAGTAATAAAGCAGACTGCAGTTATCGTACAGTAATAAAGCAGACTGCAGTTATCGTACAGTAATAAAGCAGACTGCAGTTATCGTACAGTAATAAAGCAGACTGCAGTTATCGTACAGTAATAAAGCAGACTGCAGTTATCGTACAGAAATAAAGCAGACTGCAGTTATCGTACAGTAATAAAGCAGACTGCAGTTATCGTACAGTAATAAAGCAGACTGCAGTTATCGTACAGTAATAAAGCAGACTGCAGTTATCGTACAGTAATAAAGCAGACTGCAGTTATCGTACAGTAATAAAGCAGACTGCAGTTATCGTACAGAAATAAAGCAGACTGCAGTTATCGTACAGTAATAAAGCAGACTGCAGTTATCGTACAGTAATAAAGCAGACTGCAGTTATCGTACAGTAATAAAGCAGACTGCAGTTATCGTACAGTAATAAAGCAGACTGCAGTTATCGTACAGTAATAAAGCAGACTGCAGTTATCGTACAGATCGTATGCTCGAGTCAGCATATGGTTATCGTGTGTATATTGTTTCACGTTCATGTTGAGAAAAACATTAATATCCAGTCGTTAATGCGGTGATGGACAGCTGTCTTTCCTGTTTGGATTTCATGTGATTTCTCACTGTGGTGTTGATATTATAACTCAGTTTCATTAATTCATTTGATTAAAAGTACTTCCATTTTGTAATATAATTTTCATCTAAGTAATTCCAAACTTCGCGAGGCTGACGACGACATTATGTGATCAAATACGATCCACTTGATGAACACGCTCCACGTGTAGTGAAGTACTTTCAAAAAGGAAAATACAGTGAAGTGCAACACAAGTCTGTCATATCGGCTACATAAAATTATAATGAGAACATTATAACTGTGTGTTTGAGGCATGGCTTTTAATGGTGAGACTTCTGTTTTTGTAATCAGGCTCTCAAAAATTATATACAAATTTGATTTTGATTTATCGGCCAATATATCGGTTTTCAAATATATTATCGGTATCGGCCAAAATGTTCATATCGGTGCATCCCTAGTTTACATGAGGTACAGTTTAATCATAATGTTGCCTAACTGCATTATGAGGGAGCATGTAAAAGCATCATGTGATCAGACACGGATGATGTTCACTCATTCATGCACTAAAGCCCTTAGTAACACTGTGCCATGGTACAAAGATCATATCAGATGGTAAATGTTGCTCTAAAATATACCAGAGTGTATATATATATATATATATGAAGATAAAATAATGAAATAAATCACTGATAATAATAATAATAATGTTAAAATAGTATTATAACATTTAATCTTGGCTAATTATTTAAATACTACCGTGACGGCAGTGCATGAAGCGTGCTTATATTTTACTGTACAGTGTTTTTAATTATTACACGAGGTGTGCATTATTATGCCATACAATAAATACAACGACAGAAAAGGTGGATTTTAAGATGTTTAAGTGAGTTTCTATCACACGGACTTATTTACTTTGTCAAAATTACGACCAAATTATTTTAAAAAAATCAACATTTGAAACTACATTTTAATATTTCACTGATGTATTTCAACATCAGTCGTAGTTGTATGTCAACTATAGAGCAAATCGTAACGGCCTGACTGTTCGCATCGACTGGAAATATAATATGATAAATGCAGCTATAAGACGAGAAGATATTATAACCAATAACATCATGATTTCTGTAAAACTGGCTTGACTTTACTCAAGCGCTATGAGGATTATGAATATGGTTGCTTGACCATTTTTAGTTTCTCCACGTTGTTTTTGTTTGATGTTACTGGCATTGCAAAACCACCAGTTTTGTGTTTTCCTTGCTTTAACCACAGTGGCCGTGTTTGCATCATATTGCACAAGAAATCTTGGGTCACACGGATGTTTGCAGAAATCTAGTCCTTAAAGTCCTTGAACACGATCATCACGAGTTACACGAACATACAGAAACATTTTGCACATTGTTGCTTTCCGTAGACTCAGAGTTCAAGTCAGAATGCCATTCCTGGTTCCCCAACGAACCTTCAGTGATCAGTTATTAATAACCCATTTTCTTCTTAGTGTGAAGAACATTTTAATAATCTAAAGAATGGAATTTTTTATTTGATTGCAAATTGAAAAAACACGTTATTTTTACTTTGATATACCATAGTGATATGCATTCATGTAATATAATCCATGCATATGCATGTTACTTGGGTACTTTAGGATATATCTATATTTTAAATGTACTTTAAACTATATGCAATATGAAAATGACTTGATTTTCTAAATAAATCAATCAATCATATTTAATGTTACTGACATGACAGCTCAAATTAATCATATATAACATGCATGTAACATGTGATTTGTGTTAGGTGAGATCATGTTTTACCGCGGATGGTCTGATTTCTATCAATGACACTGTTCCTGTTGATGCTTTCCTCGTGTATTTTTCTCTTCGCAGTGTTTTGACATCATGCACTAAACGAGTGTCATATCAATGCAGCGTTATGAATCTGAATGCATGGAGAATATTAATGCACGTGACATCGAATACAGTGATTGAGGTCTGACCTTCCTATCCGAGGTGCTCCATCGAGCTCTTCTTTGCCCTTCATCCTCCTCATCTTCACCCATGAGCCCCGGGGATGCTGAGTCTGACTCCTCGCCTTCCTCCAGCTCCTCCTCATCCTCAGCGGACACCTTCAGGCGCTTGGGCGCGCGCTCGTACTCCTCCAGCA